>PVJD01000438.1:0-443200 GCA_004026545.1 Mormoops blainvillei
AATAGCCCCGCATTCCTTTTATGCAGGGCTAAGCAGGGGAGGGTATTGGGAGTCGTAGTATAGATTTGGCACAAAGGGGCTTACAGAAGTGGGAGAGAAATATTTACAGCATTAGTCAGGGCAGACAGCGTCTCAGCACCTGCAACAGGGCAGATAACATTTCACTTCGTCCTTGGTGTCGGCCCTGACTCCCTCCACAATATTACTATGAGTAATTAAATAAAATTGTCAGGGATGATTTATTCAATTGTTCATTGAAAGTGTAGACATATCCTGGGCATTTGACTTCTTGAATTTTTGGTTTCCTTTTGTTTTTACCATATCTTAAATTGGGGGAAAACAATTTATTATTCACTAATTTTTCTTAGATTTTAATATAAAGCTATTATTTTATTAAATAATAAGTAATTTTTTCTGGTTTATATAACTACAATGCTTGATGAAGAGAAAATGACCTTAAAAATGGAATTAGATTTTGTTGACATGGTCTGGCTATCTTGCTAAGATATTTGTCTCTACCGCATTCATAGTAACCACTATTACTCTGATTATTTTCATCTTGCTTTGTTTCCACTAGTAGAATATTTAAATGATAAACAGAGGATTCAATGTAAATGTAATGTTTTGCAGTTTTCTTGTGCAAAATTTCTCTTGGTCAGTGTGTTCTCAGATGGGAGAAATATTTTGCCAAATATTCTGCCCTACCAAAGAGTGGTGATATTCATTCAAAGATTTCTTGCACTAAAAACATCAGTTAGTTTCGTGTCAACAGCATGAGTCAATTGCAATGTCATTGGACTCTAAATTATTCTGAGGAGCACAGTCAGAAGAAACAAGTCAAACTTATTTTTGCAATGCCATTCATCAATCTAGTGGCTAACAAGTGTGTCAATTTTAACACAGAGAGTTTCCATCTAGCTATTTGTTGTTCCATCTTTGGTGGTGGTTTTGTAGTAAGGCTAGCTCTTCTAATGCATGTAAAATAGCTGCTAGTACCTTCTATTGTATGTGCTTCTTCACTGACATCCACCGTGCAAGACTGAATATATTTTTCCAAAATCTTTGACTCAGAAAATTTCTGATTGGACAGCATAGGTCACATGAACACCCTTCAACCAATCACTAAGGCCAAGGGAAAACAATATGCTAATGGCTTACTTAGCACCCTCTGATAAGAGACAGTTTCACCTATGACACAAAGATCTGTAGTGGTGGAGGATTCGTTCCCTGAACAAATTAAACTAGTGTTGCTATAGGACTGGGGGATACATGCTGAGAGACAAACAAGGATAACATAATGATTATAAACTAAATCTGCTGGTTCCAGCTACTCTCACTCTTTTGTCTCATCATATCAAAAACTCTGTGATTCAGAGTTCACTCAAGTAAATCATTCACAACATAATCAACATAGTACTTATGCCCAATTGTCCTTCTTTAAACATTTAGCCATATTCGTTTCTAAAGCTAAACAGTTAACATTATGTTTTTTTTTTTGTTTTTTTGTTTTTGCCTTCCTACATGCCGTCATGAGAGCCTACCATGGGCTAGAAAATACAGATAAGAACAGATTTGTAGGATGTATTTCCTAGGGAGTGTTACTATACACATTGACGGACAAATGGATATCACCAATACTGATAATGGAAGCAATAAATACTTCAAAGCATTGTGCAGAGCAATGCCAATAAGAAGATCCAAATATCCAAATAGAATAGCATTTTTAAAGAATTCCAAGTCAGTCCATTGCTTGACTCAAAAGTGTAGGGGGATAAGGTGAAGTAACTTGTAGGAATTAGATTTTGAAGTGTCTTATGATACATAAGTAAAAGCTAGAGATGTATTTTATTATGAATGGAGCAGCACTATAATAATTTTCACAGGTGACCAACATTATTGTCTTCACCTGTATGAGACTTCATTTTGGCAATAGTGTGGAGCATCACCTGGCACAGAAAGAACATCAGTGAGTCAGTATGGAAGCTATTTCAAAATTCCAACTGAAAATGTCCAAACCAAGGAGGCAGAAGCAGATTTGATGAAGTGCAGATTCAGGAGCTCTTTAACAAACACATTCTGTAGAACTTGGTAGAGAATGGAGATGAAGAAATGAGAAGCAGAAAAACATGATCTTATTTTCTTATTTAGTATGTTAATGGGCAGTACGGTAGTGCCTTAATAGAAACAGAGATAATACTTGGAGGAAAAGGCTTCACAAAGAAATAAGTTTACTTTAACTATACTGTTTAAAGTATGTGAGTCATTTATGTGTGATCTAACAGGCAGTTTAATATATTTGTCTGGAGCCCTATAGAAAAATATAGGTGTAAAATATTTTCTTGAGAGTCAGCAGTATAAACGCAGCAATAAAGCTATGAGAATGAATGTTATCCTTGAGGGATGGTGTTTTGAATGAGAAGTAAGCAAACAAAAGGCATTTAGGAAATGTTTAATATTTAAGGAATGAAATAAAGATAAGTAGTCAATCAAGGAGCTGAAGAATAAAAGGTCAAGGAAATAGAAAAACTAAGACAGAGTTATCTGGTGGAAATCAAAGGATGATCACCCTTGAGAACACGGTAAAATATACTGAATAAATACCAAGTAAAATAAGCAATAATGTATTTGTTAGATGGTGCTATGGCTATTTCCAGTCATTTTACAGAGAAACTTCACATTCAAAATCACAATTTCCTTTGAAACTGGTACTATTAACAGAACATTTTATTTTTGTATAAGATGATCTATTAATTCTTTAGAGATCTCAAAGATTCGTAGTCTATTTTCACACATCAAAATCCTGATTTATAAAGTACATCAGGTCCTAGTCAAGGTCACACAGTCAGCCGGCCATTGTGTCAGGACTAGAATTCCATTATCTTGATTTCAGTTTATCTCTAGAATATTTAACAACTTACCCTCCAAACATAAAATATATTTTTAGTTTTAAAACAGATAAACTATTTTATATCAGGCCCTCCATTAATTTTATCTCTTCATTCTTATCAGCTGTCAGTTCATTCAGACAGCCTTTTTTTTTCTTCTCACTGAGTATAGTGAGCATCCATCATTTCTCTCCTATAAATATAATTGATTGCATCTTCTTTTCTCTTTCACTTCTACCTGACCCTGAAAATTACACATAAAGAACAATCCTACGTTCTCTTTTTGGTCCCCACACCTATGTTGCTAAACTCATGCTACAATTATGTGAATTGGTTCTAATTCTTGCCATCTTAACCTTTCTTGAGTCAACAGTGAAGTGCAGAAGATGATTTTCCTGTATGGTCATACCTTCCCTATTTTTTTTTTTTTTACTTTTTTTTTTTCCATTACCATTTATCTCTTTTATACCTTCCCCCCACCAACAATCACAACCCTGATATCTATGTCCATAAGTCTTTTTTCATATTTGCTCCCTAATTTTTTCAGTCTATTTTAAAACTCCTGAGATTTCCTGAGATTCAGAATGAAATGCACCTGCTTCTTTAAAGATAGTAAACACTGTTGGAAAGGAAGAGTCTCAACTGCAAACATGATTAAATTCACACCAATTTATATCCTCCTCCTTTTTTTCCATTTTGTCTCCTTTTCTAGTCTTCAACATTAACCCATTTCAACCTCCCCCACTGTATTAATAATCTTCTTCCATCAGGCATTATCTCTCCCTTCCAAATCGTCAAAATCTCACAACCTATTGGGTCTTTTACCCAAGTAACCACAATCAAGTTTTACTTAAAAAATAAAAGTAAATTTGTACAATTTTATTCTGGCTCTAATGTATCACTCTTCATGAACTTTTCCTCCTTCTCCTCCTCTTCCTCTTCTTCTTTTCATGCTTCTTCTCAAAGGCAGAGCTTCTAAAAGTATGTTCTCATCGACTCAACTTTTTTACTTCCAAATCATTCCTCAGTTCATCCCAGTACAAATGACTGTCATTTTCATTGATAAGTTCAGGTTGATATCAATTCATGAATGATGACTTGGTAATATAATTTGGATCTGTGGCCATTAGCTAATACACTGACAGTAGTGAAGCCCATGAAAATCAATGGTTCTTAACTCTGCACATTTAATTTAAGTGGGGAATTAAAAATATTTACTGCTATACAGTCCCTATAAGACCACCAACCAAGTGAATCATAATTTTATTTTGGTGGAATTCAAGCATTAAGGCTTTGAGAAATCTCTTTGTGGCATTATAATGTTAAGTAAAAGTGGAGATCCTGAGATCTCAATATTGACACAGAATAAAGTAGGGACAAAAACTGTAACAATTTCTAAAGAAAGGATTACATGAGGTTCAATAAATGGCACCAATGAAAAAAGGGGAAATGGAATTTAAACATAAAAGATTATGTATGAAAATACACTGGTAGCCCTCTCTGGTGTGGCTCAATGGACTGAGTGCTGGTCTGTGAACCAAAGGGTCACAGGTTTGATGCCCAGTCAGGGCACATGTCTGTGTTGTGGGCCAGGTACCTAGTAAGGGGTGTGTAAGAGGCAACCACACATTAATGTTTCTTTCCTTCTTTTTCTCCCTCCCTATCCCCCTCTCTAAAAATAAATAAATAAAATCTTTTTTAAAAATCATCATTTAAAAAAAAAAGAAAATACACTGGTAATTAGTTTGAAAGTAAGACTTGGGAGAAAAGCTCATGTAACATTTTCTTATGGTCCAAAAATGAGGGGAATCTCAAGGAAGAGAAAAATCCTTGAAAAACAACCAAATCTCAGTCAATGTAGAGTGTTAGAGATTTTTAAAAATAAGGTTTGAAAATGCAAAACAGATCCTTTAGAGTGGAACAGATTCTACAAATACATTTTAAAAATAGTAAATGGGGCTAGTCTGTAATGGAAAGATAATCACAAAAAAAACCTAGGCAAATATAATGATGAGAGTCACAGAGAACGAACAGATAATGTGCAGGGACTATATGATTTTGACCTTCGCATTTCTGTTCAGTGGTATTCTGGCTTTGATTCCAGTCCAGGTGTCACTCTGTTATAGAGGTTTAGAGACATTTAAATCCCCCCATCTATAATAGAAAAGTATCGATCCTCAAAGGGGAAGTGGAGATTATTTAGAGGACTCCATGAAAAGTGGTAGAGAGAACAATAAAGGATAATTTCCAATGGATAATTGACTGTGGAAATACTGCAACCTGGCATCAGGAACAGACTTTCATAAAAATAACTGACAAATACCTGCTATAAAATATAATTTAGTAAATTATATAAGTATGAACTAATAATTTCTAACAGAATATTATCAATGGTTCTCTGTGTGTATTTATGTGTCCAAAACAACTTGTGGCAATAATGGGTGATTTAAAAAGTAAGGTATCAGTAGGACTTAAAAACTGAATTTAGTATGTGCCTAATAGGACTTTTCTTTGACATAACTACCAAAGTGTTTTGTTTTGTTTTTTCCCCGGAGTTCTTGGTCATATATCCCTAATGGTTGTGGTCAAAACTCCACCTTGTAGTGTTCACCATCAATGTATATAGATTGGGCTTAAATAATAAAACCGGCTAGTATTTATAGAGTTTATACAGCAGATACTGAACTAAGAGCTTCATGAGGAGTTGTAAAAATTAGTATTATAATAATATACTTAATATGTTCATTTCATAGTGAGATAATGTACTCATCTAATGTTTATATAATTTTTGTATAACCCTGATCTAAAGAACTTTGCAAGATGCTATGTATACTACTTACTTTTACCAAGTATCATTTATATCTGATCCTCTCAGTCAAAGGCTTATGTTCAAAGGTGTCTAAAACATGAAAGTGACATGGTTTTCTGATGATCGCTTTAACAATGTTTAGCTTGGACAAGATGTGCTACACACACATACACAAGGTCTACCAGAAAGTATCCAACCATGTAATAAGAAAAATAGAGACATTTATTGGAGAAGATAGAAGGTGCAAGAAACATTGTATGTAGGAAAAGGACACCTCAGTCCCCTTCAAAGTGTGTACCTTGGGACATCACACAGTCCTCCCAGCATCTCTTCCACTGTTCAAAACACTCTGCAAAATCCTTTGTTGGAATCTCCGTCAGCTGCCCCACAACATACTTTGTTCTTGAATCTCACTGATGGTCTGAAATCTCTTCCCTTTTAAAGGTGATTTTAGTTTGGGAAAAACCAGAAGTTGCAGGGTGCCAAATCTTGGTGGTAGGGGGAATAAGTCACCAGGGTGATTTGATGTTTTACAAAAAAACTCTGCACAAGATGTGATGCATGAGCTCACATGTTGTTGTGATGAAGCTGCCAATCATCAGTTGCCCACGGCTGTGGCCATTTTCATCATATTACATCTCTTGAACAATGAAGAACATTGAGGTAGTACTCATTAATTAGAGGGGCATACTCCTTGGTCTGGAGGGGCATGCTCATGATGGATGACACCTTCCTAATCAAAAAATACAGTTAACATGGTCTTGCCCTTGCTTCAACTTTGATGTGCCATCTTTGGTCATGGAGAACTAGGCAATTTCCACTGGGACAACTGGACCTTCATTTCCAGATCATAGCTGTAGACCCACCATTCATTTCCAGTTATGGCCTTCTCGATGGATTCTGGTTCATTGGTAGCAGTTTGAATCAAGTCATTAGCAACTGCAACACCATGTTCCTTTTCCTCTAGTAACAGAAGCTGTAGAACATATTTTGCCACACATGTTTCATGCCAAGATGCTGCATCAAAACCTCAGACACAGTAGTTTTTGGAATCCCCAGATCAGCATCTAGTTCTGGTACTGTCAGTCACCAATCTTTGTTGATGGCAGGCCATACACATTCAGCATTCTCAGGTGTTCTGTCTGTTGCAGGCCTTCCAGAATGTGGATCACTTTCAACAGATTCCTGAGCATCTTTGAAGTTTTTGTGCCACACTTTTATTTATGCTACATTAATTGTTCATCCCTGAAAGCCTCCTGAATCATCTGAATAATTTCCATGGGGTTATACGCAAGCTTAATGCAAAATTTGATGCAGATTTGTTACTGTGCCTGCTCAGCCATTTTGAATGGAATGCCCACACAGTACACATGCTCACCCAATAGTATCTCACCCTCACTAACTAGTACAGTGAAGTAGCCATTGTTCACACACGCACATTCTAGTCCACTCTCCTTGGCTACCAGGACACATCAATGTCGCGCAAATTGTTCTCATTATATTAACAATGGCTGAACTTTTTCCAGACAGACCTCGTGTGTGTGTATGTGTGTGTGCATATCATACATATATACATATATATGTATATGTGTATTACAGTTGTTATTACAGTTGTGTTTGGGAAGTTAACTGATAACAAGACTCCAAATGGATTTTTTATATTGGAGATTAAAAAATTCTAAATCCTGCAACACAACAGTATATAATAATACCATATGAATGAAAAATGATCACTTCTTACTGAAATTTTCCAGGGGCCTTCATGGTAATTAATGTTTTTGAGTTATGTCCTAATACATCAGTAATTTTCAAAGGAGGCAATATGGCTCAAAAAATCTTAGGTGACATGTAAGAATGATCAAATATTTAAGATAGTTCCAGCAGCTTGGACTTGTTAGAATGAAGCTTTCAAAGAGGTAAGAGTGAAAGTTAAGTCCTGAAAGTGGTTAAATAATAAATTGCAGTGTCACTAAAATGACATTAGGAAACCCGATCTTTGCAGCCAATGGGGAACTTTTGAAAGATCCTGAGAACTGATTTAACAGAGAGCAGCCTTTCAGAACCAGTAACCTGGTATGCATGACAGTTGGAGGTAAGTCCCCAGTCAGCAGGTTGTTACAGGTGTCTAAGTTTTGCATACCACTTTAGTGTTTTGGTATGGGTGTGGATGTGTGAAAAGTCAAGATGCCTGAATAAATAGTTCTCAGCAATCCAATGAGGGCATAGATGAGCATAAAAGGAAGTGAAAAGTTACTCCAAGATTTTTGTTTTAAGTAAGCGACTGAGATCTGATGCCAAATAAATAGGGAGGAAAAAATGGGTACTTAATACAACTGAATTCTCCTGTAAAGAGGGAAAATTAGTTTTAGTAATTTCTCAAACACTTAACATATTAAGAGACTTCTATGAGTTTTCTGGAGTCTCCTGTTTCTGCTCCTATTGATTTGGGAAGATTACATAACCCAATACAGAACTTGAATATGTAATAGATCCTCTTTTTCAAAGAGTTAATTCAAAACTTTCATGAATAGTTTCAGATTCAGAGGACTTACCATCTATCTTTTAATATTCAAAGTCATGCACTAGTACAGCTTCTCTGCTCATTTTAATATTTTATGACATTTTCTCACATTCATAAAATTATATCTATATTTCTGCTGTTTCATATAATTCAACCTTAGTTTTGAATATCACAAATTAAATGTTCATAAAATATCACTGAAGAAACCTTGAAGCTCTAAGTAATGCAATGATCAGAGTCCTCAAACTCAAGATAATATATGAGAAGTTTCTACCCATTAAATTCCTCTTAAGATTTTAAAGTTGCCCAAGTTTTTAAAATAGTGTAAAATATTGTTACTACTTGACCTGGGCTGGTTGTTAGAAATCTGTATTAAAAATACTGTATTGGAAATGATAAATTGCACCTATGAATCATATTTAATATTTTATGTGGTTTGAGAATCTTACTCTTAAACTGGGTCACTTGGTTAGGTACCTTTGGATGCTTTTGTGACTTGACTTCTTTATCTGTACTCATGTTTACCAAATAATTCCCCCATAAGAGTTAAATTTTATATCTTCACTATGGAGTTAAAGTTGTTGGAAGATTGGTTAACTTGTGTAGTTTGTATTCTCATTTATAATATTTATCAACATAAAACAGTTCAAACAACTTTGTATCTTGAGGTTATTTAAATTATGGTTCTAACATAAGAAAGTCTGAAATCTAATACATTCTCACCTGCTTGAATTTAGAATTATAAAATATGGTATATATACACGTATATGGCAGAATAAAGAACCAAAACTGAACAACTTTAGCCATCTTGTCCAAACTCTAATAGGGTACAAATTTAATGTCGTCTTCTTAGAAGTCAGCATTAAGGAGCCATTAACTCCTTTGACAAATTAAACACTATACTCTCAGTGAATTAATATAACAAAATGTTTTTATTGCTCATCAAACAGTTGGGAGTCCTTAAAGAGCTTAGAATTCTGCGGTATCTCTGTTCTTTTATATCATTTCTGTAAGAACATCCCATTGTATTACTTGGTATATGTTACTAAGTGTCTCTTTAATATTAAAATTAAAATAAAGAGAAAGTTTAAGCGATACAGGGATGCACCAGAATAACCTTCAACCCATCAATTTACACAGAATATCCTCATATCTCTGGAGCTTATCACAATGAATGCTTATTTTCTATTCATGGATATGTTGACTATTGATCCATATAACTCTAATACAACAATCTTTTCTGTTATTTGTAATTTTAATACCTAAAACATTTAAAATAGTTTTTCTTATTTTCATAATAAAATTATACTTTGTCTTTCATTTATTATGAAAATCCCAGCACTCTTACAATGATCTTTATTTTTCTGGAATTCTTGAATAATTATAGTGAAGTCTATTTTATATCTACAAATTTAATAGTGAAGTCATAGAGGAAAAATATAACAAATTAAAATAAAATCATTTTCTAAAAACAAAAAAAAAAGGGACAAATCCAAACATATTGTACAGTACTTAGTTCTTTTACTGATTTTAGTGTTCAGGAAACATAAAAATATGTGACATCTGTGTTTGTTTCCTCAATGAGGAACCATATTTGCCAATGTGCTCCAGACTGTATTCTCAGAGATGATAATATGAGAGTCTGGTGTCATGGTACCCATGATAATCACTTTTAAGAAAATATTTCAAACTTTTCTTCACAAAGAAAATGGGGAGTTTTCAATTTCCTATCTGCCTCCTTGCAAATTATCATTTCTGTGTGATTTTAATATTGAATTCTATAACAACCCTGTCCTCTAAGGGTCATTGTGTTAAGAGTTTAACCATCTCTCTTATCTGCATTTCTTGCCTTTTTCTATGATTATGTTGATGACACTGGAAACAAGAGCAAAACCTTCCCTTGAAACTCTGTATCAGTAAAAGTTGTGAACCATATGGTTTCTATCACACTACTTAGTTGTGCCATCATAGAGAGAATAGGCATGACAGCACATCAACAAATGTGCATGGCTATTTCTAATAAAACTTTATTCACAGAAACAGATGGCCTAGTGGACCCTCGTTTGTTGGCTCCTCCTCTGTATTCTTCCAGTTTCTCCATTAAAATAGCCTTTTGTGTTTTCAATCAATGATTGCACTTCTTTGGTTTCTAGGTTCTCATCTCTGTGTTAGGTTTCAAAACTCTGCAAGCTGGTTTTCACACCCCATTACCTGAAAGTTTCCTGGCAAGAGTGACTTTTTACTTGGGAAATTGTGGGGTACACTTCAGTTTGCCTGTTGCATTTTTGGTTTCTCTTCTGTGGGTTCTGGGAAAACATATCTCTTGATGTTCCACCACTTTGTGATGTTTCTTCTCAGTATCTTTGTTGTAAAGAATGGCTTTAACTGTAGGTGACTAAAAATACAACAGCGACTAAAACAAACAAACCAGGTTGGTTTTTCATATGTCTTGAAGTCTGGTATTAAGAAGTCCAGTGCTGGTTCAGCTATTTGACAATCTTGTAAGAGACCTAGATACTTTCCATTTTTCTCTTTCAATCTTCTCATCGTTTTTGTGTTTGCCCTCATGTTTATAGCTTTGTGGTAACTCTTCAGGATTAATATGGTATGGACAGTCCTAGTGTCTGTATTCAAGACAGACAGGAAGAGACACAAACTTGTAAAAGCCCCCTCTGTTCTCTTTTATCAGGAAAAGAAAAGTGTTTCAGAGAAACCCTGTGGTAGATTCTTCTTAGATATCGTTGGTCTATGTTAAAACAGGCCTGAGCTTTGACACTCCTAGGTGAAAAATAATCTGTGAAGGTTTAGTATTTTTATCCAGGCATACTATTGCCTCCTTTTTCAAAATTTGTTTTTTATTAGTAAGAAAGAAGAGTTGATGGATGTTGGTTAAACAATTGACTTTGCCTGATATAGTAACCTATGCAGGATAACTGATAACTCTATTAAGCATTGGTATCCCATAAATCTGTTTTTTGACTTCTCGCTGTTAAGCTACGTGATCTTCCTGAGCAGTCTCATGTATTATCATGGTTTGAAGCATAATAGATGTGTGGCTGATGTTCAGATTTTTCTAGTTAAGATTTTAGTTTCCTATGTCCATCTTCTACAAAGTTTCTGCTTTTGGTTTTCCCATATGGTTTTCAGAGAGAATATATTGTAAATTTAATGTCTTCTATTTAACCTGCTATTCCTCATGTACCCCCATATCAGTTGTAACATTTTAAGACCAATCAATCGAGAAGCTCAGCTTTCACCCTCTTCACTGCTTTAGTCTCATCTATAAAATTTCTTAACCTCCTTTAAGGCTATTAAATCCTTTTCATACTCATTGTCATGCTCATGATCACTGTCTTCATGAGAACATGTATCATGCTTCACTTTGTCTATTCAAGAATATATTCTTACCTAATTGTCTTGTTTTTTATTAATACTATCATCAGAATAATTATTCCAAATTACAAATCATTTCATAGCTTAAAAGCTTGCAATGGCTTGTCATAATAATCAGCAGCTTACAGAGACCATCTTTAAGTTATCTTCTGGTATTCCACTGTATTGCTGATGACTTTCAAATCATTTTCTCCTCCCAGATCCATTCTTCTTATCTTTTAAATTAAATTTATTGGGGTTACATTGGTTAATAAAATTGTATAGGTTTCAATTGTACAATTCTATAATACTTATTCTGTATATTGCATTGTGTGTTCACCATCCAAAGTCAAATCCCTCACCATATATTTGCCCCCTTTACCCTTTACTACCTCCTCCTAATCCCCTTCCTTCTGGTAACCACCATACTTTTGTCTATGAGTTTTCACTTGTTTATTTGTCTTACCTGTTCATTTGCTGTTTTGTTTTATATCCCACATATAAGTGAAATCATATGATTTTTGACTTATTCCATCTGATTTATTTTGCTTAGCACAATATTCCCAAAATTCATCCATGTAGTCACAATGACAGTATTCTTATGCCTGAGTAGTATTCTATTGTATGTATTGGGTTGGCCAAAAATCCATTTAGTTTTCTCCATAAAATAGTAGACACATTTCTCATTTCCACCAATGACTTTATTGATTTGGATATTTTAAGTATGTCCACTATCTCTCACATGGTGTAATACTGATTATTCTCAAATAATGTCTTGATTTGATTGCTATCAACTTCAACTGGTCTACCCCACCATGGAGTATTGTCCAGTGAGAAATTTCCAGCAAGAAACTTTGTAAACCACTTTTGACACATCCATTCAGTCACAGTACCTTCTCCATACACTGCACAAATCTTTTTTGTATGTGTGTGTGTTTCAATTGCATTTTTACATTCCTTGAGATAGTAAAGCAGACCATGCCAAAAATGTTGTATATTTTTTTCCATCTTCAGTATTAAAATGATTACACATACATTCACCAATTTTGATAAGCTTATTTTTTCATTGCATGCTGATAGGACATTTGCGACAATACAAACTATCAAAATTGTTTCAAATGAAGTTAAAGACAACTATGCACTACTAGAACTATCTTATTAAAAAAAAACAAACAAACTTTTTGGCCAACCTAATACATACCATATCTTCTTTATCCAGTCATCTATTGAAGTATGTAAACTAGTACAACCACTATGGAAAACAGTATAAAGTTTCCTCAAAAAGTTAAGATTAAAGTCATTATATGATCAAGCAACTCCTCTTCTGTGTGTCTACCCAAAGAATTTGAAATGTTTACTCATAAAGATATGTGTACCCCTATGTTCATTGCAGCATTATTCACAGACATATTCTTTAAACTCTATTTGGTCTATATTTGTCTTATATCTACCAGACATTTCAAACTTCCAAGCTGAACTTACTCCCTTCAAAATTTTTCCGAGTCTATGTTTGTCCTGAATTCTCTGTCTTAATAGAGGCTTCAGCACCTCAATTTTTCCATGGAAGTTACATAGCTGTCATCCTTGATTTTCCCATCAGCTTCATTATCAACCACACTCTCTTTATTTCTAACCAGTCACAGAATGCTATTGATTCAATTCTTTTAATACCTCTCAAATGCACTCATTTCACTTTATTTGGACTCTCACATCTTTATTTCAGGTCACTGTAATTACTTGCTTGGAAAACAATCAAATTGTTTCAACATTTTCTATCTTTTTTAAATTAAATATTCTTTTCCTTTCCTACAAAGAACCTACTATCGCATCACACACCTGACCAAATCATTCAACATCTTTCTGTTGCCCTCCAGATAAAGTTTAAATGGCTTACCATAAGTTACAAAGTTCTTCCAGACCTGGCCACACATATACCTTTACAGATAATGATCCAAATACTCTCACCTGTAATCCCCCTTAATCACCCACCCTTAGTACCTACTGTACTGATACTCAGCACATTCATGCCCATTGCTTTCTCTGTTATTCCACCTTCTTAGTTTTTACCCTAAACTGTAATGAGCAGATGGCTTGTCTGAATTACTCACTTAACCATGTCATGATTATCAATGATAGAGGCTTAGCTCTGTGTTTAACAAATATGCTCTTTCTATATGTGGGTGACCCGTTATGAGATTTCTTATGTTCATTTCTCTAGTGTTATGTGCGATCTTTGCATGTTGCTCACTGGTATTTTCCCTTTCTTTGAGAGAACATTCACTTTGTATTTTAAGGTTTTTGCATATTGTGTTCTCTTTGCCTGTAAAATTTTGCTTTTTGGACTGCTTGGAAAATTGCACCTCACAAAACAAGGAATATGCCATGTCTGAGTGAGATCTTTCAGGGCTATGGTATGGTTTTGTTATTACACTTCTCCTGTTTGTCATAAGAACCACATGTTTCAAATAGAGGCTGCACTTTCAATCTGGATTCTAGAATAAAAAGGCATGAGGAGCAAAACCATAGCCAACTCTCAACAGAATGCAAAATAAATTATTGTTGTAAGCCTCTGAGATTTGGGGAAATCTGAATAAAACATACAATATTTTCAGATTTAAATTCAACCTCCCTCTAGTTTCTTAGACATCTATCAATGTGTGCTAGCTTGAAATGTTACTTTATTTTTATAGGGAAAATTAATTTTCTTATTTTCTCCTTAGATACTGAGTAAATTATGAGCTCTAATTTTCTTCATGTATGATTCCTGTTAGCTTCAATATTGCAGAAATCTCTCAATTAAAATAAGAAATAAAAACTGAAAGCCACACTAAATCCTACTTAGTACTGCACCTAATGTGTCCCTGTTGCTTACCAATTGCTTATAACAAGGTTTACAAACAGTTTTTTTCTTTCCATTTCCATTTTGTCAGATCTCATGAACTCCTCAGCCTTCTTGCATTTTTATCCCTTGATTCACTTAGACAGTTTTTATGTGCTTAGTGATGTATATGCCTCTAAAGTCAATATACACTCTTTCAGCCAAGAGTTTTCTAGGGACTCATTCACGTTGAACTTTTCAGACCATTTCAGCCTTTATAAAATATTTCCATCTTTCACTTCAGTGACCACTATTTCATCTTTTTTTCTGCCTCTGTTCCAGATTAGCCTCCCTATTCTTAAATGTTGTTCCTTCACAAATTAATATTTAACTAACCGAATATTTAACATTTTCACTTGAAATTCTCAAGATATATATATCAAATTTTACTTCTCCAAGACAAATCACACGAATTTGCTCCGCAGATGAAAATCTGTCACTATGAATTAGTTTTAAGTTTTAGATCTTCATATAATCATGGAATATTTACACTTTTTTGTGTTTAACTTCTTTCCACATATTTTTGAGATTCATCCACATTGTATCAGTTTTGTGCTCCTTTTATTGTTTAAAATTCCTTATGTGAACATATCAATTTTGGCTATATTTAATAGTTCTATGAAAATTAATATACTTTTTTGTGAAAACATTTTAATTTCTCTTAGAGACACACAGCAGTTATATTTCTGGGTCATGTAGTTTGTGTTTATTTAACTACACTAATTTCCTCCAAGTGGTTATTATCAGGGTCTGGGACTGTTCCCTACTTACAAATTAATGTCAGCCTATTAATATTTTGCGAACACAAGGAGAAGACAAGAGGCTTCTGGTCCTGGGTTGGAGAAGAAGGACTTTATTATCCATAGTACAACAAACAACATAGACACCTTTTTTATGCTGGTTTCTATTATTCCGAAGTCCCACAGAGGTGACACAGAGAACCCAGATGGATACTTAGAACATGGTAGTCGTTTTCAGAATCTTCCATTTTAGGAAAACAGTAAGAAAGCTTGCATTTTGTCCTGGATAAAAAGATATAGTGTGTGTATATATGTTTTTTATCCAGCTCTTTGTGTACATAATAACCTTGAAAAATGACCCTAGTTAAAAATAAAAATGGTGGAGCCTTGCATTATTGGTATACACAAAAAATGTGTGGCTATAGGATAAACACACGGAGGGCTATTTCACAACAGCTGTATAATTTTCACTCTCATTAGCAGTTAGTAAGAAAACTCTTTGAGTCATTCTAGTAGGTAGGTATAATTTGAATTTTCTTGATGAATAATGATGTTGAATTGTTTTAATGTGCTTATTGGTGAAATATTTTCTTTTTCAATCTGTTTGATTATGAAATACTTTTTTATTTTTGAACTTGGTTTTTATCCTCATATTATTGAGTTTTAAGTGTTCATTATATATTATAGATATAAGTTTTTCATCAGATATATACATTGCAAATATTTTTCTCCCACTTTGTGATTTGTGTTTTCATGTTCTTAACAGCTTTTTTTGAAGAACAGGATTTCATAGGATGAAGCGTAGTTTTTTAAATTTTATTTTTTTAAGCTTAGTGCTTTTATGTACTAAGAAATGCTCACTTAGAGCAAAGTCTGTAAATTTTCTTCTACATTTTCTATCATAAGTTTTATAATATAGTTTTTACATTTTTGTATGTTTAATTTTGAATATTTTTGCATGGTATGAGGTAGGTGTTTTTTTTGTATATTTTATTGATTATGCTATTAAAATTGTCTCATTCCCCCCCCCCCCTTATCCCCTCCATTGGTATGAGGTAGGTTTAGAGTTCATTTTCTATTTGGATAGCCTCTCATTCTATCACCATTTATTTAAAAAAACTGTTATTTTCCTACACTTTGCCTATTGTGTGTCCTTCCCGCACTGAACTCTGACTGTGCAAAAAAGTCAAGTAACAATATTTGTATATTCTTATTTTTGGAAACTCTATAGTCTTGCATTGATGGATATGTCCATCATTATATTATTACACTGTCTTAATAGGTTTAAAGTAAGTGTTCTATCAGGGTAGTGTATGATGGGTTATAATTCATTGCATTTATTAACATTATTATTACTAATCATTATTATAATTATTAATGATGGTTTATAGCAGAAAGGCTAATCTTGTAGCAGCTACTTTACCATGACTAAGAGCAATTTTCAGTTTACTGACAGTTTGATTATATTTTTCTTCCTTGGAGAAAATAAAGATTGTTTCAAATTTCTTGCTATTCCTTCTATTTAAATATAAAGGCTAATTCCTGCATCTTGAAAGTGGAATTATTTCAGTGACTTCTTGTTCAACCAAATATGGGGGATGGGGGGGGGATTAAGTTCTGTGGTTTCCAAGATGAGGTCATAAGAAATCTTACAGCTTCTTTCTAGCTCTCCTGGGTTCTTTCCCTGTAAGAAAGACCTTACAGAGAGGTCTTTCTCTGTAAGACCTGAAATATCACTTAAGAATTCCCAAACCCTCAATATTGCTATTCTGGGGATGGGGCACAAGGTGGCATTCTGATCTACAGTTCCAGCCTAACCCAGAATTCCAGCTTTCCTGGTAAGATACTAGATATAAGAGAGTAGCCATCTTGGATATCCCAGACCAGTATATCTGCCAGCTGACTATCAGAGTGACTTCCAACAATGTCATGTGGATTAGAAGAATCTATGGATAAGTACTTCCCTGCTAACAAGTAGAGCATGAAAAGTCCTGTTACCAGTTGTCAGGTAGAAGTAGGACACATGTGTTAAATTCTAGTGGAAGTTGTCAGTGTTTCTTATTAGGAGCTTAATATGATATTCCAGAGTTCTCAACCAAGGATCCCCAACAAATCCAGAAGAAAAATGTCTGAAAAAAAATCAAAATAAATTTAAAAAAATGCAATGACTTTGAGGGGATTCAGACTAGGATTCAAATCCAGGGATTTCCATTGAAAATACATAAACACTGAATGCCATTGTCAACTTTTCTGACATGCTAACTTGTGAACTCAGCAAGTAGGGAAAGAAACTTACCAAAGGTCATCCCATCTCTGCTGCCTAAAACTACATTCAGACCACTTAGCTTCTCTCTATCATTTGTCATCTATAGAATAATAATAGTGTCACCTGTCCCACGGAGGGATTGTGATGATTCAGCGAGATCATCCATGAGAATTTAAAGTCAGAAAGCAAGAATTTTGTTTAATAAATTCTAGATCTTGTTGGTAGAAGGATTAAATAAGAAAAGGTAAAGGCAATTATCACATGAAAGAATCTGAAAAATGCCAGATTCCTCTTTTCTTTCCTTTCTGTGATGCTTTGAACATAAGCAAACAAATAACACACAACTTCAAGGAGTTCACTAGTTTTTATACAAGTTAAAATTTAATTATGACTCAGGTTGTAATTGTCTTATAAAATATAAAAATTATCACAATAATAATTAGTTATTTACTAAATAATTTATTGCAGAGATTTTAAATTCCATCGTAAAAAGACAAATAAGCCTCAACTACAAAAATTTAGCATCATCTTTTTTTTCCATATTAGAAAAAGGCTGCAACTTGACTACAGAATAAAAACTATTGACTCTGTGCTACAAAAATGCTATTATATTCTAAAGAGTTATGCAGTTTACTATGCCACAGATAAACATTAAAGACACCATTTTATCAATGATTTTATGGAATAAATGAGGTAGAGGGGGTGTTATAAAGCCAAGCACAGAATATGAGTTTTCCTACAAAGATCTTTAAGTGGTCTCATTTGGAAATGCACATTCATTTGACCATATTGGAAATCATATTTTGTTCTTATCTAAGAATAATATAGGATGTGGAAATGTGGAAATGCTTTCCTATTCAGGAAGGTTTTGATTCATTTTGCTGAGGTTCAGGAAATGTAGCTTAGCAGCTACCTTGCATAGAAACTCCTAGTTACAGCGTGCACAAATTTAGAAAAGTCTGCCATGTACAGCAATTTTGATACTGTTACATATAATTGTCATTTACTGCATTCAGCCAATTATACCCCTTTCATCAATGCATAGCACTTAGAACATCCTGGCAGTTCACAGAAGTGTGATGAATATCACGTAGTCTGCATTTCAGTCTCTCTGTCCTCTGATATGCTTTAAGAAAGATTTGATCCTGACTCAGACTGATGTCCTTTGTCCTCTGCTTCCTGTCCCCTGTTAATACCCCAACCTCGTCCCCCTTCCTTGGCATTTTTGGGACTCAGAGTCTTATACCTCTACTTGGTGCAGGAGTGCCTCAGAAACACCAGGGATTCCTTTGCCTTGGCCGAGGCCTCTGTTAAAGAAGTTGGCTTGCACTGGTGGTTTCTTGAGGAAGTGAGTGGAGTAGGAATGTTTCAGTGTGGCTTTTAAGGTTTTTACTGTAAAGATCATTTGGGAGGGGTAGGAAAATGTTCATGCAGGTATGGCTTAGGTTTTAAATCAGCCATACACTGGATTGGAAGCTAGCCAGAGAAGCTATCTCAAGCTCTTTAATCTCTCCTAACTTGGTTGTCTGCATTGATAAAATGCCAATAATCATCTCCTTCTCACCAGGCTTGTTGTTAGAGTTAATAAAATAATGAGTCTCTGGGACTAGGCCTCCTCAGGAGTACTGATTCCCTATGCCCGTTGGTGGATCTGTTGATGGTTCTGTGACTGGGAACAACCTATTTAACAGAAAGTTATCTAAACCCCTTCCCTCTTGTCCCAAACAAACCCTGTCGAACCTCTTTGTGAACCTCAGAACCTAAGAGGAGATCACACCCTGCAGGATTCCTTCTCTAGTGTAGGATCTGCATCTATCAAGATATTTTACTTCCCCCAGATGCTCGCTGTCCATTTATTTTGTACTCTGCAAGGCACATCTCTGTTCCTCACCTATACCCCTTCTCCTCTTCCCTTTTTATACCACATTTTTATATTGGTTTCTCATTTTACAATAAAGCTTTACTATTAAAGAAGAAAAAAGAAAAAAAAGAAAAGGGACAGTGCAGAAGATGGTTATTCCATTCATGACTTTACTTACCATTCCTACTTTTACAGCCTAGTGCAATTCTTGCTGATGGTCATCAAATGCAAACTGCTACCCCCCAAGTCTTCCAAAGAAAGTAATAAAGATGCTGATAGATACAACAACAAACCTCATCTCTACTTCAGCAGGCAGTAAAATTACTGATTTAATCTAAGAACTGAAGCATCTCTCTTCATTCTAGAGTGGGAGAGCCATATTTCACTCCTCCTGCAGATGGGTCTTCTCAGTACAGGGTTCTCGGTCTTCATCCCAGTTAATGTTACATAGAGTTGGTGGGTCCAAACTTACATCTAAGTCAACTGTCTTACTGGAGGCCTTCATTTGGTGTTTTCTTGCCAAAAATACTCCTTTAAGTCTGTTCACATGTCTCTGAAGGAATTGGACTCTCTCTTATTTTTTGGAGTGTAGCACTATCAATAGGTAAGATGCAGTTCATAGGCTTGAGAAAGTTATAACTGAGGGAGCAAAAACAGGAATTAAAAAAATAAGAATAGTTTTCTGTGAGTGTGGTATGTAAAATACAGTTATGGAAAAGGGAAGAAATAAAACATTATTGAGAGTGAGTGTGAAGATGTTTTTTCAGAAGGACTGAACTAAGTCTGAAAAATGACCAAACAGACAACAAAGAGAAGGGCATTCCGAAAAGAGGAAGGAACATAAATTGTTAACAAAGACAAGGAATTATGGAATAGGGCTTTGATTTCTGGATACCAAAAAATAGAGAATGATGAGGTGGGACATAAAGTGTAGGTAAGTAACTACATTAGTCAGCCAAAGCTGTTATGATAAATACCATAGACAGTGTGGCTTAAACACAGACATTTATATTCTTGCAGTTCTGAAGGCTATTTGTCCAGGTCAAACTTGAGCAGGATTCCAGTTCTGAGAAGGGCTCTCTTCCTGATTTGCCGATGGCCACCTTTTCTCTATGTCCTTACATGGTTTTTTCTTGATGTATGCACACAGAGAGAGACTGTTCAAGGGAATTCTCTCTTGTCTCTCTTAAAAAAAAAACATTAACCTGATGAGGATCTTGCCATTAAAAGACCTCATTTGACCTAAGTATTTCTATAGAGGTCCAAGTATAGCAACACCAAGGGTTAGAACTTCAACATACAAATTTTTGAGAGACACAGACATTTACTCCATAACAGTGACCATTTAATTTGTTGACTAAACTAAGACATGTATTTAAAGGATGCTATCAATTCTTATCCTAGAATAACATGTATAAACCAGAACTATCTCAGGAAAACTAAAATATATGGTCTTCCTAAACACTGGGTGAGTGGTAAACCTGAGTAATACTGTTGAAAATGGATTAAAATGACTGTTCTTATGTGCATAGTAAGTAGTTTGAAATTTACCCAGTGTGGAAAGAATAATTATTCCCCATGACCTTCAACTTCTGTTGTCATGTTCATGGTTGTGTTATATGCATGGCAAGTAAAACTTTATAGATATAGCTCTTGTTATTAATCAACTGATCTTAAAATAAAAAGATTATCCTTTATAATCCAAGTTGATCCAGTGTTATTATGTAAGTCTTCAAGAGCAGAAGACAACTGCAGAGAACTAAAAGGAGAGACTCAGATATATTTAAGTATGGAGGATTAGCATTGCACTGATGGTTTTTTAAATTGTATTTATTTTATTTTATATTTATTTTTTATTGTTCAAGTACAGTTGTCTCCATTTTCTCCCAACCACTACCCCACTCTCTGCCCATCCCCACCTCCCACATGACTCCTCAGCTTCTTTCCCATGTTATCCACCTCCTCCCTCCCTTCTGGTTACTGTTGGTTTGTTCTTTATTTCAGTGCCTCGGGTTATAATTTCCTTGCTTGTTTGTTTTGTTGATTAGGGGAACCTAATCAATACATTGCATTTTATTGATTATGCTATTACAGTTGTCCTCATTTTCTCCCTTTGCCCTCCTTCACCCAGTACCCCCCACTCCCTCAGGCAATCCCTTGCCATTATTCATGTCCATGGTTCATGTGTAAGTTCTTTGGCAACTCCATTTCCTATACTGCACTTTACATTCCCATGGCTATTCTGTAACTACTATTTGTACTTCTTAATCCTCTCACCTCTTCACTCATTCCCCAATACACCCCTCCCATCTAACAACCATCAATACACTCTGTACACATTATTCTGTCTCTGTTCTTCTTGTTTGTTTAGTTTATTTTCTAGACTCAATTGTTGATAGACATGTATTTACTGCTCTTTTATTGTTCATAGTTTTGATTTTCTTTTTCTTAAATAAGTCCCTTTAACATTTCATATAACAATGGTTTAGTGATCATTAACTCTTAGTTTTTTTCTTGTCTGGGAAACTCTTTATCTGTCCCTCAGTTCTAAACAATAGGTTTGCTGGGTAGAGCAATCATATCTGTAGGTCTCTATTTTTCATGACTTTGAATATTTCTTGCTGAACCTTCTTGCCTGAAAAGTTTCTTTTGAGAGATCAGCTGACTGTCTAATGGGAACTCCCTTGTAGGTAAATATATGCTTTCCTCTTGCTGCTTTTGAGATTCTCTCTTTATCTTTAACCTTTAGTATTTTAATTATGGCATATCTTGGAGTGGTACTCTTTGTATCTATCTTGTTTGAGACTCTCTGAGCTTCCTGTACTTGCATGTCTATTTCTTTACCATACTAGGGAAGTTTATTTTTTCATTATTTTTTCAAATAGATTTCCAATTTCTTGTTTTTTTCTCTTTTCCCTTTGGTATTCCTATGATACAAATGTTGGAACACTTGAAGTTGTCCCAGAGGCTGCTTATACTATCCTTGTTTATTTGGATTCTTTTCCTCTTGTTGTTCTGATTGTTTTTATTTTACTTCCTTATGTTGCAAATCATTGATTTGATTCTTGGCTTTATCCACTCTATGGCTGTTTCCCTGTAAATTTTTCTTTATTTTAATTAGTGTATCCTTTGTTTTTGACTGGGTGTTTTTTATGCTGCTGAAGTCCTCACTAAGTTCCTTGAGCATCCTTATAGCCAGTGTTTTGAATTCTGTATCTGATAGATTATCTCAATTTTGTTTAGTTCTTCTGGAGTTTTGATCTGTTCTTTCATATGTACCATATTCCATTGTCTCCTCATTTTGGCAGCCTCCCTGTGTTTGTTTCTATGTATTACGTAGAGCTGCTTAAGACTTCCTATCTTGGTAGCATGGCCTAATATAGTAGGTGTCTTAGAAAGTCCAGTGGCACAACCTCCCTTATCACCCAAAATGCGTACTTGAGATGTACCCTTTTTGTGGGCTGAGTATACCTTCCTCTTGTAGTTGAGCCTTTATTGCTGTTGGCAGGTCAATTGGAGGGATTTACCAAGGCAAGTCAGCTGGAAGGACTGGCTGTGACTACTGACCACCAATCCCTGACCTCAATGGAGGATCAACTGTGTGGGGTCAGAGTTGTGGTGCTCCATTGTGGTCTATAGCTGTCCACTGGGTGCACAGGCTTGGGTTCCCCAGGTGATGTAGACCAAGGCCATCCTCTACCTGTGTTTTGCCTGAGACCACTTTACCTGAGCTATAAAGCAATCTGAGATGGGCTTGCAATGCTGGGCTTGGAGATTCCCAAGTGAAACCAAACTGTGAATCTAGGCTGGTTACTGGAAGTGCTGTGCCTGGGACCACTTAGCAAGGTGCAGTGGCTGGGAGCTCACTGAGGTTGGCTGTTTCTTGTTTGAGAGGATTTAGGAAGTTGTGAGTCATGAGCCAAGAGCAGACATTCATATGGAAAAGCAGCTTGGATGGACCTACAGGTTGGGTGGAATGGAGTTTCTGGGGATCTCTAGGGCAGGGAAAACAGTGTTAGCCAGGTTGATGAAATCTCAGATATGTCACCAGCCTGTTAGCTCTGTGGCTGTATGGGAGAAGGATTTAAAAAGGGAAAATGGTCTTTACCTACCTTTCTGCCCTGGAGAAAGCTGTCTCCTAGTTGTTCCCTTGATTCCAGACACTTCAGTTTCTCCATGCATGCTATGCTGCTGGTGCCTTTCAAACCGTTATCCTGGTGCTAGAGCTCAGAGGGAGTGAGTCTGATTAATTCCATGTGTGGGTTCTTTAAGAGGAACTGCTTGGGACTCCAGAGGTTTCTTCTACTGACTCAAACCCAGCTGGTTTTTGCAGTCAGAAGTTATGATGACTTATCTTCCTGGCACTGGAACCCTGAGCTGAGGGAACTGGTGTGGGGCTGGGACTCCTAGATCCTGAGATATCCTTCCCAAATTTTTACCTACCACATGTAGATGTGGGACCAGACCATTCCACCTCCTCTCCCCCGCTACCAGTCTGGATGGATGTGGTTTCTTTAATTCCTTTGTTGTCAGACTTTAATTCAACTCAATTTCTGATGGTTTTGAGTGATGATTGTTTAATCATTTAGTTGTAATTTTGATGTGGTTGTGTGAGGAGTTGAACTCTATTTACTTATGCTGCCATCTTGACTGGAAGTCCCCACCACTGATGTTTTAAAAAATGCAGGTAGAAGAATCAGCTAGACTCTAAAAACTGATGACACCTAACAACCGAAAATATTTATAAATTTCAGTCCTCTAATCATCTCCCTTCTTTCTGCCAATAGAGCTGAATGAATTATCTCAAAAGCAGATTCTCTCCAGAGTTTCCCAATAGAAGCCAAGCCTCTTGACCCCTTGATTTCAGCCTTATGAGACCATGAGAAGAGAACTCGGTCAAGCTTACCTATGTTGCTGAACTATAGAATCTTGAGATGAAGAATGGGGATTATTTCAAACCCTTTAGTTTATTTAATTTGTTATACAGCAACATAAAGAAAATATAATTAGTAAAAAGAAAGAATTACTGAAAAT
The DNA here is from genome assembly GCA_004026545.1 of Mormoops blainvillei. Taxonomy (NCBI): domain Eukaryota; kingdom Metazoa; phylum Chordata; class Mammalia; order Chiroptera; family Mormoopidae; genus Mormoops; species Mormoops blainvillei. The sequence continues at coordinate 24,367 of PVJD01000438.1, forward strand.
TATAGGTAACATAAATAAATGATCCAGTTTATATTTTCAAAGGTTGCCTTTGTTGTCAATATGAACAAACTGGACCAGGAAAGATAATCTCACAATACAAGAAGAAGACAACTGCAATGATGAAAGTGAGAGTTGAAGGTCTCAGAAGTATCAAGCAAGCAATGCTAGCATGGTTGTAAACTGATTAACAGGGAAAGATGGTAAAGAAATGGGGTGAATCAAATTCTTCAAAGTGGGCAGCTAAGAAAATGGGTGACCTTCATAGAGGAGCAAAAGTCTGCTTGTAAAATGATGACGTCAGGATAGCCATGTTACATTTAAAAGGTCTGTAAGACAACAAGTTGAATGTAGTCAATTGGAAGTCCAATATGTAGAGCTTGAACTGGGTGATTGATGAAATTTGGATATATACAATTGGCTGCAATCATGAAATAAGTGGTTGTTGAAGTTGTAAGCAATTACAAAGAAGTAGATAATGTAAAACTTACAGGGTGCAAAGAGAAGAGGGTTACAGAAAATGCCTTGGGATACATCAACATTCAAGGGGTTGAAGTAGAATAAGAGGCTGTAAAACTGGCCAGAGTAAATAAACAAGAAAAGCAAATGAGGGATTGCAGTGTCAGGAAAACTAAGAAAGACATTGTCAGCAATATTTGATTTTACAGAATTATAAAGCAAAATGTAAAATGAGAAAAACTAATGGAATTTAACAGCTAGATTATTAATAATTATTTCTTAGGTCCTGTCATTGGAAGTAGGGTAAAAATATGTGTTGGTATTTAGTAGAATAACCTGGAGGAGAGTGGTTAATATAGGGAATGTAGATGATGATGACGATGATGATGATGATGAAAATTTTAATTAATAGAATCATTATTATTTAAAGTAAATGGAATAAAACAGGGAAAATCATTTGAGAAGAATAAGGTATTATATATTTACTGAAGAGAAGCCAAGTGAGAAAGAGCCACTGTAGATAAAGTAGGGAGAAAAAAAGGAGCAAAGTCTTTGGGTGGAGGCTGGAGAATGGAGGGGGAAATGAGTTCACAAGCTCAGGTAGGAAGATTGGTGTAGCAAAATGTCCCTAAATCCATTTTCATTTCTCTTGTAATTTCAGTTCCCATTAACTAGACTGGTGTCAGATGTTTATTCAATTAGGTGTGGCCATGTGACTGAGTCTAGCCATGAAGATAATGCCTGGTATTATAGGACAATAACTTTCATAGAGTCTGTGTGTCCCATATTCTGTTTCTTTCTGCCTGCTCAATACAGAAGCTGCAACCATAGGAAGAGGTGAGATGTACAATAGAAGGAATCCAATCCATCACATCATTTCAATGTTATTTGAAGGAAACACACTGCTGTTACTTTGCAGCCTTTATTCACATTTTAGACTAAATGTCTGTTTAGGCTGCTGTAACCATTATGTGCATAAAGGAGGTAAATCTAGAGCAGAGGGGGTGAGGAAAACTGCAATGTGTATAAATTTGTTAGTGAGGACCAGGAAGGTGAGATGGATTTCAACTTTCTCAGTGAAATGGTTGTAAAGACTATCTTCTGATCCCATGGGGTGAAGGACTACAAGTGAAGTGTAGAGTACACTGAAATCAGAGGAGTTTCTGTGTCACAGGAATAGCGAGGACTGGCAAGAATGGGCTGGAGAAAGGATTGTATACAAAGCTCAAATTTCCAGAGAAGTGCTGAGGGCTTAACAGAATTTAGACACTAGAAATTACTGTGGCTTCGTGTCTCAATATTGTTTGCACCAAGAAGGCATGCTATGATATAGGAGGCTAAATAAGCACATTTTCTTAAGGTTTTTGATTAAAGCGTTAGTGAATAACTTCAGATGCCAAGCATATGTTTTTTTCTTTGTTCGTTTGTTTATTTTTTAAGGCAGAGATATCCCAAGAGTTTCTACTCCAAGGAAACTTACCCTGCAGTTACTTATTTTCTTAACACTTACCATGAATATGTGTAGTTCTATCCATCATGTCACATAGATAATTGTCAAGTCTAAAGACAACCTTGTGTAAAATTAGCATAAGCTCATAATAAAGTACCTGAGCCACATAAGGATCTTTTTCTTTCTTCAATTCCATTTGTCAACCCGAAATTAAGATTAATTACACAGATTACTCAGTCTATAAACATTTATCAGCCATCAATGGTATGAATGACCATGTTTAGAAAACTTGCTAAGTTTAATATCAGTGCTTCTGTTCTTTGAGTATGGAGGGACAGCATTTTTATTGTAAATCTATAAATACTGAAACCTGTGAAAAATGGGTTCTATATAGTGGAATCTATACAGAATTTGTTTAAAATTGCCATAATAAAAGAAATTAGAACATTATAATCTAAAATCAATCATATAAACTCATAAAAATGACAGCCCACCATTAAAATTCTGTTAAATTAATAAAATGGAAATCTGGTACTTATTAGTTAAGAACAATGCAGTGTGTGCCATTACTATACACCAGGTTACCCCACTATATTACCGTGTCTGTAAAAGCCTGCATATGTCAACTAGTCAGGATACTTACAGAATATTCTTAAAGCAGTACATAAATACATAATTTATTTCCAAATCTGTGTTAAATTGCAAGTCTACAGTTTAGTTAAGTAGATTGGGAAAACAGAAGAAATCTATTGGTTTTTTTTTTAAGTAATGTTTAGCCAAGAGTGTGCTTTTTTATTTTTTAAGGGAGGCATAAAATAGCGGTACCTCTTCAATTTGATGCTGTCATAGACATAGATACGGTGAAATTTAGAAGTTCATTTAAAAAATTTGTATATTATGCATTTTTTATTGTTTTATTTCTGTAACAAACAAAGCGGGTGAGAAGCATTAAAAAACCAAAGACTAATTTTTGTGAAGCACTTATTAATTGGTATGATTTCATTTAATTTATCTGAATTCAAATATCACAATTTTCAATTTCTTGCAATACAAGGGACTAGGTACTTTAACTCTTCCACTAAAAACTATAGCCTAAAAGTCATGTGAAATGTGTGCTCTATAAATTAATCAATACTCAAATGTAAGAATTGTGGAAAACTGAGTAGAGAGAAAGAAACTCAGGGAAAAAAGTAAAATTCTACAAATTTGACCTTGTGTAAATTTGCCAAAAATATTTCAAATTGATTTGCACAGCATCTCGGAATGCAAAAAATATGGGAGAACATCAAGGCCCAAACAAGCTGTGAGTCTATTTGGATAAATACCTTCAACAAGTGGGACCCATCAACAGCTAAGCCTGTAAGTGTAATTGTGAACTAAAATCAGGCTACCCATTTTTCCAGGTGATAAAAGGTAAACACTCTGTCCTTAAACTTGATACTGTGTGGAAGGTAAATGCATGTACACACACAGGTGTGAACACACACAAACAGCTCCTAGAAAAAAGGCAGAAAAAGAAAAAGTTGGACCATACCCACACTCTTCTCATGATAAAAAATTAAAAATATACCACAAAAACTTAGAGTTTATTTTAAAGTTACTTTAGTATGACAAAAGCAATATAATTCCTCTTTGAAGGATTTCACCTTCATTCTTGAATTGAAAAGGAAGAGAAAAGGAATATTCACAGTCAGATGTTACTAAAGAAATAAGAAAAAGAACCATGAATGAGAACCTGCAAAAACAAAAGATATTGAAAATAAAGCCCTTAAAATTCAAACATTAGATCAATTACAGAATGTAAATATATATATGAAAATATATTTAATATGTTCAAAAATAGAAGACTACTTTGAAAATGCAACTATGGAAAAAAACAAACATGAAAAATAAATGGGCTCATGTTAAAATGATTAAGTATAATTAAGTGTGATAGCATAGGCAGCGAAGGGAGATTTAGTGAACCAACAGAACTGAAGAAATTTTCTAGAATACAGCAAAGACAAGCAAGGACATAAAAAATGTGAAGGATAACCAAAGGTGAAGATAAGAAAGAGTGTAAAGAATTAAACTACCTTTCACTGGAGTTCCAAGAGCAGAGAAAAAAATGTTATAGAGATTATATGTGAGAATTATCAAGAACTAGTGAATTATATCAATGTATTTAAGAAAACCTATGTATCAGGATATTAAAGAAAAAAATCACACCTTGACACATTATGCCAATGAGAAAGAACATAAGTTAAAAATAATCAGTGAGAAAAATTTGATTTCAAGAGAGTGACAATTATGCCTACTGTTGATTTTCAAAAAGATGTCCAAAACAGGTTTCCTGACTTTATACTTAATACCCACATGGAAGAAATAAAGGAAGAGAGTTGTAGCCTTTCCTTGCAGAGACTGTAGATGTGCTACCACTCTCAACTCTCTTTCTTTTCCCATCTGAGAACTCCATGGGTGTCCCTGGATATAAGGGAACACAGAAGTGTCAGCTTTGCTCCAGAAAGCAATAAAAGGTGAGAGGCTGGTTGAGAGACCCACAGCATGAAAGAAGAGGAATGAAGCTTGGAAATCACTACATTCCCACTGACAGCAGGATGAATTGCACTTTTCTTATGAATCGCTTGTGAGGTTTGTGAGAATTCAACTTGGGATTGTCTCAAGTCTTGTCTAAAAATGCCTTGGTCAAAGAGGGGACCTCTGCAAAAAGAAGCTTGGAAAGACATCACCAGATGTTTGTGGTTTCAAAGGGAAATTTCAGGAAAGCAACCTTGGCTGATGCATTAACCTGGCTGGGAGAACTACCTATAAGGAATCACCAGCCATGGGGAGGGGTCTCAAAGAAGCCCCAAGTGTGCTTTAGAGAATTCAGCATGTGATTCCCATTTCTTTCTTTCTTTCTTTCTTTCTTTCTTTCTTTCTTTCTTTCTTTCTTTCTTTCTTTCTTTCTTTCTTTCTTTCTTTCTTTCTTTCTTTCTTTCCTTTCTTTCTTTCTTTCTTTCTTTCTTCTCTCTCACTCTCTCTCTCTCTTTCTTTCTTTCTCTTTCTTTTTCTTTGCTTTTAGTTTCTTTGTTCTAGTTTTATTTTCACTTTTCTGTATATTTTTTTATCATTCTCATGATCAGGAGTTGTGTACACTGTTTTAGTTAGCATATTTACACCTTGAATATAACCACTTCAAAATTACCTTCAGTGTATTTCTTTTTTTCCTTTTGAAATTTATAGTGAATATCATGTACTTTTTTTTTTAATTTGATCCCATTTGTTTTAGCGTAATCAGATAGCAGTTTACTAGGGGTCAATAAGACCATCCTTGCCCCATACCCCTATCACATCAGTCCTATAAGAGCCACAGTATCACTGGGGTATGGGAGAAGGAGCAGGAGACTTAGGCTTAAAAATAGGAAAGTTAACTGCTTGCCCACTCCAATTAAAAACCTATTTTTAATTTGGCCAAATTATGAAGAGAACTTTAAACACATATTGCTGTTTTGATCATTCTAGAGTGCAGGGAATTATAATTAATAAAATAAGGACATTCTCAAGAAAGAAAGTTATTAGAGGACTTTGTATTACCAAGGAGTGATCTACTCTATATTGTTTCAAAGACAAGGAAGGACATAAACAGGAGTTTTCCCCTCAAATGGGTGGTAGAAGTTAAGTAAGGAGTTTCAGGGACATGAGTAAGTTAATTTATTATTGTATCTTTGCCCATTTTCCAGGTTAAATAAATATTAATAAAACTGAATTTAATGTAGAGTAGCTAAACCAATGTTCAAGGAGTTCATTAAATGATTGTTTTGAAAATATGGTTTTAAATATTTATTATCCAAATATGCCTTCTAGCTTTACTATAAAAAGAATGCTTTGAAAATGATGAAAACTAAATAAAAATAATTCAGTCCCAACCACTTAACTAACTAAATATATTCTATATCTTGGTAGGGAGGAGAGCAGGAAATGGAGAAATTAAAGGCAAGGGCTTCTCACTGAGGTATATCAAATCCTATTAGTGCAGGTAATTTCCTTGGCTGGAAAGAGGACAGGGCTCTTATTGTCTTCTCTGGTTCTGCTGAAATCTTTTATTTATTCTTCATGTCTGCTTCATTTGCAGGTAGTTTTATTCTTGTTTCCACATTTCTCATGCTGGGTCATTTTTGTCCTATGACAAAGTTACTATGATATTCACAGTAAATTCTTAAAATCATGTTTTAGCTCTTTCTACACTTAATAGTTCTAGTTATTATTGATAGTATCTTGCTATGCTTTAAAAAATGTATCCCTCCACTAAAGAGAAGTGTGTTTCTTAGAAACTTGATTGCCTACAAAGCTTGACATGAGGTTTATTTTCCTTGTTAAATAAGCCATTTATTCTGGAATGCATTCACATCCAACTGTAACTTGAAGAAATAAGTCATCCGTGACTTATGTTTAAATATCACACATTTCTATTCTAATATTGGTAGGTTAGATTTAAGTTTCAGTTATTAAACATTTATTATTAATGATACTTTGCACATATAATGCACTTACAGTTCACTAGAGACAGTTATAAAAGTCATCTCATGATCTACAATTATCCTGGGAGGTCAAAAGATTATTAGCCTTCAACATTAGAGGTGGACAGAGAGATACATGTTGGTTAAGGGATCATGTCCAAATCATTCAGCCTGTGACATCAGCTCTAAAATATGATGTTTAGAGACTATTAAAAATAAGCATGGTGAAGGAAAGATTATTTAGACCATCCTCCCAAGGGATGAAAGACAGTCCCCACCACATTTCTACTAAGTGGTTAGAGACCCCTTTTTTTCACCTCCCTTTAAGCCTAGGAACGTCATTCCTAAAGCAGTGTCAATGCCTAGTATCTCATACAGGACTCTTCTTACTGTTCCACATAGTGTCTCTATGATTATTTTGTTTGTTTCTTCACTGTTTTTTTAAATTGACAAAGTCACAATATAACCATTAGAATTTTTATTGTTGGTTTCCTGAAAATGAGCTCCCTGAAAATGAATAATGGCATGGTTAGTGGAGAAATTTTGCTAACAAAACCCAGAAGCTTAACTGAGAAAATAAGGCACATCAAACAAAAGGTTATGCCTGGCTATAAGCTCAAGAAGAGTAGAACAAGTAGATATGGATATACTCTAAATTGATCAGAAATATAGAAAGACATTTAGACTATAGTCCTTGAAAGAGTTAAAAGGAAAAGTAAAAATATTGCCTTGTAAATTAAAAATGTAAAGTTGAATTATAAACTTAATAGACAATGAACAAGTGCTCAAGTATTTGCATAAAAAACTAAAACACATTGTTCTGTGTAGCTCATATGGCTCTACTTACTCAAAGGTTTGGCCCAAACTGCCTCGTTCACTTATCAAAATGGCAGAGCCCAGTGGATGAGATCAGAGAGAACTCGGCTTTGTAATGGAAAAGTCTAAGGCAGATAATTATAAGGGACAGGTCAAAGGTGATATTAATTAAACAACTAATTGTATATTGGAAGACTTACTCCCCTCTTGAAAATTTCTATTAATTTGGGGTTCTTTTTGTTTATGGAAGTTTCAAGAAGCAGCATCCTAATTAGTGATTAGGTCAAAGGGTTCATGTATGGGTTACCAAACTGGATAATATACACTTTAAATTTACCTCACTCATGACATTTTGAGATTTTGTGAGCAACCTTATCTTTAAAAAACGGCTTTGAAATTCTATTTTTAAAGTACTTTTCTTGCTTTCATAAAAAGGAAAGATAATATGCTGTACTTTAAAATTTGTAGTATTATTGCAAAAAAACACACAAAAATTTACCATTGATGGCTTTTCCTTTAATTTCCAAGATTCATAATCTTGAATTTAAGCTTATACTTACTTTGTATATTATATGTATATTTTTTTAAATTTTCCGTGAAGAAAGTAATTCAATTGATCTATTAACCTGACTACTTTTTATCTTAAAACATATGGATTATTGGAAAAAGAGTACTTCTAATTTTATATGGAGCGATTATAAATATGTGCTGGATATTTCTAAACCATCAAATTATATGTTGTTACAATATTAGGGAAAGGGATAAAGGTAGAAAAAAGGAAACTTCCCATGCTTTTACCAAAATAGTTGTAGGATATTTTTGTCATGCTACAATTATTCTTCTATCGTGAAAACTTCCCTCAGAGATATAACGGCCACAACCATTTCATTTTCTAACTTATTAAGCAGTCTGAGGGTGAATTGAGAGTTTCAATTCTAGGTTATAGTTATAATTACTAACTGCAAACATCTTTGTTGCCATTCATTAAGTAGTTATAATATTCAATTGAGACTGTAGGGTGTCTACACACATAATAGCACCATGCATAATTATCTGTACACATAAAGGAACACCGAGGGTACTTTTAACAATGAAACATATTATCAAAAAATTACATTTTTCATTTGCATTTGACTTTAATCTTCTCAGTGATTAAATACACATCTCTGAATTTTTCTGCAAATGAAGACATTAAGCTAAATAAATGAACCATAAAGTGGGGAAGGAAAAAAAACTGCACATAATACAAATGGATAAATCTAGTATGTATTAACAAATTATTCTTTATTTTTCTAATAGCTATATGAGAAAGGACCAGGGTGATCAAATACCACCAGTTTCGCTGGTCAGCTTTCTCTCCTGGGTGAGCTTGGGAGGTACTAGGATCACAGATGGCTTTTGCCCCAGCCTTATGTTTCCACAACTTTGCTTCTGGTAGAGTACCTATTTCTTTGGCTACTGGGAAACTACTAAAAAGTGAGGAACTTGAAAGGAACTGGAAATTTCTGTACAGATCTCTTTGAAAGGTGCCCCCTTCTAGGTTAGCTTTTAAGCAGATTGGGAACCTGTGAATAAAGGAAAGCTTGCACACTGAAACACAACTTTCCAATAGTTCTCATGCAGGAGATAGAAATCTAAAATTCTACAAAAAATGACATTATAGTGTTCAGAGTTGTATATGCTCCAACAGTTCATTTAGAAACAATTTGAGTTCTACATAAGTGGATAATTAATTATTGTACAAACATTAAAAACCATCTTTGACCAATTTTAGTGGAAAGGGATTTTATTGAAAAAATATTAGAGATTTCATAAATATACAGGAAGGTCAGAGAGAAAGATTCTGCACATAACAGAGACTGGAAGACAAGGGACAAGCATCAGCTCAAATTCAAACTTCAGAGTAGTTGAGAGTACCAGTTCTGCCCACCAGGTAGAACTGGAAACACACCAGTACTCCTTCCCTCCTGGGAAGCTGCCATCTTTGAGGCCTCTTGGTTGTTCTGCTTCCCTGCATTGCTAGCTGCTGGGCAGCTAACTGGCTAAGCTTTGGATGCATCCTATGGCTCTAACCTGGCATTCATAGTGAAAGGGAAGGTGTTCCATTGCAGGGATGTACAATGTAGGTTTTCTTCCCATCAATAAAGATGGTGAGAGAAGCATTGTGTGTTTTGTTAATGTAACTCATATATGAGAAATATATACAGGTTTGGGTAAAAGGAAAAAAGTGTCACAGTTGAGAGCTAAAGAAGCCCTATAATTATCCAAGTGAAAGGAAATCTTTCTTAAGAAAAGAAGCATTTGGTTTATTCAATATTTTTCCATATTTTTGGAAACCTGAGTTGTTACTTATTTTTAATGTGTCCTGCTTCAAAGGTGATTTTTCTTAGTGTATTTTTTGTTATACATCTGATGTATTATTCAAATGTTTTTCAACCATGTTAACTGAGTCTCCAGAGGCAGGTCTCCTGAGAATTGTCAATTGAATTTATTTTCCAATTGAATCAACTTTAAGACAGGCATTATTAAATAAAAATTTTTTTCTAAGAAAATTTGTTTTTAAATTTTGTTAAGAAAACATAGCATGAGATTTAACCTCTTAAATTTTAAGTGCACAATAGAGTGTTGTACAGCTAATCTCTACAAGTTATTCATTTTGTATAGTATAAGCTTATACCCATTGAACAGCTACTGTCAATTTCTTCCTTGCCTAAGCCCTTGCAACAATGTGGATAAACTTGGAGGACATTTTATTAAGTGAAATAACAGTCACAAAGAGATAAAGTCTGTGTGATTACATTTATATGAGGTGTGTAAACTAATCAAGCTCATAGAAACACAGCAGGGATTTTATTTGTATTGGGTTCTCCATTTTTAATTTTCAGGGAGATGTGCTTTAATTGACCAAAAATATAAGCCACTAAGAACTCCCTGATATAAATTTTCATTGAAGTTATAATGTGTGCATCAGTATTAGACTGGTGTTACAGAAATATGAGCAGTAAAATGCTATCTGAAAAAGAAGTGCAATAACGAAATTATCTCAGTATTTAAAAAATGCTATATCCTGTGTGAGATCCTTGGACCTACTTACTTCATTTCTGAAAAATATATTAATATGTACAAATGTTTAATGTATCAATAAGAAAAAGTAAGACATTTCATATATGCTATTCCTCCAACGATTAAAAATTTAGTTGACCTAGTCAATCATCTTAAATTAATTCTTATCATCTATATCTAAACCTAAAGTTAATTTAGGAATTTTCTGTAAATATGACTCATAGTATATCCTCTAAATTAATTACTTAATATGGTTATCTCTATTTTAAACAGGAATAATTACCTCTGACTTGGCAATTTTAATATCAGGCATTGAAATTCTCTGGAGCTATCAAGTAGAGGTTTACATTAAAATACCAGAAATTTGTTTAATCTCTCAACAAATATTATTTATGTGGAACAAAAGATAATCACAAAAACTTACATTTAAAAATTTATCTTCACAATTATGCAATCTATATTTTGGAACAGTAATTTTGATGCCAAGTAGTCCTAGAAATATATTTAGAAACAAGAAGAAACCAATTTAAAGAGCATGTTAATTCCATTCTGTTTAAGTATAAATAATATAAATAAAAGTATTATTATGCAGTACTCTAATTTTCAGGCTTATGATATCTGCCTTTTCCTTCGTACTATTCCTATGAATTCTTTAGGGAAGAGGGTACTGTCACTTTACAAATGGGTTAACTGAGTACTCAACAAATTATGTAATTTATCTCAGGACAGAGATTTGATTAGTTGTAGAGCTATCACCAGAAACCTCAACACTACTTGGGATACCCCTTTTTAATCCTGAAACCCCTGGGAAGTTTCAGGATTTATATCCTCAATGGGAACCACAGTTGCAAATAAAACTTTCTGGCTTTACTGGGGAATTTATTCTAATTTTAGAGATCTCTAGAGAGCCCCCACATCCTCAGAAATCCCAGAACACTAAACAAGATGAGAGTCTTTGGGCTTCTCCTAGCTCTGTGACACTTTTCTTGAAGGAAACCTAATTATTCTCTACATGTGGAATCATTGGAGTAAGGGAAGGCAGGTTGGGGTTACATCAGGACCAGGGCATTAAAAAATTAGGGGATTATTACAGTTCCCTTCCAAAGGCAAACTATTTTTAATTTATGTTAGTGGACATTTATTAAACACCTACTATATGCAAGGATGGTACGTCCTCACTTAACATCATCCATAGGTCCCTAAAAATTTCAATATTAAGCAAAACAACTCATAAGAGAGCAATTTTCCTGTGGTTAATTAATACAAACAAGAGTTTAATTCCTACTGCAAATTTCTGGTCATGAAAACATCATCTAACTTCTTTAGAAAGACCCAAAACACTTCTAATATTAAATATTAAATGTGAGCTATACATATATCTAAGCACAAACAAAAACAAGAAACCCAAAACACTGATTTCAAAGAATATGTGCACCCCTATGTTCATTATTATTTATAATAATGTTCAGCATTATTTATAATAGCCAAGATTTAGGACCAGCCAAAGTGCCATCAGTAGATGAGTATATAAAAAAGATGTGGTACATTTACACAATGGAATACTATTCAGCCATAAAAAGTAGGAACTCTTATCCTTTACAACAGCATGAATGGATCTGTAGAGCAATATGCTAAGTGAAATAAAGAAGTCAGAGAAAGACAAGTACCATATGATTTCACTCGTACAGAATCTAATGAATAAAATGAATTAATAAGTAAAATAGAGACAGACTCATAAAGAGCAGGCAAACGGTTATAGGGGATGGGAAAGGGGCTAGTTGGGGATGTGAATGGATTGATCAAAAAAGAAAAAAAAAGCGAAAAACCTCATGGACATGGACAATGGTGTGGTGATTCCCAGGGGGATGTAAGGGATGAGCAGAAGGAGAGAAGGGTATGAGGGGATAAGTGCTGGTGGAAAGAGATGTGACTTGAAGTGTAAACACACAATAGAATGTACAGATGATGTCTTGTAGAGTTGTGCACTTAAAACCTATATAATTTTGTTAACTATTATCACCTCAATAAACTCAATAAAAGATATAAGGGAGGGAAGCAGATGCAGGATCTCAATCCAATAAAAGATTTCTTTCTTTTTTTTTAAATTAAGCTTATTATTTCCCAACCTGCTTATTTCAGGTCAGGGTTGGGTTGCTGGTGGTCAGAGCCCATTCCAACAACTCAGGGCATGAGGTGGGAACCACCCTGGACTGGACACATTTTTCTTGTAGGGTTACTCAGACTCACTGGGGCACCCTAGTTCACCTAAATGCACATATTTGGTATGTGGGAGGAAACTAATGTCCCAGGAGGAAGCCTATGAAGACATGGGGTGAATTTACAAACTCCTCACAGACAGTGGTCCTGGCCAAAATTATGTTTTCTCATCAACAATGCAATAAATGACATTGAATTCAACTACCCTATTTAAGGACCTGATGTAACTCTTTAGACATTTTACACACTTAAATTAAATCAGACCTTTTCAGAGCTCATCTCCTGATATAGCAGATGGCGGGAATGTTGGCATAGCACACATGGATGAGTATGTGGATGGAGGGGGCAGTTGAGGATGAGGGATCAGTATTTCTGCGTACCTGCAACTACATGCAGGTTATGCTCCAAGTCTATGCCCTTGATACTCAAAAGTGAGGTTTACCAAACAGCAGCAGCAGCACCTGGGATACCATCAGAAATACACCAGTCTCAGGCTCACCTCAGGCCTGATGAATCAGTATCTATATTTTAATTAAAAGTGTGGCATGATCCTTAAGCACACTGATGTTTTAGAAACACTGTTCTAATACGTGGTTTTCAAATTGAGCACCTGGAATGCAAGGTCTAGTAAATTATCAAGAGGTCCAATATGCACTCAAGTTTTATCATCAGTGACAAGATTTAAAAATGCTAATGCCTGGGTCTCAACCACAGAGATTCTGTTTTAATTTTTTTTAAATATCACCCCAGAGATATCTAATGAGTGGCAGTGTTTGGGAATAAATACACTAAACGAAGCCATGAGCTGAATGTTATTTCTTTTTTACAGAGGTAGAGACATAGAAAAGTTAAAGGAAATCCAATTAGTAAATAGTAGAGTTGGACTCAAAATTTAGACCTCGAATTCACTTATTCTATCTAAAATGTGGTCTGTGCTATTATCTTCTACAACTTCCTAGGAATTTGAAATTAAAATTAGTATTATTTAACATTTTTCCAAGTGATGTCCCATTTGGAAATAAAAAGTAAGTATATTCCTCACTAGTGTGACTGCTATAGTTGAGGCACTGCCACTTGAGAAAAATGTAAAAAGAAAAACATTTTACAGAACAATGCTTTTTGTGGTTGCTGTTGTAAAGACATCAAAATAATTCTATTCCCTGTTACAAAATAATTATATTCCGTGTTCTAAATACATTAAAGTAATTATATTTACTATTGAGATGACTACATTAGAATTTTTGTTCCATTCATCCATGTGTGTGTATTTAATGTTATATTATCTCTTGCCTTTATAATTGATTTGTATGAATTATGTAAAAATTAATGCTAAAGATTTGAACCCAGCATTTAAAAGGTCATTTATATATTTTAAGTACATTTTAAAAATGAATCTTTAAAAGTCTAATTTCACATGTGAACCAAATTAGAGAGGTTAATTAGGAGAAGAATTCTGAGCTATATTCTCCATTAGAACTTGGGTATTATTTTAAGTGCTTCCTTCTTTTTAATCTCCGCAGCTGGACCAATTTCACAGGTCAAGCCAGCCACCTGGACAGTCAATGAGTGGAAACTGATGGGATGGACCCAAGGAAAGGCAAAACGATAGACTCATATCTGTGAGGCACAAGAACAGAAAATTTAGAATTAAAAGAACAAGAATTTTAATCTTGACCTAGTGAGAAACCTTGGGCAAATTGCCTAATGTTACTGAATATATACATAATTTAATAATTACAGAAAACAAAATGTACTGAATTAAGTAGACATCAAAATACAGTTTTCTGATCCTCTGGTTTCTAGGGCTGATGTTATGACAATATGAAGTCTTGATGTCAAGCATTAAGATGTGCTTTTAGCAGTTATGGTGCTCCGGACACTTTTACTGATGTTCATTTACCCCAACCCAATGAGGCTCAGTGAGACCAAAGTGAACTCTGGATTCAAATTTAGGTCTCGCTGCTTATATGTACTTTGCCCAGAATTACAATTTTTTTCTTTTGCCCAGGTGGTTCTTTCAAGTCATATATAAGCTATAGAATTTCATGGCAAACATTATTTACTGATAGCTTGGGTTTTAGGAGCTGTGTGGGCACCAGGACAGGCTAAAGTGACTAAATGAGAACTGGTCACCATCCAAAAGGAGTTTTCATCTTTGAAGTTATATTAGTCAGAGTCCTCTACAGAAACAGAATCAATAAGAAAATGGCATATAGAGAGAAACAGGGATACAGAAAGAAAGAGAGAGAGAGAAAGAGAGAGAGAGAGAGAGAGAGAGAGAGAGAAGGAAATGGTTCACAGGATTGAATAACATGATTGGTTGGAACCAGCAAGGCGTAAATCCATAGGACAGGCCAGGAGATGGGAAACTCAGGATTTCTATGGCACTGCTTTAAGGCACAATCCTTCTTTTCCAGGAAGTCTTCAACTGCTTGGATGAGGTTCATTTAGGGAAATCCTTACATAAAATCAAGTGAGTATAATTATTTATCACATCTACAAAGGACCTTCATGAGAGCACATACACTAGTGATTGTCCAAACAACTGGGCACATAGCTCAGTCATATTTGGCTAAAATTAACCATTACAAAGGGGAAGACACATAGTTATCACATAATTTTATTTAATAAAGATAAATCAAGGTCAGTGTATATTTAGCACCTCTACTCTCAATTCCTAGAGCACTTGGAGTCAGTTGGGCAGTTTGGCACCTGGCAAATAATTGGCATATTTTCCAGTTGTTTTACACATTTATTAGGAAAGCTAGCTTGATTGCTATTTGAAAACATTTTGTGAACTGACAAATATCCTGGAGTATGACATTAATCCAGGATGACAAGCACTCAGAAAATATATTGCACTTTCAAATATATATATTTGATGCTTGTTTTCTTATTTTATTTTTTATTTATACTCTCTGAAGGGCCACCTCATTTTCTTTCTAATGTACCAATTTCCTGCAAAGCAATTATTATTACTAATTTGGCAGAATTAGAATTGCACTAATTGCAAATAGGCCCAACCTAGTTGGTATTTTATTTATGAAGAGTCATTTTAATTATTTGAGTGAACTCGTATAAAATAACCAGTTACCGTACACTGTACTTGGTGGCAGTGAAATCTAGGGCAGTTCTTCTCAATCTACAGGGGTTATCACAATCACTTGGAGGGCTTCCTACACTTCACTCCTTCAGTTCCAAATGAGTAGAGTTGGGCAGAAATCTCCGATTTTTAAACAAGTTCTCAGATAATGCTGATACTGCTGGTCCAGGTACCATACTTTGAAAACTTCTGTTTTGATGCATAAATGAGGTAGAAGGACATGAATTACCTGGAGCTTTAAAATTCAAGTTCACTTCTGAGCTGGATTGCGTTGACCAGTTCTGTGCCTTCTCTACGATAAGGGAAATAATAGTACCCCATATGATTAGATTATTGTCAAGAATAGATAACAAATCACTTCTAATGCCTGGTGCATGGTATAATCACTCAATAAATTATGGCAATTGTTCATACAAATGCCTCAATTATTTTATAGGTGAGAGAAATAGTGTAAATTCTATAGTGTTTAAATGGTACTTGCTTTCTATTTGTTATTAGCCAGGCTCCCTCTAACACAGGTTTCCCTGTGCCCTTATCCAACCCAACCACACTGATGGCCTAAAGTACTTTTCTGGAACTTCCACATGTGTGAAGGGGGAAAATAAAGAATTTATGAAAAACTATAAAACTCAAATCTCTTATTAAATTTTTAAATTGGACCATTTACTTATATCCTAGAGGTACATATGAATGAATACAGTTTTTTTCTCAGTTAATGTTATTCCTTTTAATGTTTGCTTTCTTGCTAGAGCCTTGCAGTTTTTCTTTCGAATATCCTTGAGAGTGCATATCCAAAATTGTAAAAATACCTATTTGCTCATAAATATTCACTCTTGGATTATTTTTTTTCTTTAAAGTATCAAATGTAAAATTGCTATTAGTTATTTTTACTACTTAGTTATTTTCATCGTGCCCTTCATTTAAATTCATTCTTATGTAAAAAGAGAATGAGTTATATATCTTCTCTTTGGACTTATTTTCATGATACACTTAATTTAAAATCATCCTTAGGTCACAAATTAGATGTAAGAAAAACATGTTTTGTATTTTTTATATCCTCCATTTGACTTAAACCTCCTTAAACAGAACAAAACTTAAGGCAAAATTTCTGCCCGGGAAACTTGAGAAGTTTGATTCGTTCCACCAGTTTCATGCAATTTAATTTGGGTTCCTTATTCAAGATAGTCTAGAATATAAACTTTCTTTGAAAGAGATCACTTTGGAAAATCTACCTAAAGAAGTCAAAATCAATGGTTTCCTTACAGAAAAAACCCTGGGGAAAGAATGAGCAGGAATTACTTTATGGGTGAGTCTGCTACTGGTTTTTATGCTTGATTGTTTGTCAGTTGGTAGAAATCAATGGTTCTCTTTACACCACAGAGGAGTGAAGGCATGAGGGCAAATGACAAGTTACCAGTACTCTGAATGTGGATTGAACATTTCACTGCTGTCTCTCCAAATGTGCCCTGAAAGTACCACTTGGCTCAGAATTACAAAGAACTGCATTTAGCAAAGCTTTAATTTGATATACACACAGGTGACAGCTCTATTATTCTTGCACATTCAGATTCACCCACATCTGTTTTTATTTATCTCAGTTGTAGATGCCCGTTTGTTGTTATTATTAGTTTCGGATGTAGTTGAAGATAAATCTCAAATGCCTATCAAGGCTATAAATTAAGAAATCACACTTTTCACCCTCACCTCCTTTTGTCCTGCTTTGCTTAGGGAAATTGTAACAAAAATGTTTGAAACTCATGTCATCTCTTCTCATTGAAAGTGCTTTTCAAAGTAGTCTTAGATTCCTGATCTAGTCCAACTCAATTCCCTACTGGTATTTTTTCTTCTACATTTAACACAGCAAATCTATTTTCAAAGTTTTTATTTACACATAAAATAGTTTTAAATTAATTTTGATAGCTGGTTGATGTGAAAAAGTATAGGTGGAAAAGAACTGTGGTATGACCTGTTTAAACTCTTCTCCTGATTTCCCCCTGGTTGTTTAGGATTGCAGACCTAACTTTAGTTTTGTTTATTTATATTTCACCTCTGATTCATTCACTGATTCATCCTGTTGCAAAACCATAAGGTGCTGTTTTCACCATTGATAATGTAAGAGTTAACATGGAGGAAACAAGTGAGGGGTTGGAAAATTGGAAAAGAAGAAAAATGAGATATAATGAAGGGGCAGATTAAGAAGATGTAATAGCAGGAATTTTTAAAGGGAATTTGATTTACAAGATCTACAAAAGTTTGCAGATGAAAATAAAAGAAAGATATGACAGTTGTCACCCAAATTCATAGAAATGTTCCTCTTGCAAAAAATAATAAATCTTTGTGCACTGGTGGCCCTGGGTTGGTTTGCTTTCAGGCAGGAAAACAGGTGTTTTTATTGTTGTTGTTTTGTCATTTGTTGTTTTTAACTTAAAAGAAGTCGATTTGCAACTTTGTAGGAGAGTCGGCTATTTTTTTTTTTAATCAGGATAGTAGCCTTTGTAACTATGGGAACATTAGCTTTGCTACTTTGGAGGTCTGAGGAAGCTCATTAATGGCCAGGCAGCATGGAATATAAAAATCACATAGCAATTAATCTAACGATATTTGAGAGAATTGGGCACTTTCTCAAGAATGATGGAGAGAAAATGTCAGTCAACATACTTTAAAAAATGAAGGCATTTTGAACAAGCAGGTAATAAATGGTGGAAATTTACATGTTTCTGCTTGATAAATGCTGTGGAAAGAAAAATGTGTTACTTTTAGCAAAAGATATATAATATCAGATTTATTTATATTGATTATTATTTTTAAAAAAATATTTTTGATTACTTTATCACTTTAAACATAGATACTCTCCAGATATATTTCTAAAGTGGATATCTAATTATGACTTGTGAAGAGCTCAGGGTAAATAAAAGTGCTAACAGATAAGTCCTTTTCAAGGGCGATAATTAGATTGATTTTATCTGGTATATTGTTTTATTGCCATTGGCTGAGTTGCTTTTTCCTAACTCAAGGTTTTTTTGGTCTTTTTCTCATTCATTTTAAGGTACTCTCTTCAGAGCAGGACATGTTATTTTCCTTGACACAAGAGATTTTGCCTGACATTCACTCTCCTGTAACATATAATATTAAACCCTAGTCCTGATACATGAACTTCATTAAGGATATAAGCCTTTGTGATAAACCCTTGGAGATGAGATATATTTCTGAGTTTCTATCTGATGGGCCAGTAATCATTCTCTCAGCCACTCATATATTACCACCACCTCACTAGTTAAAAAATTTTATTTGTAAAATTTAGGGATGAGGAGCATGACAGAAGATAATAGAAGTTCTTAGTTGTAATGTTTATTGAAATATTTTAAGATATACTTTAACACATTTTAATAATTATTGAGAGTACACATTAACAGCAGTAAATCTTTTCAATAAACCTTTTCAAATTTATATAAATGCTGAAATAAGATATTATTTTTATCTATCTTATTTAAAAAAGCTGCCCAGTGTTTTCAAACATGTACTTTCTATTTGATTTGAAGATAAACATTTTAAGACTGAATAAACTGACTAAATCTATATATTGAATTTTCATCCTTTATAAATGATAAGGGAATTAGCTTAAGGCAGGGACAATGGAATCAGTCCGGCTCCCTTACCCAGTGTCCGGACAAACGTAACTTAGCAATGTTCATATAACCTTGACAAGGGGCCCACCCGTGTAGAATGAAGCTCAGTTATATAACTAGAAGGTCAGTATTGGGGCCTTGCTGGCTCTGTGTGCACTTAGTGTATAAAGGAGCCGGGACTTCCCGCGGGGCAACTCCGGGCTTGCGGTGCCCGCAGACAGTTCCACCCCAGAGTGAAGGCACGTCAGGCATCCCCACAGCTCTGCGTGTATTTTCCCGTCTGCCCTAATACCAAGTGAACCTGCCTGGCCTCAAACGCTTGCAGGACACTGAAATTTTGTGGGTTTTTTTGTTTGTTTTATTTTGTTTAGGTCCTATAAGCCTTTACCTTTCTCTCCACAGCATCCATCCTAACTGTGTGTCTAGAAATGCATTGAATTTGACCTGGGAAGAGAAACACATATTTTAATATCTCTTTTGCCTCTATTCACACATACCACCAAAAAATGTCTCAGCATAAATTATCGAGCCCACCCATTTCTTAATTGTGCAGGTACTACATATCTTCTAACTCCTAAAATTATTATGTAGCACTAATGTTCTTTCAAATTATGTCCAATATCATTATCTTTTCTTTTTTAATAGCTTCCCTTAGGTTGATATTGCTTAAGAAAAATAGATTTCACTCTCATTTATAGGACGCTATTGAAAGTAAGGCTAGTTTATACATTGTACATATCTTTCTTCTGCCAAGTGTCAGTAAAATTTTATTTGACCAAATCTTTTATGGTAAAGATCACAAGGTGACAGAGAGCTAGCTCCTTTGAGAGGATTAGAACCTCCAGATAAATACAAATAAGATAAGAAAAAGTAGACACACATTAAATAATGGAAAACAGAGCAGATACTTTATGGAAATGAACTCACAGGATAATAATTTGAATTTGATAAGGTGTTAATTAAAGTCCCCAGATAAATTTCTTCCTCATCTGTATGCCTTTCAGTAAAGTTGGTAGCATATTAACTGGAGAATACTAAAAAGTATTCATGGAATGTAAAACTGCAACTTGTTATTCATTTTAATTTGTATAATAAGTGTAACAAAAAGCAATGAATATAATATTATACAAGATGTACTAAACTCTATTACAGACATTTTTAGAACACAGGCAGGACCCTTAAATGACAGTTTTTGTCTTGAAATATTCAAGACACTTAAGTATGAATTACCTCTTTTCACAATTTGAAAGAAATTTTGTATATCTTTAACATTCTTTAGGACTAATAATTTGTTTTGAATGACTATTTTTAATATTACATGTTTGGATATGTGAACATAAACATGTATACACACATATATGCATATGTATAAAAATAGGTAATCACTATAAACTATATATTTGATTTTATAAATATTTTCCTCCAGAGGAAAACAGAATTTCGTGACCAGAAGAAGAGGGCATAGATGTGTGATTGAAAAAAATTAATAATCACCATAAGTTCTAAGTTCAAATAACAATTGAACATATTAAATATTTTCATAATTTAGTTCTATAATACATATACTTTGATTTATACATTTGTATGAAAAATGACTTTTAATACAATGATGTTAAAACACTGTATAAAATTTTGGGGAAGACCTGTTAAGCGTGCCCATACACTGTGGATAGTAGATGTCACACTTGAGAATTTCTTCAGACTTGAGTAACTTACACGAATAACATTTCTGTCATGTGGAACTTAAATATAAGAAATGAATCACTATTCAGAGAGATGTGTAACCATTCCCCACCCCATCTGAAAATGCATACAAAGAAACATAAAGATTTCTGAAATACGTCATCACTCACATTGATGACATTTTTATATACATAAAACATTATTCTTGTGGCTTTGAATAAAATTACCAGTTTCAAATGTGCAGAAAATATACAATGAACAATGCAGGGAAACTTTGGTTGATAGGCAATAGGCAATCAACTGTGAAACTTGATGTTCTCCCTGAGAATGTGAGATAGAACAGGAGGAAAAAAAAACATGATTGCAGGAAGGAGGATCATTTGAGAGACCAACTTTAATGAAAATTATATTAAAATGGGAAAGAAGATGGTTTTGGAAAAGTCTTGACAAGTCACTCAAGGAAATAAAAAGCCATTTGAAGAAAAAGAAGAAAGAGAGTGAAACACCAGAGACAGAGAAAAATTGAGAGAGAGAGAGAGAGAGCTCAGAAGCAAGAGTGTAGGGGAGAAAGGAAAACAACTAAAGGATACATTTATCAAACATGAACCTTTTGATAAACACGGAAGAAAACGAATTTAAAATGTAATGTCACAATTTGGAAGAAAGTGCTCTTGCAGGTTACATGAAAACCCTAGGTGTCCTAAACAATGCAAATTATACGTATTTACATAGCTGATGTCATCTCTGGAAGGGATAAAAATAAAATGTCTCCTCAGCTTCCTAGACTCAGTTGTGTTTAGCATTCTGGAATATAGAAACACACTTTGCTTATTCCATTGGTTAATTAATGGAAAACAGCCTCTTTGCTTCTGTGTTTTGCCATTCACATTTTATGTCTTTTGTATTTTTCTTTGCAATTTTATTTTCTCACCAGGTGAGGTACAGCTGATTTTTTTATTTCCACCAATTTCCCATCATCATCAGCAGGCCAGCTCCTTTAAGCAGCCAACCCATTCAAGTTTCCCCAGAGAACAGGAAAGGAAACATCATAGTTTACCCATTTTAAATGTCAGATACCTATCTCTTAGAGCCATGAGTGGTCTATTGGTTACAGCCAAAGAGAACATCTGGTCTATTAGATGAATGAATATTAGTGCTGAAAAAGATATGTTTTGAAAAAGACAATAGGCCTAAACATGGATTTTTTTCCTACTAAATCATTTTCCTTACTTCCCTCCTCATTTTTTTATACTTAAGATACCATTTTCTCTCAAACTTTTCTCTAATTCTATGTGTACTGTCTTTGTAAAATGAAATCCTGGGTTATTTATTTGCTTCTATTTTTTTGGTTTCTTACTCCTTAGTACCACTTATGGGAGCTTCAGAGGCCAACCATGTCCCCTGCTGAGCTTCCCTCTGCCCATTTTACTCCAGCTATTTTTCCCGAGTAGTTTCCATAAATCTGAGCCACACATGGAGGAGATTTTAAGAAAAAATCTTATAAAAGTTTCTTTGTGCTGGAGCCAAAAATTATTTACTTTTTTATTTTTCAGAAGATATATCAGATTCTGGGGAAACCACCTGAGAGTTTACTAATAATAATTGACTTCAAGATTAATTGTTCTGCACTTTTATTGTTTTGTTCTGAGTAGGAAAATGAAATACAAATATAATTGCCTGGGTAATATTAATATGTTTCTTAATATAATTTAATTATTACTAAAGTAATTTTTGATAATTCCACTTGTATGAAATATTATTTTGTTACATAATTCTTATTTTTAGTCCATTGATATTTTAAAATTTAAATATTGCTATTATTCACTCTGATTTTGTCCACAGTGCATATATGCATAATCAAAGATCGTTCCACCTTTTTCTATTTAACAAAATGAACATAAAATTGTTCTATTTTATTTTAATTTTTGGATATTTTATATTTTCTTTTCTATTTTTCATTTGAATGGTTTTAGTATCTTTTAGTATACGATACAAACTATCATATTCCCTGTAAATTTGACTGACTCAGTATAACACTGCAAAAGGCTACCATAATAATTACCTGAGGTGTTCAGGTATTATTGACAGTATAAGAAAGACAAACACCTAGCCAACATAATTGTGCTAATTGGAGAACCAATAGGTGCCAAAATCATAACTTGGTACTGTTGGACATGTTATTATAAAATAAACTCATGTTAGGCTTTTTTGTATTTTATTTAAAGTATCATTTTTATTAAATAGTCTTTTCTAAACTTTTCAGAAGTACCCATTCTAATGTATCACTTCTTCATCTTTCACCTGTGTTTAGGTTTTTGTGCAAGGGACCTGTCCAGAAGAGTAACTTCACTGTGGATGGGCTCATTTCCCACAAAATCCTGAAAAGTAAAAATCTTTTTACAAGAGAGAGTTTCTGGAGTTATCCATATAACATGATTCTCACCCATCTTTGCTGGCTTCTATCAACCTATTTGCCTCTGAGGTTTCTTAAATTAGCCAATCCTTTTGCAATTCTATTACTTGAAATATTTTGCAATGGAAGTCATGCCTGGGATTAGATCCCTGATATTTTATAGCAAATCAATGACTGGAGGTACAGAAAGATTGTCATTTGGGTCAATCAACAAAGTATCTCTTCCCACAGAGGTAACTTGAATTGACCACTGAAAATTCACCATTCCTTTGTTTTGAAAATAAAAAGAAAATGAGTTATCTGGTTATACAAAACAAAGCACACCTTTTTAAGAAATGTCAATTTGAAAAAATCGGGAATGAAACATGTGCCATGATTTAACAAATATCATAAAAGATTATGTTCATTGTTAGTACAATTCATCTCGGCACACTTTCTTTCATTTGCCTTCCTCTAGATAGTACAAATAGCTTTCTGGCAAAAAAAAAAAAAAATCTGTCAAAAGCACTTTCTCTGGTAATTCGGCCCTTTCAAAGGATTGAAAAATCTGGGGGCCTGGGGGGCAGAAATTACCATTATTCAAACCTCTGGAGGGGACTTGGCCTAAGAATTCTTAGAACAGTCATACATGATGTCCAGTTTACTATTCTCAATCCATCATGCCCTTCTGTAATGGGATGATACTTCTTCCCTTTACTCCTGTTACTTTGTGGAGACACCAGGAATGTATGTTGGTTGTGCATCCCTTTTCTGTTGCCCCTGGTCTTGATAATTAACTTGCTTTGGCCAGTGAAATAGCAGACAAAATGGGCAGAAACTTTGTGTTAACTTCTGTGATATGTTTTGGCCTCATGTACTTCTGCTATTTGTCAAGAGAGGAATGTCCTCTATGTCACCATAGGTCCTAGGATAAGAAGATGTACACGGCTGAGCTAGACCTAATTCATAGCCTGGAGTCACAGGTAGCTAATCCCAGCAACCTCTGGCTGAGCCACAGCTGACCAGCAGGGCCAAGAACAAGAACTGATTATCGATGCAAGTCTCTGAGCTTTGCAGTTGTTTACAAAACAGCATTATGTAGTAAAATCTTGACTAATGGAACACTTTCTAAATGGATGTCTGTTCCATGCCCTGCAATCTTCTATTAAAGTCATGCTCAGTAAAAGCCTGACTTTAGCTGAGTTTTTAGGGACCAAATTACAAGGTCCCACATTGAAGTGATTCTGCGCAGTAGGTGGGAACAGCATCTGCCCAAGGAAGCCAAAAAAAAGAAAACAAAGGATGAGTGTGGAAAAGTGCTACAGGCTTCTGGAACTAGATGGTTTGCTAAAGGGCTAGCAGTGACTATGATACACAAGATTGAGGGATATGTAAACGTTTTCTAAGGACTCTCAGAAATACTTGGGGAGAGAAACCCCATAAAAGACTAGATTTTCTGCTATAATACACAAAGGGACATGGGCTATTGCTATTTAGGCATTAAAGGGAAGCATGACCTACCCCTGCAGGCTGAATAAGTATGGGACACCTGGTTTACATTTATATAAATCTTTGCACAGTACAGTTCAACCTTCTAAGCACAATGCAAAATAGCATATCCAATCTATTAAGCACAGTGCTTCTTAACTCATAATATGTTACATATAGCAATCCTGCCACAGTTGCTAACATTTATTGAGCTCTTGCACTCTATGTACTAGTCTGGGCAAAATTATTTTTCAGGTTTTAACTCATTTACAGACTTATTAGACAAATTATTTTATTATCTCTATTTCATAACTGAGTAAACTGCAGCTTTAAAAAATTTAATAACTAGACCAAACCCAGTAGCTAAAAATAAATGTATTGTTTATTGCTTATATAATATGCTTTTGTTATTTTTTCTTTTATCGTAGTTCCCTACAGTAGTGACTCTTAAAACATTGTACTGTCTTAAAACAAAATGGAGCCCCATATTTGTAAAATATTTAAACATATATAAAATATATATTGCACATATTTATTAAATATGATATTACATATGTAAAATTACATGTATTCCAATAAAATTGATTTATGGTTAAAAATTGCAGACAATAGAGCATCTCATGCTTAGCATGAGACCTACAATTGATACGTTTGTCTGAGGACCAAGTACATTTATCTACAAGTCATGATCCCATTGGAGTAGAAGACTGACTTCCTTTTGAAGCTATTTACTAGACACATCATTCTTTTTTTTTAGGAGAAGTATTTACCAACAATCCACCCAAACTGATAGAACCTTACTGAGGTGAGATATGCAAATTTTCTGTGTTTTGCCACCTACACAGGCAGATTTATCATATATTATTAACAAAAGCCCACTGTTAACCTTGTGGCACATTTAGAAAGAAAAAGAAAATCCACAGACCAGATGGGTGCAAGAAAGCATTTTATCACTTACTGACCAGGCACTTTCAACTACAATCCCAACACCTTAAAAATAAACAAACAAACAAACAAACAAACTTTTCTTTCTTTTTTAAATAATGAGTCAGCTTTGCATCTGAACAAATTAATTCTTTCCACTTTTGGTTGACCTCACCAAATGCAAAGTTACTATTCTTTTGGAAGAAAGTGAACTGTTAATTCAGAATTAGTTTTCTCCTTTTATTAATAGTTTTAGACAATACATTGAAAACATAGTTTCAGGGTAATTTATAAAAATGCTTTAGTAATATTTTAATCATTAACATTTTCCCAAAAATAACAGCTTGAATTTTTAAAAGCAGGGAGGGGTGAATCAGCAATATTGATTGAAATGTAATATTCAATGTACCACATTATGAATCCATACCAAAGGTAAAAGAAAATGTTCATTACTATTTGCGATAAATCAATCTTTGAATTTGCTCTACGTAAGTTCACTGCCAATTCAAAGCACTTCACAGAGCTCTTGAATCTACATTGTTTGTTTTACCCATGAAAACAGCTCACAAAGTAGCATGTATATGATAACATAACTTCTAATAATAATTTAGAGATGAAAAGTTATCAAGCAAAAGGGAGTATTTTGATTACCCATTGTATTGATTTTTATTTGATGTGTAACAATCACTAGGGAACTTAATGAATTAAAACAACATAGATTTATTAGCTCACAACATCCATGGATCCCTAAGGAGTCATGGGCACAACTTAGCTGGACCCCATGCTGAGGGTCTCACTGGTTGCAGTGTGGACTTCATTCACAACAGAAAATTTGACTGGGGAAGAATTTACTTCCAAACTCTTTTGGCTCTGGTAGAATTCATTTCCTTGTGGATGGAGGTTCCTAATAGGTCCATACAATACCTGCAATCACAAGAGACCACTCAGAGCTCCTCGCTGTGAGGTCTCTACTAACATGCCCATTTAGTTTCTCAGGTCTATGAGCAGGTCCTGCCTCAATTGCACAGAATGGAGGCTTGTGTAATGTAACCTAATGAGTGACACCCTGTTCCCTTTTCTGTGTTCTATTGGTTAGAAATAAGTCACAGCTCCTATTCACATTCAAGAAGTCGGGGTTATAGAAGGTGTGAACACAAAGAGGTGGGAATTATGGGGTCATGTTAGAGTCTGTTTGCCCCACCAAAATATATTTCATGTAGCTTCCCAGGAAGACTGTAGAAAAAAATAAATATGCTATAAGTTTATTACAAACTCTCATTCTGCAAGAAGCTATGTTAGTAGTTCACTATGACACATTGATTTTAGCAGTTAACATGTGACCTGGACTAAAGTATTTCACCAGAGGTTCTACTTCAACGTTGCCAAGTATGTTCATACTAGTTGATAACATTTTAAAATACTTTCATGCTCAATGGTGGCCTTTGTTTTTAATAAAATTTGCTTTTCAGTGATAATGACAGCTCACACTTATCAGACACTCTCCTGTTACAGGCAAAGAATACCACATGTAATGTGCACTTTTTTGCCCAATTTTTTGAGGGAAAAATAAAGAAGTACATTATACATGGGTAGTGCCTGGGATACCTTGTATTTGTATATGTTTGGTAATTATTTGTTACATAAAATTTTTGTACCATAATATGTTCTCAAGTAAATGCTAAAATTCCTTTATAGTACAAAAAAGTATCTAGATATAAATAAATAAATAATTGAACTTAAAAATTAAAGTAAAAGGTTTTTTTTTTTTCCCTGAAAATTTAGGCCAAAAATGTTGGTGTGCATTATGCATGGCAAAATACAGTGATCACCACCAACTTTTGAAATGGAATTCTGGTTTCCCAAGACTCACTCATGACAAAGAGACTAGCGAAATGTGTTCTAGGTGATTCTGAGCTAGAGCTGTTGTCTAAGGACAAAGGTATATAGGATCATGGGGCGTGCCTGGGAATTGTGATGTTTAACTGCAGTGTTGTGAGACATATAAGATATGTCTAGCCTATTTGAAAGTTTAAAAAACACAAACCTGAACTGTATGACTCTGCTCAGTAAAACCACCTGACTTATCTTTGAGAGAAAAAAAAATTAAAACATCACAGACAACAGAACATATCTTTCCAAAATAATTGTTGGAATGTTATCCAATTGAAGAGGTCTAGCAGACTTTGATTTAAACCTGATGCAAACACTAGGTGCTTTGAAAGAATAAAAACCAATTATTAAACCACATTTTTTTTTCAAATGAGAAAAGGGAAGCATTAGGGTAACATACTTTCCCAAGGTCACACAACTAGAAAATATCGGAACAGAGATTGAAACCCAGGCAGCTGACATCAAAGTTCATGTTATTAAACTTTATTCATTTACATGCACATATTACTCTCTTTTTCTGGAAAAAAAATGTTTTTGAAACTCAGCTCTGATATTGCCTTCTACTGAAAAACTCATGGACACACTGAGTAGATAGTTAATTACAGGGTCCTATGGGTCTTTCCCATAATACCTAGACTCTGTCACTTTTTAATGTAATGTGTGTGCATACTGTTTGTCTCTTGCACCGAACAGTTAATTCATTGAAGCATGACTATGTCTTAAGTGTTGCATTATCCTTCGCAAATAGTGTGGTGCATCATGCAAAGGAGAAAATTAATCCTGATGTCTTTTAAATTCTACTGAAAACAGTCAAGCAATGTTAGTAGAAAAGTGGCCTCTCAGTTTGAGAGAAGACTACTGTGGTATTTGAAACAGGCTTGTAGCCTTGGGGGGCTCCACATTGAGGACATTTTCTTTGTAGTTTCCTAAGACCTGATGACTTGGCCCGATCCTAATCCTTTAGAAAATAAAATTAATTTTTTTCCACTTTTCCAGGGGAGTAAGCACGGCCTTATTGTGCTTCCTCAATCATTGTCACACAAGTAATCCCTTCTAAAATGAATTTGTTCTGGAAAAGAATGGGTCAGAAGCCTCTGTAGAGAAATATAATAATAGAATATTTTGAAATAATTGTAAAGCAAATCAGATAATCCTGTTTTCAAACTTTTTGAAATATACTCATATATGTAAAATACTATGTGCTTATGCTGACTAAAAAGATAGTTATAGTCATTATTCAGTAATGTACCGATTATACTTAACACTGTGTATATGCGTTCTCTATTATACAATCAGAAATGAAAAAAAGAGATTATAATAATTTTAATAATTTAATTTGCCTCATTCATATGTTGAGTTATTGTTCCATAAAATTAAATGCTGTGTTATTCCTTTCTGGAAAGTGGAACAGTACAAGTAAAGAGAATGTTTTCATGTTAATCAAGGTTAACAAGTGTATTAGATTGAATAAAGAAAGAGGAAAAAGGTTGAGGTGAGAGATAAATAAAGAAGACCTGATTGAAGTTATTAGTTACCAGGAAAATATCTATTGACTTATTGTTTTTAGAAGTACATCTATTAGCTTTCAAAAAATACAGCTGTTTTCAGTGATTGATAAGTTTTCTTGCTTTTAAGCTTATTCACATCCATTAGTTCTGCCTTTTTCTCCTATTAAAAATCTGAAGCTGTCAGCCTGAAGTAGCATGATCAGCTAATGTTCTTGCCAGATTCAAAGCATATCCCCAGGGGTGGCAAAAGCATTCTAAATCACTAAGAAATGGCTTTTTAAATGTTTCTGGTTGACACTGGTCACTCCATTCACTCTATCGGAAATGTCGAAATAGATAGCAGGCAATTACAGGAACTGTGTTTAACAGGACTTTGATGATCAATTTCATCTAAATATTTCACTTTCAGAGCAAGCAAAAGTAGATATTTAAAATTACTATATTTTACATGAGACTTTTATTTAAAAATAGTGCATAGTTATATTTTCAAAATTGGTTAAATCATTTTATAGTTTTCACTTCAAATTTACTGATGATTATGTAGTTTGCTCCCCATAGTATTTGATTATTACTTGCAAATTGGTTTTTTTTAAAAATTTCTTCTGTAATAGTTTCACAGTTTCTGACATCACATTTGGATATATTTTGTACAAAGGGGAGAAGTATCAAAAGGAGTATATTATTTCTGAAATGTAAATTCCAGAAATACTGGATATTAAAAGTGATAGCAGTATATCTTTTACAGAATATAGAACTCAGAGTGTCTTTTTATAAAAATATAGAACAAATCACATTATCTATTGGCTCCATCAGAACATTATATAAATTAGATAAAGTTAGAAATCCAAAACCATAACCAAGGTGACCTTAATAAAGAATGACAACAAAAACCTCAAGGGAAATGAGGATGTGCCCAAGAAGAAATATACATATAAATATACATAAAAGAAAGCAGTCCATTTATTGATTTGTTAAATGTAGAAAGTGATTGATGAATAATTGAATAAATGCAAGATGGAGGGCATTTTCAAGGCCAGCTGGCAAAATTTAGTTGCTCCCTACACTCCAGCGTCTTTCATGGTTTTCCTGCTTTGGCATCCCACCTTCTATTTCCCTCTCATCTTAAACCCCTGATGTTCTTCACCCAGTATTCTGAAGTCTTAAAGGTCTTGGGTTTGGGTGATTAATTTTACCCTTGGAATAGATTGGAAATGTGAAGCTGTAGTGGAAATAGGAAATAATGAGGAACATGAAGGTGTATGAAAATAGTTGATACTGATTGGTGGAGCTGAGAGCAAAATCATACATGAATAATGCCCCCAAAGTATACTTTGTGTTTTATCTTATTTGTTATACAAATTAAGTAAATAAGCACATTGTATTGTGAATATGTCACTAAATTAATGGAGAGAGAGAAAGAAATACACAATTTTGTTATCAGTTAACTTGGAGAGGGTTCTATGAGGTAGTAGCTTGTCAGTAGATCCCTGAAGAATATATACAAGTTAACCAGTTGAAGCAGATGCATTTTAGGGGAACTGAATATTCCAAGCAGAAAGAGTGGCCTGTGTGAAAACTCAGAAGCAAGAAAACCATGACGAGTTTGAAGAAGAGAAAAAAAACTCAAAGCAGAGAAGAGAGCCTTTGGGAGATAAGGTTGGAGGGCTGACTACTGAAATACATTTAGACCACATTAAAAATATTTAACAAAATTATTTAAATAATAAGCAGCCACTAATAGTTTTAAGAAGAACAATGTTATAATCAGATTTGCCTTTTAAAAAGCCTATTTTGACTTCTACACAAACAGTAACATATAAAGAGGCTAAAAATAATGCCAGGTGACACATGAGGAAGCTATTTAAGTAGCCCTTGTGAAAATGAAGTGATAGAGAGTTTGATTCCTAGGGATGCCATAATAGCATACCTAAAGCATGTTATTGTGTTTTAAGCCAGTTTGTTTTAACATCACGTAAAACAAAACGATGTTGTTTGGAGGACTAGAAGTCTGAAATCAAGGTGTTGGCAGAGCCATGTTCTCTCTGAAGTCTCTCCAGAAGAAACTATTTCATGTCTTTCTCTTAACTCTACAGTTGCTACCAATTCTTGGCATTCCGTGGCCTATAGATAACATCACTCCAGTCTCTGCCACCATTATCACATAGTATTCTACCTATATGTTGTCTTATTTTCCTCCTATGTGTCTGTCTCTGTGTCCCTTCCCTTCTTTTTATAAGAACATCAGTTATATTGGATTGGGACTCACACTAATGGCTTCATATTACTTAGTTATATCTGCAAAGATACCATTCCAAACAAGATTACATTCACAGGTATCAGAGGTTAGGATTTTAACAATTTTTTTTTTAAAACATAATTTAACCCATAACAAAAGGACCTTAAAGGAAGTGGGATGATGGGTAGATGAAAAGAATGATAAAATTATTTTGAATACATTTATGGTGGTAGGCTCAACAAAAGTTAGTGATTGAATGGGATTTGAGAGATGGAGTAGAGTTACGGTTGACTTCCAAGTTTCTGACATGAATAATAGATGATGATAGCATTTGTTTGAGACAGGAATTTCAATAGATCAAATAGGTGATGGGTTAGCAAAGGTTCATTTTTAACATTCGTTGTGTGGCTCATCTATACTATTTTCACATAAAACTGTGTGTAGAGTTGGTGACTGAAAAATGCCTTTGGAATTCAATAGAGAAATCTGGGCTAGATATGTGTGAGAGTTGTTTGTATATAAATAATAATCAAAGCTATGAAAGTAGATAACATTCCCCAGCAAAACTAGTCAGAAGAGAAAAAAATCTAATATCAAAACTATACATTTAAAAGGCCAACACAGACTAACATTTCTAACCAAGATGAATAAATTGAGACCAGATTTACTTTGACATAAGAAATAACAAATAAACAAAAACACAAATGAGTGACAGAACTTTAGAAACAAAGGTTTGTAAGACATGGGACATCAGACACTCAAGAACAGAAATCTGAGAGACAGGAATAACCAAACAGAGCATTATAATTGCTTACCTATGATCAACAAAATGAAGATGATTGGTCTCACAGCTTCTATTTAACATGGTACTAAAGATTACAGCCATAGTAGTAAGGCAAAAAAATAAATAAATAAAAAACATCCAGATTGAAGAGGAAGAAGTAAATCGTTTTTATTTGAAGACAATATAATGAGCTACATAACCAACTTAACAAAATCTGTAAAAATAAACCTACTAGAACTACCGTGTAATTTTTAGCAAGTCTGCAGGATACAAGCTCGATATATATAATACATTATGGGGAGTGGGGCTAAGAAAAAATAGAATTATATTCTGGAGGGCAGGTCCCTTGTAGTACAGGCTTCCCCTGCTAGGTGAGTATTCTAAGAACCCATCTATATTAGTGTTCCAGCTCATGCTGTTGTGAGAGGATGCATTTGGCTTCAGTTAATTTTTTTTGAAGACTCTTTCAATGTGTTTGCCCACTTCTTGATGGGTTATTTACAAGCACACCTGCCCACATCGCACTGAGTGTTCAGCAGTTTTTAATCAAAACCACATGACACCCAGAACCCCACCCTCCTTATTCACCTGATCTTGCCTGGAATAACTTTTCTTTTTTTTGTTTGTTTCCCTAGATGAAAAAAGTCTTCAAAGGGAAACATTTTGTTCATGTAGAAGAGGTGAAACAAAAAATGGCAGAAGCACTAAAAGGCATCAAAACTGATGAGTTCGAAAACTGTTTTGAGCAGTGGGAAAAAGTTTCAGTAAGTGTATCGCATCAAATAGAGATAATTTAAAAGTGACAAGTATAAACATATAAGAATAAATACACAATTTTTTATAAATAAATTCTGTTTTAGGGGGTCCCAAAAAATGTATAAACAGCTTATGGTTAAAAAATGCTATTTATAATAGCATATAATAAAAATAATAAATCTAAGAAAATATATGAAAAGACTTAGAGTTAAAAAAGTATAAAATACTACAGAAAAAATTTAAAATGACCTAAAATGAATAAATATTTAAAAGTGTCAGAAGACTCAATATTTTTAAGATGTGAATTTCCTGCCAATAGATGTAAAGATTCCATGTAACCCCACTAAAGCTGTATGTAGAAAATCACAAGCTGAATTTAAAATTCTTTGTAAGTACAAATTACATTATAGTAATAACATTTTTTAAAAATGAAGAACAAAACTTGGAATAAGAATAATTTTAAGACATGTATTGACATTAAGATAGAAAAATATGTTAAAGAAACAAAACAGAGAATCTACAAATAGACATATATATATATACATATATATATATGTATATATATATATATATATATATATATAGAAGTTGATTTCAGTCAAAGAAGTAAAGAGAATTTGGTGGGAAGTTGTCATCTTTTCAACAAATGGTGCAGGACCAATTGGGTATTCATTGAAAAATAATTGAACCTTGAATTATATCTATCACAATACATAAAAAACTCAAAATGTATCATAGGCATAAATGTAAAACATTAAACTACAAAACTTTTAGAGGAAATAATAGGAGACTATTATTATGAATTTGTGTTAAGTAAAGATATCTCAGACACAACACTAAAAGTATGACCCATGCTAAAATAGATGGAAAATTGTACAATTAAAATTTAAAACAAAAGTTTCAACATCAAAATTTAATGTTAAGAGAATTAAAAGAGAAGCCATATCCTACAATAAAAAATATTCAAAAGTTACATATTTAATGTGGGATTTGTGTCTAGAATGTGTAAAGAAATCTTAAAACCCAATAGCAATAAGACAGTCAACCATAACAAATGGGCAAAGTTTTAACAGACACTCCAAGAAAGACATGTGAATGGCCAATATGCATTGAAAAGATACTCCGTATTATTAGTCCCCTGGGATATGCAAACCAAAGCACACTGTTGGCACTACAGGTCTACTAAAATGGCTAAAATTAAAATCACTGACCATACCAAATACTGGTGTGACTATGGAGGAATCAGAATTCTCATACCATGTTTGTAAGAATGTAAAGTTGTTCAATTACTTTAAAAATGTTTGGCAGTTTCTTTAAAAGGTGAGCATATATGTACCATATAATATGGCCATATAGTCCACATATTTACCTACAGAAAGTAAACACATATGTTCATTAAAAGGTTTGTACACAAATTTTTATAGCAATTTTACTTATAATAGATATACCTTAAAAAAACTTAATGCTTATGAACAAGTAAAGGAATTATGGCATAATTGTATACTACTCAACATAGATGAGGCTAAAAATAATTACACTCAGGAAAAAAATAGTCAAAATAGACTATATACTGCATGATTTTTCTAATATGATTCTCTGTTCAGTGAAAATTAATATAATGTTGGGATATCAGTTCTCTGAGAATGGAAGAGGTGAAGGAATAGGGGAAGGAAAAGGGAGAGGGATTAAAATTAGTGTGAGAAAACTTATGGAGATGATAGATATGCCAACTATCATGATAGTGGTAATGTTTTAAGGATATATACATCTGTCAAAACTTATGAAATCATATATTTTTAATATTTACAGTTACTCTGTCAATCATATCTCAATAAAGCTGATAAAATTTCATGTTTCCAAGGTCACAATACCATATTATAATTTAAATAATTACATCAGAGTAAAAGTGGAAGTGAAGGGAAAAGGAATTAAGAAAAAAGAGCAAAATAATAAAACACAAAGAATGTGAGCTATGATAAAAGCCAACAGTAGGGACCAAGTAACTATTCTAACGTCATTTCAAAGTTAAGGAAAATGAAAACTTAAAACTGTCCATTGAATTCAGAGACACAATGATAAACTACAAAAATAAATTAGTTCCATAATTAAGACATGAAATGCATGGGAATTGGTTGATTGAGAAATGACAAAGTAGAGATAGCAAATATAGATGTTGTAGAGGTTTGTCTTTTAAAGAAAGGAGAAAGAGAAAGGGGGAGATAGAGAGATTATTACTTTAAGGTAAAAGGATTCTGGTTACTAAGCTGTTAAAGCATATTAAATATTGGTGATAGGGTGCACAGGAGATAAAATTTGAATTAATAGTTTTTTTTCCACAACTATAGGAAAGGTTTGGATCTAGAGGATTGGTAGAGGGATACATTACACCTAGGCACAAGAGAGAAGCAGATATAATAGGTCTGAATTCTGGCTCTTAATTGGAGATATAAAGGGATTCTGTTTTTCATGTCCTCAATTTTCTTTTTGATCTAAGAGGAATAGGCTTCTGCTGAAATTTAAGGGATTTGATGAAAAGGTCATAGTTTTCATGACAAACTCTTTGAAATAATCTCTCCAAAGAGTAGACTGGCAGAATGTGTACTGCTTTAGACTTGGGTCTCTGAAGTTCCAGGGATTTGGATTCAAATCCTAGTTCCCCCACCTACCTGTGGCACTGTGAGCTAATAATAGAACCAACTGGCCCTTCATGTCTTCCTCTCTAAATCAGAATGATAATGGCACATATTAAATGAAATACTTCAATTTATTTATATTTTTATAGGGGCTGACATTTAATGAATCTTGAATGAATTGTTCCCATTATTATCACTATTTTTGAAGGAGGCTAGAATCAGACAGTGGTTCTATTACTACATACCATTACTCTCTGCGAAGTAAAAATTCCTTAGGAGTTCAGTGCTAAACAGGAGTAGTTCCCTAGAAGACTACTGTTTGAAATGGGGATGTCTCATCAAATGAATGCATGGCAGTCCTCCTCAAAAACAAAGGTGGTTTATTAACCCTGGTCAGATATCTCAGTTGGTTAGAGCATTGTCTAAATATGCCAAGGTTGTGGGTTCAATCCCGAGTCAGAACACATACAAGAAGCAACCAATGATATTCCTGTTTCTCTCCCTCTCTCCTTATTCCTCTCTCTCTCTCAAATCAATAAATAAAACATCAAAAACAAAAAAACAAAAGTAAAAAATAAAAAACAAAAAAGCTGGTTTAGATGCTAACAAACCAAGACCAAATACCAAATGCCTGCTATTGACATATCTTTTTTCTTTCCTAATGACACTAAGAACTGAGAACACATATAATTCCATGTAATACCTAAGCCAGGAATAACAAGCAATATTATATCTGCTAGTCCACATAGTTTACCTCACTGCCACATTCTACCATTCTAGAAATACTGACTAAAAAATGAAAGCTCCCAAAGGCTAAAATTAGTAATTTTCATTTAGATTAAAAAGATATGACAGGCCATTTAAAATTTATTTTTTAATTTGTGAAATATTGCTTGCTAAGAATTCTCATTTACTAAATGATAAGTAGTATGTGTTTTGGGACAGGTTTTTATAATTTAAAGACTACCTATTATTCTCATGTGCTTTAAATTTAGGGATACTTCTGGAAGAACATGTTCATGAAGGCTTCTGCTAAATAAAACACCAGAGAAGTAGGGAGATTAGGTGAACTTTTTCTATGGATTATTTAAAATTAAAATACATAATCTGTACTTGGTTAAATTGGGTCCCCTCAAAATTCCTGTCAGAATTTTAGAAGTCTGTGTGAAGACAGAGAGAGAAATCATGGTATATTTTTATAGGAAGAGGAGAGGAGATATAGACACAGAGGGGAGAAGCTCCTGTCAAGATAGATGCAGAGATTAGAGTAATATAGCTGTAATTCAAGGAATGCCAAGAATTTTTAGCTACCATCAAAAGCTATTAGAGAAGCATGGGACAGATTCTCAGATTCTCTGATTCTCCAGTGGTAACCAAACTGCTGATATCTTCATTTTGGGCTTCCAAATTCCCAAACTGTCAGACAATAAGTTACTGTTGCTTAAGTCACCCAGTCATCCAATTTTTTCTTATAGTTACAGAGAACCTAGCAAACTAATACAAAGTTCTAAAAGTGTTTCAATAAATGTGTCAGCAATTATAGACTGTAGACAAGACTAATGGTACCTTCTGATATTCTCACATTTCTGTAATGCTTGTTGCTGTTTGTTTTTTACTCTTTCTTCACTGCAATTAGCAAAAAAATGCATAAACAAAATTATATTTGTTTGGAGAGGCAACATAGAAAGGAAAAGGAGGAGGGAATGAAGAAAAGAAGCTTGCAGCAGAGAGAGAGAAAGTGAGAAAGAGAGACCCTGCAAGGACCTATTCATCACCGAACTTGAGAACATTGAACAAAGGCTAAATATATGTTAGCATTTAATAAATGGTTGTTGAATTAACGTATTAGTCAGTGAATTGATGATTTTATCAATCTGTAGGACAAGTGATGCACAAATGAGGAGACAATTGTGGACACAGTTTGACTGGGGGAATTACTCATTTCTTTCACTCAACAATAATTATTAAGCATCTACTACATGCCAGACAATGATTTTTGATGCTCAGGATAATGAAATAGCAAAACAAAACCCTGCTCTCCTGAAGCATACATACTTGTGGTTTAGTAGGAGGGCATGGGATACATCAGAGTTTGTGCCATGCATTTTTACAAGGGCACATTTTTAGTGGAGTGAACCGGAAGATAAGTTTTATGGTTTAAAATAGCTTTCATGCTAACTTCCGTGGAAAGAGAAGATTTAGGCTCTGGATGTAGGCAACTTGAGAGTCACTTTTCTTTTATCCCTGTCCCCCCAAGTGTAATCAGTCCCCTTCCTATGCAGAAAGGGAAAAAAGTGTCCCTTCTCTCAAGAATTTTATATCCACCCTCAAGAAAGGTTGCTTGAGTCTATGTTTGTAAAGGCACAATTGGGATGAATATACACCTGATTTGTTCAATCAGAGTAGAAACACAGGATATGGCACACTTCAATGCCAATTGATTTTTGAGTGCATATAAGGCAAGGCCTCTCTACAGGGGATGAAACTACACAAAAGTGAAAACCTATAGATATTCTGTAATGAAAGTAACATATTGTGACCTTCTGCTGAATCTGAAGAAGAGACCTATTTAAAAAATCCACTTGTATAAAGTACATTTATGTAAAAAAAAAGACAATCTTCTCAAATAGAAGTGGAATTGTGTTGGCGATTTTGGCTTATTATCATTGCCTAACTAGTTGATCAGAAATTACTAGGAAACCAAATATGTTTCACAGTAGTAACTACCACTACAGGCTATTAAATAATATTGAACAGTAGAGATTTTGTGAAAATTATTTTGAATAATAGATTCTATTTTGGTTTGGGGGAATGCTGAAAATATAAGCAATTAAGCTGGAGTTTAAGGAAATTTGACAGTCAAAAGAATTAATGTCTAAGTCATAGAATTATTAATTCTGGAAATAATTCTAATAGTCTTCTATTATTTTAAAATCCATATGCCTATTTTAGGAATTAAAATTGGTCTAATATGCCAGGAATATATTTCAAATATTATGTTTTTCTACCATATTTATTCTATTATTAAAACCTTTATTAATCTTTTTATAACTATCAATTTTCTCTTAAAGTGCTTCATTAACAAATTTCAGAATTATTTTTAGTGTATGGCTTTTATATTT
The DNA here is from genome assembly GCA_004026545.1 of Mormoops blainvillei. NCBI lineage: Eukaryota > Metazoa > Chordata > Mammalia > Chiroptera > Mormoopidae > Mormoops > Mormoops blainvillei. The sequence goes on from PVJD01000438.1 coordinate 63,013, forward strand.
ATATTAGTTCATTTTGTGTGAACAATTTTTTAATTTTAATTTTTATATTCATTTGAGAAGAATTATATTTATAATCAAAATATTTTAAGCATATACATATTTTCAAATATCAGAGCTATGTAGAGAGATAAGGGCAATGAGCCACCAATCAACAGACACCTGGAGATACTGAGAAAATCATGACTGAAATGGTGCTAAAGGCTCATATGTCTTAGGGCCCAACAGATAATATAACCAATTAAAATGAGTTGAGTCAGGAAATCATAAGTGATTGAGACTGTAGCTGGCCAAAGGGGTTGTGCTCTGTCTATAGTCATTTATCAGATTTAGAATGATATAAAGGAATGTTCCTACTTTTAAATCTACGTTCTTTTTTCATCCACATCATCAATCATCAAAAAGGAGAATTAAGACTGTTTAACTCTCTCTCTCTCTCTTTTTTTTTTTTTGGTTAGTACCTTATATGTAACAACAACAACAACAAAAAGGCATGTCTGAGGCCAAGTGGATGTGTTGGTGTGAGGATAAAGTATCATTTTCGCTTTCTAAATATATCACTAGATGAGAATTATTATGAACATTGAAAAGATAACTAGCATTAGAATCATTGGTCAAGCTAATTACTGTATTTTCACAGAGCTTTCAATGTAGTTTATTTAAACATTCAGGAAGTAGACTTGGGAATTTCTTTATCCTTTTAACATTTAAAGTTGGGAGGGGAAAAATAAGTGAGAAATTCCAGCACCTGTATATTCCTAGGCCAATTTCTAGACAAGTGAGTTTAGATAAATTCAAGTTTCAGATAAGGACGTTTTTTTTGTTGTTGGTTTCTCTTAATTGTGAGTAAAACTGTCTGTGGAAGGCCCTAGGAAATTAATATAGATCATACCAATGTGGAAAATTATTGAGATGAGATTTTAGTGACTCAGCATAAGAATGAGTGCCTTTAATGATTATTTAAAATTGATTTGATAAAAATGTGTACACATAAATGAATGTGTTTCTAAAAAAAATAGTGCACCCCACTAACAAATATGAATACAAAATAAATGTTAATAATTGAATCCATTATACAAACATTTTTTACCCACATTCTGTGGGTTGATATTCCAGTATAAACAAGACTAATATTCTACCTTCTGCCTTTAGTAAAATAGATGCATCTACATATATAACATTTTTTTAAGAAAAATGTTTGCATTTCAAGATATCTTAAAAGTTTATGAAGTAATATTTTTCAACCTAAGTCACCCAGATAATTTCTAAACCAATTCTTCCCTTTACTTTGTTTCCATAAATACAGCTTTTGATTAACACAATTTAAGTGTGGATCAATCTGAGACGCTTTAACCTTCCCTCAGTGGAGGGTGCCAGGGAATGGATATTTACTCTTTCGGTTCTCAAATGTACCAAACACAGCTTCTGTGGTCAATTTCCTCTCCCTTTATACATTTGTTAGGAGGAAATCATAGGACATAAGTCTTTTGACAAGGGGACCATTTTAGCACTGACATTACAAAAGCTCTTCTGTTCATAAGGGAGGTATCTCTCCCTGAATTAAATTTAACCTTTTTAGTAAACCCATTTAGCCACCTGATAAATCCACTTGAGCTATCTTTTGGGGAGAGAGAGGTACATGGGAACAATAACACTTCCTTTTAGAACAGTTTAATAAAGCTTTGTGCGATTTCAAGATGAAAGATAATGTGTAATGCTGATAGTGCCTTCCAAAGCTCTGCATTCATGGATCCAATTACTTTTTTTGTCATGATAAAAGCCACAGTGGATATTTTAAATGGGAATGTGGCTTAAGAATTAAGGCCCAGGAGTCTGGGTATCTGGTTTCTGAGGTTGACTTAACTTCTGCTTTCTTATCTAACTATGAGTATGCAGCTTAACTCCTTTGACTCAGTATCTCTTTCCATAAAATGCCTAGCAAATACCTGAGAAATGCTTTTAAAATGACAGTGCAAATTGCCATTTAAAATCACATTGGAGTTGTCCAGAAAAAAAACAAGGTGAATGTTAGCAAAGGGAAATGCTATTTTCTCCTTCATTTTAGATTTATCATAAGTTTTACTTTTTAAAAGTCATGAGATTTCTAGATGAGAAATGACATTTTCAAATCCTTAAAGACACTTGTAAAAGAACACTCTTTCAACTGTTCTTTATTTCTCAGGAAAGTTTTGCCTTGGCATTTATCCATTTTCCTCTTTCCTCCACTTCCCAATTCCAAGTTGAAAAGAGTAATTGCAAGGTTAACTTTTTTGATTCTGGAATATTTTCTTAGAACTGATTTGTTTCATATAATTTTTATAAACTTATGCACATCAGATTTCATTACATTATATGTATATATGTGGTGACTGACTGTAGTCAGTCTTCAAACCCTCAAATTGATTAATTTAACTATGAAATTATTGATTATAAATTTGTAGACACTTCTAATTTTATTTTACTAAATTCAAGTAACTAGAATATTGTCATTTATTGACTAATCTATTGTCCATTGTCCCAATACAATCTTGATAGCTAAAAGGTGACCTATAAGATAGCACCTGTTAACTTTTAAAATACAAACTAAAGAATATTAAAAATGTTAAGGTTTTATCTGAGAAAAAAATGATTTAATCAGTCAAAACTCTATCAGAAGTAGTTAGATGACTCCACTGACAGGAGCTGAGGAAAAGCTTTTAAAGAGAAGAGGTGGAAACAAAGCAAATGAATTATTTGATTGACTATAGCTTAAGAGATTTCCCTCATTTAAAAAAACCTAGTTGGCTGATTGGTTATCCTTAAGTTTTAATTTCTCAATCTTGAGATATTTCAGGTTTAGATTTTGGTTTGCTCAGGTAGTTACTAGGGCATTAAAACCACCTCAGTCTAATGACCTCCTTATTTAATTAATTGAACATTAACAAGTGACCATGCTCTTAAAACATACATTATCCATATAAATGTTTTCTAGTAGTAAGCAATATTTTGATTATACATGTTTTGAAAGATGTCTAACCAACTAAAATAACTTATACAATGCTTGCGATTTATGATTTAGATATTTTTTGAAAGACCTATTGAAATATGATAGCCCCAGTGATATTTTTCTCAACAAACCAAAGATGTAGAAGTCAAGTGTTTGACTCTAAAAAAATTCATTTGATATCAATAAATAATTTCTATTACTTATAGTATATAAAATGTTATCAAACTATTAAATACAGGTAAATTAAATGCAAGTATTTTAAAATTAACCTACCTGTTCTAGAATTGAGGATTCTAACTTGAGCTTTCTTGCCATGTAAATTTGCAGCATACAGATGATTTTCATTGGATTGTACCTACAGTGTGTTCTTGCCTAATTCTTTGTTCCAAAAAAAAATTTTTTGTAAGAGAATTGAAGAATTTAGCTTAATTTTGGAGATATGAGAATTTAGGCAAGTTGTTTTTCTGCAGTTTAAAAATTAGGTAGCTCTAATTAGAACTCTAGATTGAAAACTAGAACAAACAATCTCTTACAGCCTTGTCTAAATTTAACTTTGTTTCAAACCAATAAACTATAGCCTCTATTACTTGGTAGACAGATTATAGCTCATCAGTATGATTAAATATCACTGGGGAATTGCTCTGTAATAGTTCTGTTGCTATGCCTATAAATATAATTTCACTGAGTGACTCTTCTCATTTTCTAACTACTCAGCTATATGTTTCTGTGGCAATCTAAAGTGTCTCAGGAATATTGTAAATGACAAATTAAAATAGCATCAAATAAAGCATGAAAAGTCAACACTAAATTTAGTGGTGAAAAAAGTTAAAAAATGAATTATTGAATTCCAGAAGTATTTTTAAAATCATAGTTTACAATTGATTTTAGCTTGATTTCTTTTTTGTACAAGTTTAAAGAGCAAAATAAATTTTTTGAATTTTACTTGTATTCTACTGTGCCTAACTTATAGAAAATAAAAAGCATTATTAAAGCAAAAAACAACCATATTACCTTAGTAAATAATCAAAAAAGCTGTTGTAAGGGTCAAGAGAAAGAATTAGGTATTGAAGCTGAGCAGAGCTTGAGTATAGGTGGTCAAAGAGTTGAAAAGAATCTGAAAAACAGTTTTATATAATTTATATTAAAACAGACAAGAAAGAGAGGGCTTGAGTAGGTAGTCTGAAATTTGTATATTTCACTTTCAATGTACTTTCCTTTTTCTCTTTAGCTTTGTTGTTCTCAGTGTGACCTAGCATGAAAATCAATCAGGGCTCTTGATAAAGATGTATATTTTATTGTCAATCCAGATTTACTACTGGTATAGGGTCTGACAATCTAAAAATTTAGCAAATTTTGCAAGTGATTCTTGGAAAAATAAAATTTAAGAGCAACTACAAAAAAAGAGAGTGTGATGAGAAAATATATTGAAATAATTAATTTTAGAGCAGTTTTGGGTTAACAAGAAAATTGACAGAAAGGTACAAAGATAACCCATATATTCCCTGCCACCACACATTCATAGCCTCCCCCATTATCAATATTCCCTGCCAGAATGGTATGTTTTTATCAAGGATGAACCTACATTCATAAAGCAAGGTCACCCTAACTCCATGGTTTACATTAAGGTTCATGCTTAATACACATTCTATGGGTTTAGACAAATGTATAACAACATATATTCATCATCATGGTATCCTATAGAACATTTTCAGCTCCCTAAACTCGGGTACAAATGAGTCCTTTAATTTTTGATGTATAAAACATATAAAGTACGATGATGAATGTAGAAAAACATATCAAAGAATTGCAATGGATCAAAAAGATTAGTAAATGAGCCACCCAGAAAAATCTTCCAAAATTTCTCTGCCTATCATTGTCTTCAAGTAATTCTTCAATTTGTAATTGGAAAAAAAATAAAATTAAGACAAATTAGTTCAGTATGAAAATGCAAAATTGTCATGTTCACTTAAATACAATAATTATTGCCCTGTGAACAGACCTGTTTTATCTATATGTGACTTTTAATTCTATTTTGAAATAATTGTAACATCTTATTGTTTCTCTCATTAATAAATTATGTACAATTTTTGATATGTGTATTTTACATACATATGAACTAATGATTAAATGTTTTAAAATGTAATCATTTTCATAATCTACATTCTAGCTAACAAATACTCCTTTTTTTATCTTCTAATAAGTGGGAAAAATTATTTGAAATTCTGAACCCACTGATTTATTTTTGATGCTAAGCGTGACAACTTATTAGAAGTCTTCTTAAAAACCTTTTCTAAATAAGTTTTATCAAACAAATTTGTGCTAATATAATCTTTGGCATAGAATTGGCACCTACTCCAAATTTAACACCATTTATCCCAGTCCCATGTACTTCATGTCGGTATATAAGAAGGTATGGGATCTGTCTGGAAAATTCCAGCTATTGTTAATATAACGAGAACAGTTTGTGTGACATCAATATAGCCTGGCAATGGAGAGTGGACTGGAATGCACATGTGTATACAATGATGACTTCACTGTACTAGTCAGTGGAGGCACTAGATGCCATTGAGTTAGCATATGTACTGTGTGGCCATTGCATTCGAAATGGCTGAGCAAGTAGAGCAATGAACCTGCATCAAATTTTGCATTAAGCTTTAATATTCCTCTGCAGACACTATTCAAATGATTTAAAAGGCCACAGCTATGGGTGACTGGCAGCTTCATCATGACAATGCACCCTCATGCATATATGCCTCATGTAGAGTTTTTCAGTGACATATCAAATCACCCAGGTAACTCAACCCTTCTACATTCCAGATTTGTAACCCTGTGACCTCTGGCTTTTCCCAAAACTAAAATCACTTTTGAAAGGAAAGAGATGTCAGATCATCGATGAGATTCAGGAAAATACAACAAGGCATCTGATAGTGATGGGAGAACTGTGCGAGGTCTAAAGGTACCTACTTTGAAGGGAACTGAGAAATCATTGTCTTATGTACAATGTTTCTTGTATCTTGTATCTTCTTCAAAAAATGTCTCTTTCTCATATTACATGGCTGAATACCTTCTGGATGGACCTCCTATTTGTCACACATTTGATATGACCACTATTATTCTTGGAATAATTGTTCTAATTCACTTATTAAACATGGTTTTCTTTTTTAATACTTGAAGAAACTCTGACTTTACATATATGTGATACTTTATATATCCATAGAGATGGAGTCCTAATGAATTTTAACATTTCTGTTTTATATAATTAATCAATAACTGATAAATATGTATAGTAAATAGTAATGAGTATGTCATTTGGTATTTTGTTAGTTGATATAAAAATTAGAAAAATAAAATGTCATGAGATCAAAAGCATTCTTTATAAACTAGCAATGATGATTCTTTAAAAATAAAGGAAACTGAGAAAAGTTACCAGAATTACTACACATAAAAATTTTAAATCCCTGAAATATGGAAAGTGAGAAGATTATAGTCTGCTTAAAATGAAACAAAGATATCTTCTTTATATTAGAAAGCATGTTTGGTAACCTTAAGAGATTAATTTTTTCTCTGATGGTTTGCTCTGATAAACAAGAAAATAATCTGAGCTTCTTTCCCTCCCCCCTCCCCAAATTCTAAATAAGCAAAAGGGTTAAATTAATAAAGAAAAATATCATGACTGCAGACAAGAAAATGGATCAACTTATGATTAGGCAGAATAACAAAATAAAAATCTAGCAGTTGAATTTATTATGAAAGCAAATACTAAGAGATCACCCAGGAAATAGAAAACTGAAAATAGGCCTAACTATGAAATAAAGGTACATGGGGAGATTCTTTTTACATTTAACAAAAGCTAGGCAAACACAACTGTCAGAAGACTAAATATTACTTGTGAAGGTGTAGAAATCCAATGAAAATAAACTTGGTAATTACAGAAAATTTTCCCCAATATTCCTCTGTATACCATAAAAATCAGTTTCGCAATCCTTTTTATTTTACCTTTACAAATTTAGGGCATTATTTTATAAGAACTATGACAGAAAATGAAGAAATAATGCCCAAAAGTCCATTTGAATATACTTTAATTATTTTTGGAATAGTGAAATCATAATTGAAAAGTAATTCATGACCTTAAGTTTAAAAATCTGTTATTTTTCACTATTGTCCAAGTTAAAAAATAAAGTCAATAAAAGCTCTGACATGGGAGAATAGTTTCAGTGCAAGGAATGTTTGTAAGATGATGCAGAGGAAATGCAGCCAGAAAACAGGACGCCCTAGGAGGTTAACACTGAGTGAATGATGATAAGAAAAGTTCACAAGCAAAATTCTGCCTTTCAGCTATTTTGACTTTAGGATTCTGCCCAGCACTAATATTATTGAACCATCTGTGATAGTGCTTAAACATCTAAAGACAATAGGTCATCCTACCTGTAGAAAATTTAGATGTCATTTACTTTTTATATGTGCTGAAGCATATTGACTTTTGGTGTCTTTCCTTGTTTTATACTTGTTTTTAAAGTGAGGTTTGATCTGATGGAAATATGCATTTAGGAAAAAATTTCCTCTGCTATCCCAACATTCCTTATTCATGTATTTGAACAGCTATTAAGATTAACACAAAAGATATATTTGTTCCAATATCCCTCTTCCTTTGATATTTACCCACAATTATTTACATAATATTTTATTGTGATGCACAAACTAAGGACAAGTCTCTTGAGGGAATAAAGGCATGACCATCATTACAAGACAATAAGCTTGTTTTCATTCCACCATCCTTAGCTTTGTTAAAGGCTAAGTGGAAAAAATTAGCATACTGCATGCCTCATAATGAAAATTGTTTCCGATTATTTTCCTTCTCAAAGTATTCCATGAGGCATTGATTGGACTTTCAATCCATTTCATAACAGTTACCCTCCGCTAACATTTATAAGTTTTCATTGTTATTTAACAGAGTCTATTGATTAAAATGAGGTTATTTTACTAAATAAATGTAAATACAATTACTTGAATAACCAGAATATCCAAGCAACCATCCATTTTAGTCAGAAGTAGGTGAACCAAATATCTAAATATCAAAAACTTAACATTCAAATGCTGATTGTCTGTGCCTTTCAGGCAAAATTAATTTCCATGTAGAAAAATCTTAAGAAAATCTGTATGTTGATTAAGCTATCAAAAGCTGTTGTAGACAGAATAATAGCCCCCCATATATAGTGAGGTCTTAATCCCTGCAGCCTGTGGATATATTACCTAGTAAAAAGGTTTTTGCAGGGGTAATTACTGTTGATCACATAAGTCTTTAAAAGCAGAGAATTTTGTCACAAATCGGAGAGAGATGTGATAATAGAAGAGGTTTTTCTGGGAGTTCCTCTACTGTTCATTCAAACTGGCAATTATTCCAATGTCAATGGTCCTAATACCTGGAATTTATTGAGCCAAACATTAGTCATTTAGGAATTGCTGCATAACTGTTTTCATTTTCATCCTGATAATTTACAGTCTGTAGACATACCTTTTAGGATGAATTCAGGATGCCAATTAAAACATTGGTGGAAATAATCCAGTATTTGATATATCAAAAATTTGTCATTAGTAGGGAAAGTGACTTGAGATCAGTATTTTTGTGGTTAATCCATTCGTAAATGGTAAAATATGAAATGAGCATTAGTGTTATTAAAAGCAGCTTGGTTACTTCGTTGAGGCACTACATGTAGACATTCAAGATTGTAGTGATCTGTCTTGTTGAGGTTCCTGTAATTTTAAAATGATAGTTTACCACACGTGGTGTCAATTTTAATTTATAAATCAACGGAAATAAGAAAAAAAAATCAGGAATAATTAAGCCTACACAATTTTGGCAGGAGAAATGGTTTGCATAGGGGAAGTGTGTATATAACAGAGTGGTCAGGTCAAATTTCTGGAGAAGGCAAGGGTGGGGAGAAACCCTGATCTGGCGCAGAGGCCACATTACCCCAGAGAAGGCGGGGTAAGGGCTGAAGGAAGCCCCAAGGCAGTGGATGGAAATTGCAACCAAACAGCATTACAGCCTTCCCACACAAAGGGGCTACTGTAAACAATCAATACAGCTCATGAAACAGGCTGCACAGTGCTTGCATGAGCAGTGGGGGCTGGACGCCCCCACCCCCTGCCCCTGCACCCTGCTGAGACCCAGTGCCCTTATGCATGAGTAGAGACTTTGCCCTCTTATTCAACATGGCATCCAGAAGAGGAGAAAAGACAAGCATGGTGGACCTGACCCACATTGGTTGAAAAGGTGGACACTCCCACAGCACGTGATATTTTGGGTGGAGATTTTAAAACTGGAGGCAGAAGCCACTCTTTGTGGTTTTGTCATGCATGTGTGGGGGTGATTGTGGAACTGGCGGATGTTGGGCCCACTTGAGGCTGAGGCTTTGCATGGTCCTGGAGGCACAGTTCCACACTGGGATGTGTGCCTTGCTCGGGGACAGCCCCTGGGCTCTCACCTTGAGAGCAACATTTGGAGGTTGTGAGCAGTACATGGAGCCATGAGGGCACAAACAGCCATGGATGGAGCTTCCCATGCAAGACTGAATGGAATGATGTGACAGCACACCCCAGACCCCTGAGAGATGAGAGAGAGAGAGAGGGAGAGGGGAAGAGGGAGAGGAAGAGAGGAAGAGGGAGAGGGAGACAGAGACAGAGAGAGAGAGAGAGAGTTGCTGCAAGACTACCAAGACCCTGGTACCAGATAGGGAGAAAGCCTGGAGCTGAAGAGGTGGGGACCCATTTAAGCAACAACCTTGGGCACAGATAAGCAATAATGGGGAAACTGCTGGGCATGGATTTGGACTTTAATCTTCCTGGGTGTGGTTGGTTTTCTATGCTTTGTGGATGAGGTTGAGTCAGAGCAGGAATACCCCCAGCCCCTCAAATTGGTAGTCAATTAATAAAAACCTATTTCCTCACAAACCTTTGTGTTATGCTGGTATAAGGCAACAAGCAGCTGGACCCCAGTCTGTCTGGTTACATTTACATTGTTCACAACTTAGAGTTTATGGCTACAAAGTAAGCAATTGCAGATACAGCCGGGGGATATTTATGTGGGTGCCTCTTCTGGTATGGTCTAATGACAAACCTCTCAGTTACTGCCTTATTAGACTCAATAGGACAACTGTGGGTAGCTTCAGTGAGCAGCTGGCTCCAGGCCAGAAATGAGAGCACCAGTGTATTCTCTTAGCAGGCTCAGTGACCAAATGCTCATAAGGGATTACGATAATTTGGGACTCCTGGGGCTTGGGCACATCCCTTTAGTTGGCATGATTGGATACTCATTCTACTTTAAGAGACTCCCAGAATTGACCTTATTCACAGGTCTTGTACAAATGGCACAGCAGCGGGCAACCATACAGAACTGAGGAAAGCACTGTGAGTATGGAGCCTCTAAACTAAGTGAGATAGATGTGGGGAAATCCCAGATATCCACACAGACTTATCCAGCAGCACTAGGATTTTGCTGTATCACAAAATGTGGAACTAGTTAATAGATTTTTTTTTGGAGGGGGATGTTTAGGTTCAACTCTCATACCCATAATAGGAGCAATGACTACTGTCTTAGTTTTGACATCATAAGATATGACCATGAGAGGAGGAAGATAACTCTAGAACTACACTATATAATATGGTAGCCCCTGGCAATCTGTGGCTATTTAAATTAATTAAAATTTAAAAATTATATTTTTAAGCTGTACTAGCCAAATTTTAAGTGCCCAATAGACACACGTGCCTAGTGACCATGTTAAAGAGCACAGATATAGATCATTTATACCACTGCAGAAAGTTCTATTTGACAACACTTCTCTAGAGCCAAGGCAGGCTTTGGGGGACATAAAAGATAGCTGATACTTTTTAAAGTGATACTCTGCTTACTGTTTTTAGAGAAGAGTATTGCCAATCAGTACAGTTGACCAGGGGAATTTTAAAAGCAGATAGTAACTAGAGATGTTCTTGGACCTCGAGACTAGATAGCAGAAAATTTTGTAGCATTCTTATCATGACCCCTCATTTATTCACTTTGTTCAAACATATACTAGGACTCATTTATCTATTCGGCAAATGTGTTCTTAGCCCCTATTCTTTATTAGGTGCTATTGCAGGCATCAAGATTCTGTGGTGAGTAAAATGAGAGCTCAACTCTCATGCAGCTTACATTCTATGTGATTGATATGAAAGTAAAAAAAAAAATCTAACAAAATAATTTCACACTGTATTAAGTTCTATAAAAATATTTATAAAAGGTAATGGGGCTGGAGATATTGCTATTCAGGTGATCAGAAAAAGCTTCACAGAGAATGAACTAGTCACATAAATAATCAATTTTTCATTTGTCCTACAAATATGTATTTCACACCTGTTATTAGACAGCTCATATTCTGGGTTACAAATTTGGTATTTTTAACACCATTAAAACACCATAAATTGTATTAAAAATTGGGGCCCATGTCTACTCCCAATGTACTGAATTGGAATCTCAAGTTTCTGGTCTAGAGATTAGCATCTTTAAAAATCACTAAAAGTAATGTTTAAGCATAGCTACACCGATAGTAAAGACATCAGAATATTCTTAAATTAATTTAAGTTAATAGTAATAGAGGGCCAAAACTGAGTAGTGTCTTTAATATTAGAAGAATAAAAATAAACAAAAGGACTTAAAGAGCCATGATAAGAAGGAGTGAAGAGTAGTCCTGGAATTTTCAATTTTATGTCTGAGATAAAGATGATGTTATTTTGAGATATAACTAAACCAAAAATATTAAGGAAAGTAGGTTAGGTTTATTTTTAGACAATGTAAATGTTATTACTTGTTTGTTTTTGTTGTGAATACACACTGTTCTTTTTTTCTAAAGTTCTGAAGCAAGCACAAATAATGAAGGAAAATATAAAGACCTAATCATATGACACAGACTAAGCTAGAAAAAAACTCTTCATGCCCAGCACAATTTTAGGCCTCCAACTTAAAAAAAAAAAAAATATATATATATATATATATATACACACACACACACATATATATACACATGCACACAGTAAAATATACTCTACAAATGTACTATAAATATCTATATATGTATATATATAGATATATATAGTAAATTTGAATTTCCAAGTTAGATCTACCTTCTTATTATAGTTAAAGATGAAAAGAAAACAATGGTGTTTATTCTTAAGAATCATTTTTGGAACTTATACATGAAAAATAATCTTCTAAAAAGGTCACTTGACAACGAAGTCCAATAAGAAAGTAAACTGAACTAAATGTATTCATATATTAGCTTGACTTAAGTCTGGGAACTGAGCCAAACTTTTCAAATTATACTATCATTATTTACAAAAAAAGGAAATGTTAACTAATGTTATTAAATAAAAGCACATATACACAGGTCTAACAAGAACCGAAACAAATTCTAATGCTAATGAATCTTGAAGATGTGTATATATACGTAGAGCAAAGACAAAATATCCTGTTAAGCAATGTTGGAAATAATAGTTATGGCAGGGGAAAATTTATAAAATCTCCTTGCCTGTAGGGTATGTATATATTGTGTTATACAAATATACAAAAAAAAGCCACTTTCATAGTTGCCTAAAATAAAATTAAAATAAAAGATTTTGCATGTAATCCTACTGCTTCAGCTTTTGATGAATGACAGATAATGAAACTTAGGTGTTTGCCAAATAATGTGGTATAAATGGACCTTGGTCTCCTGTGAAATAAAAACATCTTTTATGTATTTAAAGGAAAAATACATCTGTTTTGTAAGTTGCAGTTTTAAATACATGATGGACCCTGTTATAAGTCATATTTCATTTGCTACATTCCATTGGTTCAGGGCAGATACTTTCATATTTTGTTTGGATTCAATATTAAAGCAACTTATAATTTGAGCTTGAAAGAGCTTTTTGAATCAAACTAGACATTTAGGCCACCTATCTGGATAAGATCCATTTTTCTATCTGAAATATTTGATCTCTCTTGCCCCATTGTACGGTTTTTTGTGGTTAGAAGATGATCATCTAGGTCTGAGGTCCTGATTTTCCCAGTGACTTTACAACAGAGTAACTTGGCTGAAATATTGATGAGTCCAAACAAGAAGGTGACGATTACAGGGAAGGATAATTGGGAAACAGTGCCCTGGGGAAGAAATAGTTTGAATCTGGGAGAGGAGTTCTTGACCGCTTCTTTTCAAATGGCATTTATTTTTAAAAGACAGCATTAACAGTGTTCAATTGCAGTGACACTTGGTTGTTACAGGAATATATACCACAGCATGTTTAAACTCGTTTTTCTTACAGGTTAAAAAAAATAGAAAAATGTGCTTCTCTTGAAGAGATTTCAAAACTGTCATGGTAAACAGTAATCCAATATTTCAACTGATAAATTAAGAGGGTTTTAAATAAGAAGCAATTATTCCATGTAAAAAGCAAGTATAAATGCCCGTAGTCAAAAATCCATGAAAATATGTTATTTAAATCGAGTTTTTTAAAAAGCATTTATCTGTAGGGTTTAGTTTTTATTTTTTTTATTTTTAAAGGCCACAGACACTCCCCTTTAAAAGAGAATAAGGCATATTAAAATATTAAAAGCATAAAAATATTTTTAAGAAACTATTTATTAAAATATAAGTAGTGTATTACCAACTCCACATTCAAACTTAAAACACTTCTCAAAATTATTAGAACTTACTTTAAGGAAAAATAAAACTATTATAATAATGATAATAGTAATTAAATAATGATAATAGTAATTATCATTATTAATAGTATATTTATTTTTATTTTGGCCCTCTTACTTCCCAATGAAGTAATATGTGGTTGTAGGGTCTCTCTTTTATTCACTATATATGAAAGTGTGTATACTCTCATTTCAGAAAAAAATGTTTCAAATCAATGGCCTAATTGTACACTGTAAATGCTTAAGATCAAGTCAAGTCATACTTCATGGGAAAAATCCCTCTCCATATGCCCAGCACCCTTTACTACCTACCTGACACATTGAGTTCTTAAAGGCTCTGCCATTCTGACTTCTGCCCAGAAGTTGTCCTTTTCCTAACAGTTAAGAAATATTTTTTAAACAAATTAAAATATTATTTTACATTCTTAATTAGCAATATATATGATTTTAAACATTTGTCTATTATTGTTATTGAACAGAAAGTGGGGTTTAGCTGCCCATTTTTATTCATAGGCAAATTCCAAAGGCAGAGGTTAGATGAAAAAGGAAAGAAGTCTTTTATTCAAAGACCACACAAAATTCCCTCCAAAACACCCAGAGGAAAAATCTCACCATCTTCTGCCAGACCAGACCAAGGCTGCACCCAGAGTTCCTTTTCCCATTTAAAATACCACCCTTTGAGAACTGCAGGTAGCTGCAGCATGACATCCAGGTCACTCAGCTTCATTCTCTGCCACTGCTGGGCTTCATGCTCCTTGCAAGAGTCTGCAGGTAGGGTAGGTGCTGCCACGCCTCCCCCTCCACTTTCCATGCTAGGGGTCCAGGCATGCTGCCAGCCACTTTTGCTGGCTGCACAGGGACTTTGTCGTGCTGGCCACAGGACCCAGTGCCCACCGACTGGCCACATGGCTTCCAGGGCCCTCCATCCCACAGAGCACTAGCCCTCACATCTGCACCTGTGGGTGCCAGAGGAAGTGATGCGTGTTTCTCCCTTCCCTCCATTTAAATCCCCAGCCCAAACTTCAGCTCACTCTGAAAGGGTCCAACTCCCCCAGTATTTCCCATCCTATTCCCAAGCTAGACTACCAGGACATCACCTACTCCTGCCACCTTTATGAAGATCTTTACGGTACATGTTCAGCTGTGTCCTCTGGGACTGAAAGAGAGTCAGAGGGCTTTTCCCTTTGTCAATCATTCTTTCTAAAGCCTCATTCATACTCCCTGCAAAGTCTCCTGCGCTTCTTTGCCTGGGGCTGGGGAAATGTGTCATCATGTGCTTCCTATGCTAGCAGCATGGCTTTACCCATGCTGTCTCGGCATTTCCTGTGGCCCCTCCCTTACTCCAGGCACTGTGCTGGTATCATTATGGGTACACACATTTTTTCATATTTATGTACATAAAATTACTCCTTCATTTAATGACTATATAATATCACATATAAATTAATCACTTTCAGTGGTTATTTTGTGTATTTACATTTTCTACCAAGATGAGCAACACCTTAGTAAGCATTTAGCCACTTTTCCTCTCTTTTTGTTAGCCCAGGAATCCACCCAGTACCACATTCTCTACTCACAGATTTACTACACACTGCTGATGATTAGAGTCTTTAAAGTCAGACTGCTGAGTTATACTCCATTTTAAAAAAGAAGGACAATATAGACAAATTACAATGCAAAGATTTATATCAATCATGTATTTTCATTACTTCTTTACTACAGCTTTGCCACACAAATGCAAAAAATATTTTTTGTCAAAAATAACATCTGAGCAGATTTTTAAAATTTAGGCATTCTTAATATGTTTTATGGTATATAGTTAGCACTTTAAAAATATTTATTGAATGAAAAAATAAACATTGGCTTTACTTTTTAAAAAACATTTAAAAAATAAATTTATTGTAATTTGTTGTATTTTAAACAATAAGCTACTTATAGTAAGACTTTACCTGAAATTATTGAGAAATGTTTCATGTAAATCATTTTGCATGTTAGATGAATCATATCCCTTTTTATTTTGACTGTTTTCTAATGTAAATCTGTATAAGAAATGCAATATGTTCATCTACTTTCCCCAACAGAATATAATGTGTATGATTTAACATGGTCTTGATTGAGAGCATCATTATACAGTTTGACACATTTGAACACTTCATGCAATATAAACAGACATAGTTTAATGAAGATTTTTCTTCGTATTTGTGATTTCTTAAAATTTTAATAATTAATATTTAAAAGAAATTATTTAAGTGGACAAATTGATTTCTCTCGATCATGCTGCTCATATTTTCTCAGTGTACTACTAGAAGTTTTTTGGTATACCGTTATTTAGACAACTATAGAGAGGTCTAAAGAAATTAGTAGTTATCAAGTTAACATACAAAATGTATCACATGTTAAACTAATATACTACATGGTTTAAGAGTAGATCAACAAAGAGTTCATTTAATTTGCTGTTTATTGTCAATCTTTTCTTTGTTAAATAATAAAGTCTTTCTACATATCATTGACTTTTTTCTACATGCTAATTTGCATATCTATTATTAATATTTGATCATTTAATTTGATCTTAAAGTTTCAAATATACTTTACCTAATTTTAAATCAACTTAAAACTTCTTTTTAATTCCCTCTATGTGAACAATCAGGTTAACAGCAGAACAGTCATGCTGGCCTGTAACAGTCTGGGGTTACAAATCAATATGATTGTTTAATACCATTCTCTTCATAAGTATCTACAGGAAAGATTTATAAGTAACTTTTTAATATCATGGTTCTGTTAAACCAGTAATAATTCTACACAGAAGAAAGACAGCTAAATGTGTGAAAATAAATTCCATTACAATATTAAATCTAAGATAAGGAAAATTATACACATAAAATTTAAAACTAACTAATGATTTATTAAAGTTTTGTATATCTTCTCTCCAAATCTGGTTTTAAAGAGACAATAGCATAACTCCAGTAATAAAGATCTTCTGGGCTTGGGATTTATGGAAAAGAGAATATTATTCGATAAGATTCCAGACATGCAAAAAGTCTGAATGATCCTCTAGGAAGAAGGTGCTGTTTTTTTCTATGCTAAAGATTGATTGAAGTTTCTGAAAATGCGGCTTTAAGTAAATATACATTTCTTCTACTGCTGTTGGATTTTATATTGTTTAATAGTTACCTTCTTCCTCCCTTTGGAAAGAAAACGTATAGGGATAAAAATCACCATTCCGTTTACATTAAAATCTTCCATTGATTTTGAGAGATAAGCATTGCTTTTGATGGGAAGGTGTAATTTAGTGAAGATGTTATTTGGACCCTTAGTGAGACAATGTTTCTGTGATATAGTTTTCTAAACAGGATTCTACTAATGTCATTCTAAAGAATTGTATCCCTTTAGATCTTTATATTGATAATTTCAGTAGAGCACATTGAGATAGAAAATTTCTTTTGACTTTGAAAAGTAACTTCTATAAACCATGATTCTTTATGACTGCTCATTCTTTTGAAAAGTTCTCTGGATACAGAAAGAGTAATTGAGCAGCAAAGGGTGGCGATCACAGGTTTTTTGACCACTTTAGACTGTCAAACAGTTGGTCAAACTGTGTCAGGCTTTTGGAAATGTATTGAGGTTTAGAAAGTAATCAAGTAATGGTGGCAATACATAAGCCTCAATCGCCTTATGTAGGATTCCGTCTTTTGTAGAGAGCGAGGCAAGTCATAGCTGAACTTGATAGGAACTAAGTCATGTGGACTTTTAATGCTCTCAAGATTTTCTAACTCATATATCAGGCCAAAAATTGTAATAATGAAGCTCACAGCAGCTGCCTACACTGTGGTTCTAACTCAAATGAAAACATTTATCATTTTTCTGCCCTTCATGAATGCACGTGCATACATATTGTCAAATATAAAGTCAAAAGGTAGTTCAAGGTTTAGATCGAATCCTTCATGCTTAAAAGTAATCCAAGAGAGCAATACTCTGAAATGTTACCAAGTGTTAAATAAATGACAAGTCTTGTCTGTTTATATGTGTATATCTTCAGTTCTCTTGAATGTTTTAATATTGTATATTTGATATAAAAACAACAGGTTAAATATAACTTAGACGAGGTCATACAGATGCCTGAATGTTTTTATAATTGTCTTAAAATAAAAAGTAGAAATAATTTTTAAAATTTATATATAGTACTTGAATAATATAAACAATTGTTTCTTCATTTTTATGAAGATTTTTATATATGCTAAATGTCCAATTTAACATTCATCAAAATATTGACAAGTAAGTTGTTTTTTGTATTTTTCTTCAAGAAACTTGCTTAAGACTCCATTAAAGATTTAGAGGGAGAAAAACCCCATTCTTTTAAATATGATTACACTGTGTTATTCCAATAACTTTACTAGATGGTTAACATTCTCTAAAATTAAACTTGTAGTATGGGAGCTCTGAAAATATCACATAAATTTGGATTTCAGTTTAGTGCTTTAGAATGATCATTATTATAATGTAAAATTATATTTGAGAAAAGTCCTAGAAAACCTAATATATATATTTAGTGGAAAAGTATATTTCTTTGATATACTCTGACAATATTTGACTCACTATTTATAAATCCAATCACTATTTTTTATTTTAAATAAATTTCAGAGTTAACATATTTAACTAAACAATAAGCTAATGCTGTCACAACTTAAAATTTGCTTGCAAGATAATCACTTCCTATATGGAAAATTTAATAAAATTTAATAAAATACTATAAAACCTTGATTCCTGATAAGAGCAAATATGTGTTGCTTGATTCAATATATTTATTGAAAATGCATTCTAAACAATCACTTTTCCAGGCTCTGAATTCATGGTAAGGATCCTAGCTAATCATATGTTTTGAGTTTCTTGATTGAATATAGTTTGCAGTCTTATCTGTGAAAACAATATTAATGAAATAATCACATTAAAATATATATTTGATGTAAATCTAGATGATTATTCGGAAGGATAGAGACTAAGCCAACAAAACTGTGTTTGAACTTGAGGGCCCAGAGAAGCCTTTCTGAAGAATTAGTGATTGAGCTGAAAGAAATCTGTAGAATGAGGCAAGCACATGAGCACACGTACAGGTCATTCCATGAGAGGAAGGAGGCAGTGGAAAGGGTCTAAAGCAGGAGGCGGGGGGTCTATTCAAGGAATGGAAAGAAATTCGAGACTGAGTAGAAAGCAGAATGTGAAGGATAGCAGAATGAAGCCAGTAGCTTGATGAGGCAAAAAGTCTGGAATTTATTTTAAAAAACTGGGAAACCATTAAACAGATTTGGTGTGAAGTGGTGGTGGTGATGTCAGATCCCAGCTGTTCAACTAGGGTAGGTTTCAGTGGTGAGATGTCCAAACAAAAGAAGGAATGAGGAGCAGACATAAGAGCTGCACTTCACACTGCAAGCAAGCAAGCAGCAAGCTCTTTATTGCTGGCACTGCTGGCACACACACCTTATTACTGGTTGCAGGGGTTTTTATACAAGTTTAGACAATAGTGGGATCATGCCAAACTTTAGGTCATTGGGGACTACAGAGCATGTGTACAATGACACAGGCCCGGGCTGCCTGCCCACAGGCATGTGATGATAACTCATAGTCCGGGCTGCCTCCCTGGACTCACCTTCAATGGTTCACACAGTTCCAGGCCAGCTTCCCTGGATAGGTCCCCTGGGGCCCTCACACTCCGGGGCCCCCACACTCCACCCCTGTGGCACAGAACTTAAACCAAAGCACATTACCTTGAGCACAGAGGCTACAACAACAGTAGAAAGAGCAACAGAAACATACAACTATCAGTGAGGATAGCGAGCAGAGCAATGGTCCAGCGCCAAGAGGACCCCAAAGATGCCCATGGTTTCATGCATCAACACAGGTCATACTGCTCTCAGTTCTACCCATTGGTTGGCTGTCCTGTCCCTGTTTCATACCAAAATGTGTCTGCGTGGCGCTGTATGGCTATAGCAGTCAAAACATATCTATGTCCTTCAAATGAGGACTCATATCCTCTACTGGGACCTCTGGTTCTCTCAGAGCCTCTGTGGGACCTCTGGTGCTATTGGGGTATTGGCCCAAAGCTCACCTTGGTTGGGTTTTACTGGGACATTAGCCCAAAACTTCACTGAACCTAAGAGAGCATGCAACTCTGTAGATGAAGGGCTTGCAGAAAACACCCCACTTGGCCAGTGTGTGTCACTCCTTCCAGGGCCACCCCTTCTGGGGCTCAGTTCCCAGTGCCACCCCTTCCAGGGAGTCCTTATCCAAGACCATGTCCACCTCTCCCAGGCCCTTCCAGGGGGGTCTTTACCCAGGACACACCTCAGTGGCCATCTAGTCCACATAAATGGCTACCAGTTGCTTGTCTATGAGGGAGTAACGACTCTCAGCTCCCTTCTATAGCTGGGACAAAAATACTATGGGTACCTTCCTGGACGCCTGCTTCTGCCGGAAGCCCCAACCCATTCCAGCCTCTGTGACCTGCACAGTTAGGAGGAAGGGGAGGGGAGGATCAACCACACAGAAAGTCTGTGCCTGGGCAACAGCTCATTTCATGACTTTAACAGCTTTTTCCCTCCCCCAAGTCCATTCCCAAGCAGTCCCCTGGAACATTAAGCCGTGAGGGGGAACACGCATAAAGGTTGCCAAATGGGGAATAATAAACACATGCCAAACCCCAAAAGTCCCAAATATGTTTGTAACCAGGTCCTTGCACTTTGTCCTCGTTGATGGCCCAGCCCCAGTCTACCAATGCTGTCTGTAGGCTGGTTGCTGCCACTTCTAGACCTGCAAGAGAATCAGAAGTTAGCACAACATCATCAATATAATGAAACAGAGAGAGTCCATAGTCCTGTAGCAACACGAGAAAAGTCCATTGTCAACTTTCCTAGGTCATTGCAAATTGCTCTTGACTTTCTGCTGCAATAGTGATGGGAAAAAGGTATTTGCTAAATCCACTGCATAGTGTAAATGTCCTAAAGCATCTTACCAAACTGTCCATTATCTCTGTTACTTTGGGTACAGCAGCATGCAAACGTGGTGACTTTATTTAGTTCACAATAGTCCACAGTCATTCTCCATGAGCCATCTGGCTTCCACACAGGCCAACTCCTGCTGGTGCCCTGGCCCCTGCAGGCCACCTTAGAAGCACCATCCCCAGCCTGCACTTCCAAGATGGCTACGGGGTTCCACTTCCACCCACCTTCACTCTCTCTGAAGAGGCCCTGGCAGCAAGTGCAGGGCTCAAGCTTTGTATTCAGGCGCCAATGCGGCCTACAGGTCAAGAGTGCTGGCCGCCAGCCTGGGGGTGCACACTGTCTCTCAGGGCAGGGTGCCCGGCCCTTTCCTAGAATGAGCACTGGAGCCCAAGTCGCCCGACTCTGCACTGGTTCCTCCCCGCTTAGGCGGGCACTTTTCTGTGTCCCTGCCCACCAGTCTGTTCGGCCCAGGTGGTCGAAGGACAGGTGGCCGCACGGGGAGCTGTACCGGTTACGTTTTGCAAGCTTTGGCACAAGGAATCCTGGTGTACTACTTCACTTGTGGGGCTCCAGGTCCCTGACACCACTTCCCGCACTCTGCCTGCTGCTGCTCTACTCAGTGGCTGCCAGGAGGCTGCGTTCCCTGGCCGCGCTTGCTGCCTCCGGCTGGCTCCTGCTGCCTCCTGCGCTGCTTGCCCTGCAGGCTGCTCAGACTCCACGGCGTGTACTCCACATTCTTGCTCGCCCGGAGGGACATAGGACAGCAGGGGCCCAGGGCTTCCATCCCGCATTGATGGGATTGAGGCTTCTGATTCCGTTAACATATGCTCGTCCGCTGCCAGGCGCCACTCCAGGGCCTCCCCATGGCACTGTAGTTACGTTGACCTCCACTGATGCCTGGGCCTTCCTGATGTCCTCCAGAACAGGGCGTATAGCATCCCAGTCCTCCAGAGGCGCTCATACTGAGAGGCAGGCCGCCGCCGGGTCATCCACCTCGGGACCTCAGAAGCTCTGGTGGACACTACTCACGCAATCCCATCCTCCTCGCCAAATGTCAGAGCCCAGCTGTTCAGGTAGGGTAGGTTTCGGTGGTGAGAGGCCCAAATGGAAGAAAGAATGAGGAGTTGACATAGGGGCTGCACTTCATACTTCAAGCAAGCGGCAAGCTCTTTATTGCCGGCGCTCCCGGCATCACTGGCACTGCTGCCACTGCTGGCATGCACTTATTGCTGGTTACAGGGGTCTTTATACAAGATTAGACAATAGTGGGATTGGTCCAGAGTTTAGGTCATTGGGGACTACAACGCATGTGACATAGGCCTGGGCTGCCTGCCCACAGACATGTGATAATGACTGGTAGTTCCAGGTCACCTGCCCAGACTGACCTTCAACGGTACACACAGTTCCAGGTCGCCAGCCCTGGACAGACCTTCAGGGGCCCACACACTCAGGGCCCCCACAGGTGACTAGATCATATTTGCACTTTGGAGATCTCAGGAATGATGATATGTGTTCACGGTAGGTGAGAGGAAGCAAATTAGGTAAGAAAGAACAGTGGCAGGAGTTGGGGAGAGAAGTTGGTAGCAGGCTCTTTGTTTGTTTGTTTTGTTTTGTTTTTTACAAGTAGACAGGTATTTCAAAGCATTTAATTTCTGGTAGAGGGATGAGCGCCAGCCAAGCAGTTGTTGGACAGAATATGCACCAGTACTTGCAAGCTGAACGTCAGCTGTACATGGTAATGTGATTTTAAAACACCCTTTCAAATTTATCTAAACAAAGCAAAAATGTGAAAAGATCATGGTATGCTTTTTGTTTTCAGAAGGTTAGAATTTTAGTATTAAAATAAACTGCAGTTTGATAAGATTTGCTTTTAACAGATGCTCTCATGTCTCCTACAATCCCAAAATATGACTAATGATACTGATACTTGTCCTTTTTAATAAGCAAGACTGGGTTAGGATTAGCAAAGACTCAATACTTCTTTGAGAGAGAATACTGCAACCAAACCTAGAAAATGCTGTCTGTGTTTTCAGTAAAAAGGATCTCAGTGAATATCTGGAAACTTCATTGTCTTCCCACCCTCGCTCTATTGTGAGTTAGTATAACTCATTCATAACTATACTGTGCTGGTCACTGAGGATGAAAGCAATAATCACTAAAACAGCAATAAATGGTGTTTTGGTGTAAGAAATAATTAGCCATTTTCGTCTTAGGGGAAATACATCTGACTTTCAACTCCTGATATTTCATATATATATTTGAAATAAACTCCAATTTTAATAAAACATATGTGATATCTAACCATAAGTGCATGTCTGGGATAAGAAATGCATTATTTAATTTCATTAAAATTATTTACTGGTAGGAATTTATTTTAAGCTCTCCATACCATGCAATTCAAAAGGCTTCAAACAAGCATTTGGAAGAACACAATTGTAGAACTTAATTTTAAGTTTCAGTATGTAGGAGAAGGGACACTTCTTCATCCTTCATAAAAATTTAGCATTATATATGCAAATATTTTAATACAACATTTCAAATGAAGAAACTGATATAACACTTTCAGTTATATCAAGTGTCAATACATTTTTTAAAAATAATATTTTACTGATTATGCTATTACAGTTCTCTTGAGTTTTCCCCCTTTGCCCCCACCTCCATCCAATACTCCCCACTTCCTCAGGCAATCACTCACCATTGTTCATGTCCATGGATCACGTGTATAAGTTCTTCGGCTACTCCATTTCTTATACTTGACTATCTCCATGACTATTCTGTAACTGCCTATTTGTACTCCTTCTTCTTTTTTAAGATTTTACTAATTTATTAGAGAGGAGAAGGGAGGGAGAAAAGGAGGTACAGAAACATCAATGTGTGGTTTCCTCTTGAAGGCCCACTACTGGGGACCTGGCTGCAACCCAGGCATGCTCCCTACACTGGGAATTGAACTGTCAACTGTCTGGTTCCCAGGCTGGCACTCAGTCCACTGAGCCACACCAGTCAGGGCCCTATTTGTACTTCATAAATCCTTCATCTCCTTCACCACCCACCGCCCCCGCATCTAGCAACCACCTAAAGTCTCTCTGAATCTATGATTTTGTCTCTGTTCTTCTTGTTTTCTTAGTTTGTTATTTAGACTCAATTGTTGATATGTATTTTTGCCATTCTATTATTCATAGTTTGGATCATCTTCTTTTTCTTAAGTCCCTTTAACATTTCATATAATAATGGTTTGGTGATGATGAACTCCTTTAGTTTTTTCACCTCTGGGAAGCTCTTTATCTGCACTTTGATTCTAAATCATAGCTTTGCTGGGTAGAGCAATATGGGCCGTAGGTCCCTGCTTGTCATTACTTTGAATATTTCTTGCCAATCCCTTCTAATCTGTAAGGTCTCTTTTGAGAAATCAGCTGATAGTCTTATGGGAACTCCCCTATAGGTAACTAACTTCTTTTCTCTTGCTGCTTTTAAGACTCTCTCTTTATCTTTAACCTTTGGTATTTTAATTATGACCTGTCTTGGAGTGGGCCTCTTTGCATCCATCTTGTTTGGGACTCTCTGTGCTTCCTAGTCTTGAATGTCTATTTCCTTCACCAAACTGAGGACGTTTTCTTTCGTTATTTGTTCTTCTTGGACTTTGGATAAGATCAATTGCAATTCATTTTTAAGGATTACTCATTCTTAAAAGTTTCTGCATCCTGACCAACCTACATGTTATAATGATTAAGCTATTTGAGGCTGTCACCATTTGTGCAAGTTGTTACCTTTTGTAAGAGTACAGTGATTCCTTCTGTTTATACTTTCCCTTTTTTGAATACAGTTATCTAAACTGCAATGAAAGTTTTGTCTGAACTAGAAGAGGTGTTAGAATAGGTTGAGATTTAAGGAGGTAGAATGATGGAATCACTAGTAATAGACAATACAAGGTGCCAACAAAGTTTAAGAGGAAAAGCCTGGGTGTACAAGATGATATAATTTGAGACCTTGATAACAGCCATGATAAACTTCTGATAATGGATTAGAAAAATGAAGCGAAACACTAGGCCATATATGCAGTTATTTGTAATTTATATTAATATCTACATATATGTATCATAAGTGTTCTATGTCTATTTACTTAACTATTTATTGATATATTTATGTTATTTGTTTAAAATATATACAGGTGACAATTTGTAGGCTACATCTCACTGTGTCTATTCTGGCTAAGATGGAAAAGGATGCAGAGACTGTGATTATAAGTACTTATGATTTAATCCAATAATAAGCACTGTCAAGATGATAGATCCGATTAGATATTATGAAGGGCATGTACTGTGGCAGATTATTTTGTTATCTTAAGAGAGAAGCTATAGATATGTGGGTTGTGATTTTAGAATTTAAGAGATTGTGATTTTAGCACTTAAGAAGGTAAAACAAGTGACCCGTTGAACTCATAGCCATGTTCCAAAGCTTTGAAGCTCGTCTGCTGACTTGAATTTGAGGTGGCAAACACTGCAGCTTATAGTCCAAAAGACTGGGCCTATTCTGCACAATTTATTTGAAAGTGAATATTTTCTTTGTTGTATTCTTTGTAATTTACTAATTTTACCAAATCATGTACAAATAAATATATTGAAATCAGAAGATATCCAGCAACTTAGTTTGGATGTCAATTTTCTTCGGGACAGTTACAAACTTATGACTGATCATTTTCTTTGTTCTTTTTTATAGAAACCAATGGCATCAGCTTTTGAGAGTATTGTATTTCTCTTCAATTATCGATATGTTATATTAAAGGAACATAAACTGGTATTAATTATGAAATAATAATCAAGGCAAAGGTTGTTTCTTGGGAAATCATGGTTGCCCAAGAGAACGTGATGGCTTGAGTTCCAGCTGATTAATAAGCCACAGGATATGTTACAAGCCAAGATATGTATTATATATCTGAGATGAAAAGGAACTTAATAAATAAATAAATAAATAAATGATTTTTTTTTAATCCACTAAGGGATAAGATGGCCTCATTTTGTATGCAAAAGAAATTTTAATGGAAGGGATGTGTTCAATAGACAGCTAAATAAAAAGTTTTAGTGGTCTTCGCTTTTTTTTACTACAATACAGGACAGATGCTTTTCTATTTTTTATTTGAAATTTTAATACATGTAAAAATACTGTGCAACTTGGAGTTTTTGTTTAGTCATATAACTACCATAGAACATTATGCCTAACATTTCCTCTGATAGTTTTTTGTGCATGATCTAGAAACATTTTATATACATTTAATATTAAAAATAATTACTTTTGAAAACATCCATAAAATGGTTGTCTAATAACAACAAAGTAGGTTTTATTTCCTTTTGTTTATAGGAGTCCTTCAAATAAAATGTTAGAGAAAGATATTTGACCAAAAATATGCCTTGGGATCTTAAGTAGTTTCACTTTAAGGAGAAACTATGTGA
Source organism: Mormoops blainvillei (assembly GCA_004026545.1). Taxonomy (NCBI): domain Eukaryota; kingdom Metazoa; phylum Chordata; class Mammalia; order Chiroptera; family Mormoopidae; genus Mormoops; species Mormoops blainvillei. Next base: position 89,143 of record PVJD01000438.1, read on the forward strand.
TTAGAGATGAGTTATTTAATCTACTTACCTGCAATTTATTCATCTACATGCCAAATAAGTGTTAGAGTTGCAACTATATCTTGATTTTGGTATGATTATACACTACAGAATGTGTTCTAAAAGTGCTATAAAATATAGTTATTAGTATATTTGCTTTGTCAGATTAACCAAGTAAAACAACATATTTTATCATATTTTGCCATTTTTTTGATGCAGTGTATATGTATTTTTGAGAAATATTATCATTTCTCTAGTACTTATGGCTAAATGAGTAACTAGTAAACATATGACCACAAACTAAACTGCATTGCTGCCAAAAACATACATTGGAAGGTGTAGATCAGATGTTACTGAAGATATACAGGGAAAAAAAAATGAATAAAACAAATTATACAGTGTAAAATGTTGGTCAAGTATACAGGTTTTTTAAAAAGTCTAGTAGACTATAACTTTCTTGAGGACAGACATTGGTGTCTCCAATTTTCCATTGTATATCTAGTATCCAGCATACTATCTGCCACACAGGAGGGACCCAATTTTTTTAATGTAGTCAATTAATATTTCATTGTATGTTTTCTTCTAGATTTGACTATATTAATAGTGCTCCCTTATTTTGTTGAGCAGAAGAGAAATATATAATAGAGTCACGATTTTATATTATAAATAACAAAGTTTTTAACATAAAAATCTTAATAACATAATGTTTCATTTTGGAGAGGGGAGGTAACTATACAATGTATCCCCAAAGGAGCCACAGCGTCAATTAAAATATCTCTGGCAGTTTATGTTATAGATGCCAGCAAGACAAAAGGCCCAAACATTCTCAGTCTAAACTTTGGTTCTTCTATCTGTAAGATGGAAATACTAATAGAACTAATGTCAGGGAGAAATTGTAATAACTGATTGAAACCATATAATTGCTATGTTTATTAATTTTAATATTCAAAACTTAAATGAAAATTATAGGATACAGTTACAGACATTGCATAAACACCAAAGTCATTTATTCCATAATGTATGTTATCACACACAGTACAGAAATCACAGAAGTATGTATATACACCCCACTATCAAAAATTACTTGTGGTTATTAAGTTAAGACTTTTAAAATACTGTGTGTCATATGTAAAATTTTCAAATCTCTCTATATAAAAATTTGCTTAAAATTTTTAAAAATGAAAAATTCAACGAGCTTATTAAAATACAGAAATTAAACATCTTCATGAGTGTACAAGAATAACTGCTTTCAGGCTGGATAAAATTTTACTAACCAAATAACAACAAACAAAACTGTTAAATAAGGCTGACAAATTGTCCATTAAAATTGAAAGAATTATTGAATCAAGAAGATATAAGTATTGTAAAAGTAAATGCACCCAAGTTAGGAGCACCCAAATATACAAGGAAAATCTTGGAAGGCTTCAAGGAAGATATAGATAGCAACACATTAATAGCAGGGGATTTTAATACACCGCCATCAACACTGGACAGATCTTCCAAACAAAGAATCAACAAGAATATTGTGGTACTGAATGATACACTAGGTCAAATGGACCTAACTGATATATACAGAACCTTTCATCACCAAAATACACATTCTTCTCAAATGCACACAAAACATTCTCAGAGATAGACCACATGATATACACAAAACAAGCCTCAGCAAATTCAAGAAAACTGAAATCATATCAAAACATTTTCTTGGATCACAATGGCTTGAAACTAGAAACCAACCTAAAGGAAAAACTCAAAAACAGTCAAATTCATGGAAGCAGAATAACATATTATTAAACAATGAAAAGTTTAACAATAAGATAAAAGAAGAAATCAAAAAAGTTTCTGGAAACAAATGAAAATGAACACAAAACAGCCTAAAACATACGGCGCATGGTGAAGGCATTCCTAATAGGGAAGTTCATAGCAATACAGGCCTACCTAAAAAAGATAGAAAAATTTCAAATAAACAACATAACCCTACAACTACAAGAACTGGAGGAACAATAAAATTACAAAGCCCAGAGCAAATAGAAGGAAGGAAATAAGATCAGAGCAGAATTAAATGACAAAGAGGCTAAAGGAATAATTTAAAGGATCAATAAATCCAGGAGCTGGTTCTTTGAAAAGACAAACAAAATTGACAAAACTTTAAGCAGACTCATCTACAACAACAAAAAGAAAAAAGAAAAAAGAGAGGACCCAAATAAATAAAATCATAAATGAAAGAGGAGAAATTACAACCAATACTACAAAAATATAAAGGGTTTTAAGAAATTACTATGGACAACTATATGCCAAGAAATTTGAAAACCTGGGTGAAATGGACAAATTTCTGGAAATATATAATCTTTCAAAACTGAGCAAAGAAGAAGCAGAATAGACTGATAACGGGCTGGTGAAACTGAAGCAGTAATCAGAAACCTCCCTGCACACAAAAGCCTAGGACCAGAAAGCTTTATTGGAGAATTTTACAAAACATTTAGGGAAGAGCTACCGCTATCCTACTCAAACTATTCTAAAAAGTCTAAGAAGAAGGGAGACTCCCAAACTCTTTTCTATGAGGACAGCATCATCTTATTCCCCAAAAAAGATAAAGGCACAACAACAAAACTATAAGCTAGTATCAATGATGAACATAGATGCTAAAATCATAAACAAAATATTGGTAAACTGGATCCAACAATACATTAAAAAGATCATACACCTTGATCATGTGAGATTCATCTCAGGGATGCAAGGAAGGTACAATATTCAAAAATCAATAAACATAAATCATGAGATAAAAGGAAAGATAAAAATCACACGATCAGATCAATAGATGTGGAAAAAATATTTGATAAGGTACAGAACACATTTGTGATAAAAACACTCAGCAAAGTGGGAATACAGGATGCATACCTCAACATAATAAAGGCCATATATGAGAAGCCTAGAGCCAACATCATACCCAACAGGCAAAAACTAAAAGTTTCCCCCTAAAATCAGGCACAAGACAAGGGTGTCCACTTTTACCACTTCTATTCAACATAATACTGGAAGTTCTAGCCACAGTGATCAGACAAGAAAAAGAAAAAGAAGACAACCGAATTGGAAATGAAGGAGTAAAACTGTCATTGTTTGCAAATGACATGACAGTGTACATAGAAAACACTATAGATTCCACCAAAAAACTACTCAACCTAATAAGTGAATTTGGCAAAACAGTGGGACACAAAGTCAGTATCCAGAAATTGAAGGCATTTCTGTACACCAACAATGAGCTATCTGAAAGAAATTAGGAAAAAAATCCCATTTACTATAGCAACCGGGGATAAACTCAACCAAGGAGATAAAAGACCTACACTCAGAAAACTACAGAACACTGAAGAAAGAAATTAAGGAAGACACAAAAAAATGGAAGCATATATCGTGTTCATGAATTGAAGATTTAACATTATTAAAATGTCCATACTACCCAAAGCAATTTATAAATTCAGCTCAATCCCTGTTAAAACTCCAATGACATATTTCATAGATATAGAAAAAAATATTTCACAAATTTATATGATACCATAAACAATAATAGCCTCAGTAATTTTGAGAAAGAAGAACAAAGTAAGAAGGTCAGAATATTTGATATCAAACTACTACAATGCCATCGTAATAAAAAAAAATGTTTGGTACTGGCATAAAACAGACACACAGATCAATGAAACAAAATAGAGAACCCAGGAATAAACTCAAATCTCTATAGTCAATTAATATTTGACAAAGGGGCAGGAGCACAATACAGAGTAAAAATAGCCTCTTCAATAAATGATTTTGGGAGATCTGGACAGGTACATGCAAAAAAATGAAATTGGACCACCAACTTATACCATATACAAAAATAAACAAAAATGGATATACACAAAAACAGATAAAAGACTTAAATATAAATCGTGACACCATAAAAGTCTGATAAGGGAACATAGGCAGGAAAATCTGAGATATACCATGCAGCAATATTTTCACTGATACATCCCCAGGGCAAGGGATACAAAGGAAAGAATAAACAAATGGGACTACATCAAACAAAAAAGCTTCTGCATGACTAACGAAATTATCAGCAAAATAAAAAGGGAACCCGCCACATGAGAAAACATATTTGCCAATGATACCTCTGAAAAAGGTCTGATATACAAAATACATAAAGAACTCACACAACTCCACAATTAAAAAATGGGCAAAGACCCGAACAGACACTTCTCCAAAGAGGACTTACAGAGGGCCCATAGAACATGAAAAGTTGCTTAGCATCACTAGCCATCAGAGAGATGCAAATTAACACCACAATGAGATACCACTTCACACCAGACAGAATGGCCATCAAAAACAAATCATCAAACAAGTGTTGACAAAAGAGTTTGTGGAGAAATGGGAACCCTAGTGCACTGTTGGTGGGAATGTAGACTGCTGAAGGCACTGTGGAAAACAGTATGGAATTACCTCAAAAAACTAAAAATGGAACAGTATTTTGACCCAGTGATTCCACTGCTGGGATTATACTCTAAGAAACCTGAAACACCAACTCAAAAGAACTTGTGTACCCCTATGTTCACAGCAGCGTTATTTACAATAGCCAAGTACTAGAAACAGCCTAGGTGCCCATCAGTAAATGACTGGGTCAAAAAACTGTGGCACATTTACACAGTGGAATACTACGCAGCAGAAAGAAAGAAGGAACTCCTATCCTTCACGACCATATGGATGGAACTGGAGAGTATTATGCTAAGTGAAATAAACTAGGCAGTGAAAGACAAATACCATATGATCTCAGGTATAAGTAGAACCTAATCAACAAAACAAACAAGTGAGAAAAAAAGAACCAGAAACATGGAAATAAGGGACAAACTGACAGTGACCAGGAGGCACAGGGGAGGAGAATAATGGAGGAAAGAAGGGGAAAGGTCAAGTCAAAGGAATGTGCCCAAGGGACTCATGGGCAAGGACAATGTGGTGGGGATTGTCTTTGGGAGTGTGGGTTGGATGGAGCAGGGGAGAGCAATCCGGGGGGGAAATAGGGACAAGTGTAACTGAGCAACAATAAAAAATATGTATATATATAAGACTGAAAAAAGGAAAAGGGGAAAAAGAAATGTAGAAAAATTAATATATTTGTGTAAGTGCAGTTAATGATTAATTAATGATTCATTAATTCTGTTTGATAGTATATGAGACTAAATTTTAAGATAAATCAAAATTAGAAACTCATCCTCAAATGCATATTATGCTATTAAATCAATGTTTTCCAAAATACTGAAGGAATTTCACTCATTTTGCCTTCATTGACATCATTATTTCTTTATCCCTGAGTTAAAATAGAAAAAAATGTTTATTGTAAAAGTGTAATGTCATTTGTTAAATACTGTTAATTTCATGTTAGTTTCATTACTTAGCTTCCTGTTTTTGGTATATTTCATGTCATATGTAACATTCTTTGCAGGACATTTATTTAAGCACAGGAAAGGTCATAACTTGCCTTTTGAACTTTCCCACTCAGAAACATTTCTCCTTAATTTAAAATAGGTAGAAGCAGAAGAGAAACATCCAAATAAAAATTTGCTGAAAGCCAGTTAACTTATTGCCCTTTTCTTTCTCAAAGAGAACTATCTTTCTACTTCATTCATTTTAGTACTTTTTTTTCTTTTTTATCATCCTTTCAAATTTAGCCAGAGATAGATTTTAACAGTGCACTGTGTGCTTGTTTTCCTAAAATACAGCTACTATCAACGAGCTGGCAGAGTAGCTAAAGTAATTAGAAACATTCTATCCTGACTTTCATTAACACATATTTGTAGATCGCCTGCCATGGACAAGGGCAAAGACGGTAGAGAGCTGTTAAGATGTGACAGTTAGATTTCATGTATTTAAAGACCTTTAATCCAGTGTAAAATAAAGGCAAGTGTATAAATACTATAATACAAGGCACTACATAAAAATGGGAAAACACTTCCTTATTTCAAAATAAGTGTGACCATTCTGGCTCCATCCATCTTTGGGAACTTTGTGAGAGGAGTTGGCATATGAACAACATCTTGATTTCAACAGCTGAATTAGACATTAAAGTGTTCACAATTGGTATGTACAGGAATGCTGACTTAATTTAAAAAGTTCTAAGAAGTTTATATTTTTTCAGAAGAATTAAACCTAGTTTGAATAAATATAACAAGTTTACAGTGGTCATTTAAACCATTTCATCATTTTCTAAATGGATTTAGGGCACAGCTGCAATGCGAGGTTACTGACCATCTGACCAGGTGCTCCCCTGAACAGGGCAGATTAAAAAATCTGGAAGTTTCCATTGCAGCTGAATAGCTCTGCCTCTCTGGACACATTTTTTTCAGGTAGAAATTTATTTGAATCTACAAACATTCTCTTTAAAATGCAACCAGCCTGTGGTATATTTTAAGCCTCATAGAAAAGTCACTCTCATTATAGCATGAACTGGTTTAAAAATCAGATTACTTTTCTTCAAATATCTAATACAATTTCCATTTAGAGAAATAGAAATTTTGATATTGGTTGGTGGAGAAATGCTATTTTTGACATAAAAGGAGAAGCATGTCTGAGCAAAATACCAGAGCAGAGAGCTGTGAGCAGTCAGAAAAGAAGGTTAAGGAAGCAGAGGAAAAGGACCTCAAAAGCTAGAACAGGAATGCAAGAATGGGTGGGGTGTGACAGGAGTTCATTTTAACCACTTCAAATTTTACCCCTAGTTGGCTCCAAAGCATCATTCTGATAAGATCATTCAAGTAGGTAGTTAGTTATTAACAAAGGAAGGGGGCAAATGGAATCAAACATTAAGCTGGATTAACTAGGGAGCTGTAGCATTGAAACAGACCCTTCAGGAAACAGCCACATTCTCCACCAAAGGAAATTAATCCCCAAGTAGGGAGGAAGGACCAATTTTTCCATCTCCCAGGGAGCAAACCAGCCTCTTCCCATGGATTATCAGGAGGCTGAGGGAAAACCAACAAAAGGGAAATTCCCTGGCTATGGTATGCTCAGTAGAAGCCAGATGATGACCATAAAGGGGAGAAAAGGAGGCTGGGAAAATATGGGGAAAAGATCAGATAGAACAAGGGCATAGAACCCCCAGAATATTCAGATAAGGGATTGGATAAAGGGAGGACCCAGCGCAAACCCAGGAAGCATTAGGAAACATTGGTTAGTTTGAAAAAAAGCTTACTCATTCCTAAAACCAAGGAAATACAGGGAAAACTTAACAAAAGCTGAGTTCATTTGTTTGCGTGTACCCCTTCTATCTCCATAGCAGCTGCCAGGGTCCTGGGTGTAGCAATCCAGCAGGCTAAAGGGTAGGCCCAAAAGTGGACCAGATAGGAACAGAGGCTAAGTTAGATGACAGGTTACCGATGCAAATGCCAGAGAAATGGCCCAGAATCTCAGGGCCCCGTCCCTCCTTCCAGGCTTGGTGAGGACAAGTGAGACCTTGTAGCCCCAGATTCTGGACTCCTTCCTCATCAAGATAGAGCTAAGCAACCTGTCTGTGCATGAGACATCCAGCACTCGGGGGCAGTCATTTCTTTGCACTGTAATAAATCTTGCCACTTTGCCTCAAGTCCTCCTATGTGTGGCTCCCCAAAAGGCATTGCCAGTGACTGCGAAAGAATCCTACTTCCACTGGCAACAAGATGACCTTATTGAATAAATTTTCAACCCAGCTTGAGTCTTCAGTGGATCTTTGTTGTTGTTTTTTTTCTTCTCAGTTAGATGGCTAATTAATCAATTGCACTGCTTATCAAATCAAATGCTCCTGTTCAAATAAGCTGTAACAACCTCACTAAAGAATGTTCGAGTCTACCAATGAATATAAATACTGACCTTGTCATACTCAAGGCTTTGTTTTAGAACTTATATTTTCTATGGAAGACTTAGAACATTATGGGATAAAATATGGTTTTGTTTCCCTTGATACTAAATAGCTGAGGCCACAGTTTGCAAAGCTCTCCTCTGCATATGCACATGCACTCTGGGTTGTGTACCAAACACATTGCACAGTAGAACAGTGATCCACTACTCTACTCCTTACTGGACTGTGAAGCTTTTGAGGCAACAAACTCCTTCATTCTTTGCCATCTTTTTAGCATGGGGGCTAACTTATGAATTAATATTGAACAAAAGAATGAATGAATGCATTCTTAATACATTATAACTAGCCTATATGTTCTTTTAGCACTATAAATACAAACTTTTCATAAGGGTTGCAGATTATATTTTTTCCGTATTTGCTTTTGTTTTTCTTTTTTCCCTATAAAAAATTAGACTTGGAGAGAAATACCACATCTACCTTTTCTAGACCTAAACATCCTTTAAGATGAGTGGAAACAAAAGCTGAAAGTAGGAGTGGATTGGAGATTAAACAAACTGGAAATTAAATAATATATCTAATATCTACTAACATTCCACAGTTTTAGTAAACTCTACCCCATATTTTTATTCCCTTAAAATGGAAAATAAGATCATATTCTGTCACTACTTAAAACTGCTTCAGGTCTTAGCTGGAGTTTGGTAGACCATGTGCTAGAAGACCTACTATGTGATTATCATTTTTCTACAATTACACATAACTACATTTTATGTATTATTGGTAATAACTAAAAATTGCTGATGATCATCAGCTTTTAATTGGATATCCTGTATGACTCAATTTTCCTTTCTTAAACATGTGGAACCAAATGATGTACCTGTAAGAGTTGTGATTTTCATTTCCATCTGATAAATACTATATAAAAATATTATGAGAAATGTGATAATTTATAAAAAGAATAACTTTCTCAAATCAGTATAAACAGAGTGTGTTCTTTTGTGGAAAGATTGCTTCTCACAATTTTAATTTTCTGTGTGTCTGCGATGCCGCAGATAGTCCACAGTTTCTGTGGTAGATACTTTACACAACATAGTTTTCCCTAGAGAGGTTAGATTAATAGTGGGAGGATAAGCCAAACATTGTAAAAGACTTTTAGAGAAATAAGAATGAATGTTACACTTGGGTGAATTGGGTGACGAAAAAATACTACTTTGCACCTTTAAAGAAATTAGTTGGACACAATGATTGTGGAAGGAACATGGAAGTGAAAAGAAACTTGATGAATAGATATAATTTGTAAACATAGCAAAATTTCCACACACGGCATGCTTTTGTTTAAATGATATTTTTTCTTTGCCTAGTTTTAGTCAAAATGACCTAAAGCTTTCTATAAGAACAAGCCAGACAAGTTCCATTTCTTATGATCCTTAAACTCCCCGCTCTTATTATGTTAATTGAGTTTTTACTTGGTAGATACCAACCCAGGTATCCATCCTAACTTCATTTCATGCTCAGGTGCTATGGGCTAAAGGTACAGTATTTCTTTAAAAACTATACATTTAATTCATGCCAGAATTTCCATAATAAATACATAGTAGAATTTTGATGGAAAATTAAGATGATATTAATATGTAAGAACTGGGAAATATAGAATCTTAAACATTCCACATTATTTTTATTATCTCTCTTTAACACAAACTTATGAGGCCTTAGATACTAACATAAAAAACAAAATTAGAAATTTCTCCTCTGTTGATGTATATTACTCAGTCTACGGTGCATGCAGTCTTGGTTCCAAAGCTCTAACTCAAAAAATGTCTTTGTTTTACTCTCTGACATGTCAAAAAACAAGCCTAATTGTTGCTGTGGCTGTGAATATTGAATGAATGTACTTCTAAAGAAGCTGTGTTTTTCTTTTAATGTTTATTACTAGCTTCAGAAGATATGCATACATGGTAGTAGTTGTGATTTTAATATGCTCACATCCTCATATGTACACACATATGCACATGATTTCAAACATAAATACACCAATATGTAAACATTTAAAGATTTTTTATAATATGATTTACTTTCATATCTCTTTGCTGTTACATTATGATTGAGTGATATAACTTACTTGCTAGAATCCATTTAATTTTTTTAAATGGTTCTATAAAATAGTTAGAATATTATGATGTTACTAAAATAAACTTATCAAAAGATTTGAAGTTTTGATATGCTGTACTTAAAATATTTCTTTTGGAAATATAAATATAAAGAAACCATTAATTACATAAAAATAAAAATATTTATTGGTTTAGCCAAAAAGGGTTTTTTCCCCATAAGATGGCTCTAATTGTCCTTAGTTGCCTTTAACTTCATTCAAAAACATTTTGTTATACTGTATTGTGACAGCTGTCATGTCAGTGTACATTAAAAAAAAATTAATCAAAGTTGAATTTTTATGTAGCCATTTTAATATTGAAGATGAAAGAAAATATACAACATTTTTGGTATATTATGTTTTATTATTTCAAGAAAGGTAAAAACTCAACTGAAAAGCATGAAAAGATTTGTGCAGTCTATGAAGAAGGTGTTGTGACTGATAGAATGTTTCAAAAGTGGTTTGTGAAATTTCGTGCTGGAGATTTCTTGCTGTACAATGCACAATGCTGGGGTAGACAAGCTGAAGTTGATACTGATCAAACCAAATTGAGATAGGAACTGAGAACAATCAACGTTCTACCACACACATGCTTAAAATATACTAATCAATCAAGTTATCAGTGAAAATGAAAAATGTGTCTTTTACTTTATTGAAAAATTAAACAGGCTTTTTGGCAAAACCAATACAATTTTTAAACTGCTTTTCATTGCATACATATTGGGAACCAGGTTATGTTCAGAATTCATGCATGATAATTAGCCACATACTATAGAGGATGAATCCATTTCATAGAGAAAGTGATGTGCCACAGATTGCACAGGTGGAGAACGAGTGAGGGAGGACTCAGTTCTCAATCATTTTTATTTCAAAGCCAAAACATCTTCCATGAAATCTAAAACATCTTTCCTTATGTTGATTACTTTTATTGTACTCATTGGACCTTATGTAGGTTTTATAAAAATTCATGCTTGACATAAAAATATAAAATTTTAGTGCTAAAATGAAACTTATCATGATATTTTAGTAATTGGCTGCTGAGCTATATTCATATTCTTCTATTTTTTAGTTCCCCTCTGAAAAATCTATAAAAACTCAATTAAATCATCAGTTCATTTTCAGATTGGTTTTAACTTTTGTAAGCCTTTAACGTCCAGCAGTATCCATAACCCATTGACTTCCCAATGTTGGCTGCAGGAGAGCTAACACTCAAAAGCGTAGGTAGCTTTTTCTCACTTTTTCTATGGGAAGATGAGTGTTGCTACTATCACAATGAACCGTTCACCTGACGATACCTTCACCTGATCAGGGCTTCCTAAATTATCCATTGTGAACAAGGAGGCTTTTTACTTGTCTCTATTTCCATTCTGTTGTAGGCCAGTATAGCTGTGCACATGGCATGTTTACAGCTTGAAATACATTGAATTCACCAGGTTATAGCAAACCCTGACTAACCTCTACGTAGTTCCCTGAAATGAATCCACCAAGGGAACGGTGTCATGGCAATACTAAGTTTTTATCAAAGATTCCAAAAATCTTAATTTCAGTTTTGAATGCATATCATACTTGTCTGTAACAATTTTGAGTCTGGTATTATTTCACAGACTATGTTTTAAAAAGAACTAAGAGGAATTTTCTTAATAACTTATAATAGCTAACTACCAAAATATTGGGAAAAATTAAAGTTGGTGCAACATTTCAGCTCAGTTAGTGATTTATATTATAATATATATGTGAATAATAGAATTACATAGTGTTTTGGAAAAATTTTACTTTCTCTACCCTTGGAAGTACTTCTAGTCACCAGAACATGTTAGAGAAGCCAACATCACTGATCACATGGTCACTGTTCCTTATCTTCCGTATTTTGATTATTTCATCTTTTTATTAATTTGTATTTGGTTTTAAACTATGAATAGTGGACTCATTCAAAGGCAACAATGGTAGTTGTCTCTTTGACACTTGGTGTCTCTAATTTGTTTATAACAGAATATCCTCTCTAGTTTTGAGTCAAAATGGTGATGACATGAGTTCCATTCATTTCAGTTGAAGTTTACCGAGGTCCTGTCCTGTGTTGCACCCTGCACTAAGCAATGGTTATCCTTTGCTACAGTGACCACTCAATCCAAACTTCACATTTATAAGTGAAGTAAAAAGGCACAGAGGGTTTACACTAGAAAATTATACCCTAATTATCCTGTGACCAGCTCAGTGAACCTTCCGTTCCAGCGTACTCTCCCCAATGGCCTCTGAATTTCAGTAAGGGCAGTTTTGTTGATCCTTCACTGTCTCCTCTCCTCCGTAACTCTCCTGAGATATTTGGATCTATGTACACCTGTGACAAGTATATCGAGTTCTGAGATGCTATTAAAACTTAGAGGGTAGGCCCAAGTATGTTAATCTCTTTCACTCTACACGTAAGTTTTGCAAAATGAAAACGAGTTCTCAACCTGCACAAAATCTCAATATCTTCTCCAATGAGAAACACTGCTAATAGATCCATCTTTACCTTGTTCCCCTAAAAATAAAACAAAATAAAACTTTTCTGCTCTTTGGTGACTCTACTACTCATGAATGCATGTGACTGCTCATTTTCAAATATATTAAAGGGATCACTCTTTATTTCTGATAATTAAATAATAAATATGCTATTTATATCTATAGATATAAATATAAATATATTGACTGTTTTTCAGACAAACATAAAAAACCACATGCATTCTCCTTATTATTAACTAGGGTGGGTCTGGTTTAGTAGACCCATGTCATGTTGCAAGTACTGATAATTCATAGAATCAGATGCTGTTGTTCTTAGTCAAACTAAAGAACAGTACATCTACATTGAGTTTATGGTAAGGTTTTTAATTATTATTATTATTATTTAAATCATTCTTGCTAAACAATCTATCTCATAGCAAGCATAAGAATCATCAGGAGGGCTTCTTAAAAAATGGGCCTGCACTTCCATCACCAGAGTTGCTGAATCAGTAAGTCTAGAGTGCAATTGAACTGATGTTGCTAATGACTTCCCAGGTGGTGTTGACTTTATGTTCAAGTCGATTTTCTGATTAAAAATGAGTTTAATTTTATTCTATTAACAGAACAAAAGTTAAAAGCTCCATTGCAAGACACAACAGGAGTGTGAAAATCTGACTCAACCATCTTTACACTTTCAGGTCCTAATGTGACCCTTGTTCAACAGTGGATCAGCCATTTTGAACTGTAATATTGACCATTCTCTAACTATACCATTCTTTATGAGGCTACTCATGCATTGATCTTGCTGTGCCTTCTTCCTAGGCTGTCATTCCACTTGTATATCTTGGAAAATGTCCACCTACACTTAAGGCCTAGTTCAAATGGGACTTCTCCTAAAAAGAATGTTTCTTGTTACCCAATTTAAATGAATGAAAATGAGGGCCTCTCAAAACTTGATTACAGTGAGTTGTTTCACAATGTAATCCAAGAATATCTTGCTAATGCTGTAATATGCTTTAATAAGCTCCATCAGGCAGTACAACACTCACTTTGAATTTTGCACCAGAAAACTGTTTTCATTGTTTTCCTGATATTTTTTACTTTACACCATGATTTCCAAGTACTAAAATATTTATGACTATACAAATTTTGACACAGATTTTCATGTGCCAAATCATGCAAAAAATTGATCATAACACTTCTGAATATTAAGCATTTATATACCATTAAAATACAAATAGCTTAAACATGAGGAAAAGTCATTATAAAAGACTGATCATTGTTAAACTCAACTTTTCTTGAAGATTTCACTTCATACATGCACTGGTATAAGTTTTTCTTATTAAGATGTATCAGTTTAAGCAATTACAAATGTGTTTTTCTTATTTTTATGTGTGTATGTAGTATAAACTTATATCTATACTTAAGTTTATGAGATTTCAAACCTTCTCACATAGATATAGTAGTTCTCCATAGGCTGACATTATTGTCAGAGAGACTTTCCTAAGCTTGAAACCTAAGTTTCTGACAAAAAAAAAAAATGTTACCAGGTTAATCTGCTTCAAGTAGTGGAGAATGCTTTTCCATTACTCAAATGGGGAAGGGCTTGGCTGCTTACAGTCTTCCATAAAGGTTAAGGAGTGATGTATGGGTGCTAAATAAAGACTTATCAGGTTACTGTACATCAGAACACTGATAAAACTTCCTCAGGAAAGCACCAAATGGAACAAGGACCTATTCAGAAAATGTTGGTTTATAGATATGCCATTACAATGGAAGTCATCTAAATGACAGCAGGGCTTAAGGGTGAAATTTTTACTCCCAGTTCAGGAAATTCTGTGGCAGGCCCCAAAGTCTGGCTTAGCTCTTCAGATGTGGCCAGCATCCAGGTTGTTTTTCTACTGTGAGCTGCTTTTCTGAGACATGAGTTTTGGAAGGTAAGACTAGAATTAGCTCCAATATGGGACACTTGTCAGATTAACAAAAGGAGGGTGAGGCCTCTACGGGTCTCTATTTTATATGATGTTCCTAGAAGCTAAGCACAATACAATAGTCATACTTTAAATTCTCATGTGAAAATGATAGTAGTAAAATGTGTGTGAGAAATAGAAACCAAATCTACCTTGCACTTTTCATTTTTTTATAGATGCAATAAAAGCATTCTTAGCTTACTTTAGGATCACAAGACATTGCTCTTGTATGTAGTTTTGTTTTCCACCATTTCATATTGAATATATAGCTGGGTCCTTTTATGGAAGTAGAAATATTAAGGCACAAAATTTTATGAAAATAATATCATAGAATGGATCCTTTTAAGGTAATTGTGTCTTTCTCACTAATTCCCATCAAGGGTGTATAAAGTCACTACATACTGATCTTTTGAATGATTAGTGTAAGAACCCAGGAAATCCTTTTTGTTATCTAATCTAAGTCATTCTAGCTGTAATTACCCCTGTTTTGTTTTTGATAGAGATAATGAGCCCATTTTCACATTATAGATAGTGGGAAAGAAGTTATAACATGTTTTGAAAAATGCTAAAGGGAAACAGGGAGGCAGTAGTTTAATATGTATATAATCATCATTTTGGTACTAATATGGCATGTGTGTGCATTTGTGTGTGTCAGCATATATTGAGAGAGTAATTTTTTCTTGTAACATAGTTGGAAAATTTTAATTTGCAGGGACATGTAATTATGGATTTGGGATTCAAACCCAAGCCTGACTATTAGTTCTAAGCTATGTACGTGTTTTTACTATATTATATTGTTCTCTAAAATATATAAAGAAATTGTGGTTCATGTAACTCAAAAATGCTTTATGATATTTATACAATATTCTGGGAGAAACTACTTCAAACAGACTTCATGAATTCATTCATCTTATTTGTACTGAGAAATAATGTCTGAAATGGTCAGGAAATTGGAGGGTTCAATGAATCTACAAGTTCGATAAATTGTATCATCATGGTATCACTTGATGTGCACAAGCACATTAATTAAATTTGAATATCATAAATTGAAACATATTGTATTTATCACAAAAGTTATATTAAAACACTAAGTGAACAATTATGACTTGCCTTAACAAATCAATATTTAACTATGAAAAGGGTTAGTTTTCCAGATGAAATACAAGCTATAACTAAGCAAGGTGATAGGTAATAAATCGCTTCAATCTCAGCCACTCAGTGAAGTAATCATGGTAGCCTAGGGCAACATTGACATCAGCATCAGTCATTCCCACAATTGCATGATCAGTATTTGTGGGTCTCATCAGCGGAAAGATAGCACTTGGGTTCAGCTGTGTACTAGGTGGGAAGGCAAGGAGAAGGTTTTCTAGACTAGGTTGAGATGGGAAAACAGCAGCCAAGTCAACAGTCTCACAGATCATCAATACTGGACCCCGCTATAGAATGTAGCTTTATTTTTTGTTTCTGATTGAAAGTCAATGCTCAATTTTAGGCAAAATCATAAGGATTCTTCAGATTTTTTAAATTTAAAGTTTTTTATACCTACTTACTTTTGGTATTGTCATAAAGTGGATATTAAAAAAAAAAAGCATAAAGTGTGGTTTCTGTCTTAGCAGAGTTTTACATATGTTGACAAGGCAAGGCAAATGGAAAAAGCAATTATATGTAGGATTTGCATCCTTTCTCTATCATTAACTTGTTATATGTCAGTTTTTGTAACTGTGCTGCTATGAGGTGAAAGGATTGGACTATATTGTATCAAAGTCCCAGCTGAATTTACAGATGTAATAATTTATAAATGCCAAGTGAAATGGTACAGAAAATAAGGGTCAAGGGATTCCAAGAGGGAGACAGGAAGAGTCAGATGTGGTCAGAGGTATCCTGGATTACATAACCTCTTGGCTGATAGTAAAAGCAAGGCTGATATTTAAAGCGAAATGGAGATGTCGGAGGCAGGAATAGATATCTGCCCATCCTCTAATAGGGCTTGCTGGTTCCCGGTTGTTACAACTAAGGCTGGGCCTGCTTCTCATTGTGTCCCTGGAGCTGGAGAATTTTGAGTCTGAGACCATTGGTGTAGGGATTTAATGGAAGGGTGCTTTAGAAAATTCCTGTAGCAGTCTTGGTCTCATTCTCACGGAAAATGCCCTCATTTAGAATGGACATGGAAGAGAAGGGTTATATATAAGTTTGAAAGTGCAATCAGTATCGTTGTGACTGAGCAAATTAATATAGGAGGTAAAGGGGAGGACTAGCTCACACAATAATAAACCTTAAAATTGTTTAGGATATATATTAATAATCAGTAAAACTTTTGAATGTCCTCAGATAACAGATACTTAATTGCACATTTTTATCATTATACTATACTTCAAATTGAGAATACTGAGTCTCTTTAAGTGCTCATCTGAAGCTTCCTCAAAATTTGGGCACACATTGATTGACCCAGAATAGGTACAAATGCTAAAGTAAAAAGTATTGCCTTATTTCAGGCTTAAATTATTTTTTATTGTATGATTTCTTATCTAGCATCTTGCAAGGAGATTTTAAAATATGATGTATTCTCTTAATAACCTATATTGGACACCTTGATGGTAAAAACACATAAATTATTATAATCTGTTCAAAGTGGTTTGCCAAGTTTTCTGTTTTTCATAAAGTATGTTGCAAGTCTCACACCATATTTGCCAAGTTGAAAATAAATATGCTCACCGGAAGATAGTCTGAATTAGATTTCATAAAAGAAATAATATGTTTTAAGGCCTGGTACCAAAAATGGATCAGGAACATCATATTTAAACCTGAAGAGTTGCTAAATGTCAATAAACTTAGGTTAGGAAAGCAGTGGTTTACTAGTGATCCAACTAGGTACTGATTTATGTATGTAAGAGTATGAACCAGAATTTATTATAGTAATATTTTGTGGTCATTAAGACTCTAAAGTAAATTCTGAGATCCTTGGAATCAGAGCATTACTTATCCATTTTTGTCTGTACCATTATATTTAATCCAAAACTGAAAGCATAGTGAGTGTTTTGTGAAATCAATCCAATTAACACACAACCAGCAGTTTTGTTTGTCTTTTAATTTCTTTACACTTATTTTTCTTAGTTTGGTTTTAACAACACTCCACAAATCTGAAGACAGTTTGGAAAATTGGAACAGATTTATGAAGCTGAGTAATTTTGCCTTAATTGGACATTGAAAGTATTAAATAAAATAAAAGAGAAAATTGAAAAAGGTAAAGTGGAGTTAAAAATCACATTGCTTCTTAGTTTTCAGTAAATTTACTTATGAAGACAAAAAAAAAAAAAAAAAGCATACGATAGTTTCACCAGACATTCACAGCATGTGATTCTAAGACCATAGCAGGATTTGGTTCCAGTTTATTTTTTGAGTTGTCTTGGATGCTTTCCTTCCAGGTATGCCTTCTCTTCTGTCTCATGTATCATGTCTTATTTCAACTCTTCTGACAGCATGTCAGGCATTAGCGGCAGAATAATCTGTATGCACAGTGGGAGAGAGAGGCAAACCAAATACACATTGAATAGGGAACAAGAGGTTTCCAGCATTTGATACATTATTCTCCCTGGTACAGGAGTGGATCTGCTAAGCATATGGAGACATGCTCATGGATCAATAAGGAGAACTTATAAATATATGGTCATCCTGTGAAAATTTATATCTTGACTGAGGATATATTTTGATAGCATAAGTAATATTCTCATAAAATTTTGGGAGTGACACATGAGGAATGAGAGAAACCGCAATATAAAAAGCACATGTTAGATCCTTGCCAATGATTGAGCCATCCTTCTGCCTTATAAAGACATTGATTTTTATTCAATTCTGATCTTTAATAGAATCTCAGTTCTATATATCCTGAAGATTCCTATGAGAATGACACACAACTGAAATCAGTGTAATGAGTTTAGATCAGGGGAAAGCAAGGTTCCCTGGATCTTAGATAAATATACTTGGTTTAACAAATTTGTCAAAATGTATCCACTGGGAATATCATTTTCTTTACCAAAATATGATGCATACATTTATATATTTTATATTTTTCTTAACCTCAGAATCTGTAGGATAAACTTGGAAAAGAAATTCTGCTAGACTTATGTTTTTAATATACAGCCATAAATTCTGGCATTTCTTTCAGATATTTACCCCCGAACCTTATTTTAGATGCATTTGCTATGGGAGAAGAGTTAGAAAGAGACCTTAAAATGAAGTTTTATCTCCTCTTCCTGATCTTTTTAAAAATAGGAAAAATAGTTTCTGAGTTATTGAATATTCCACTGAGAACTCAGCAGGTGGTTGCAAATTAAATTCACAAACTTCCAGGATGACATTTTCCTTAGAAAAATCCCAGGATATAATTTTACTAGCTAGATGGGATTTAAACCCTGCCTCTTTGCTAAGAGATAAGACATAAATTGTTGAACTCTAAAGTCAAAAATAATGCTTTCAGTTAAAATTTAGTGGTTCAAAAAGGGGAAATTAAGTGCCAGCATGGACTGGAGTAGAATGGATTAAGAATGTGCACAGCTGTGGAATGTCCCTTATTGTTTTGAGATTTGAGTATCAGAAGTACAACCTTGTTACAACCTTTTGATAAATCTATTAATGAACAGTTTATTATATTTGTTTATTCATACTTTGATATTGTTCTTCTGATTTTTCTTTTTCAGTCAGAGCTGTTTTTACAATCAATGTGATCAATTAAAATATGCACAATATAAAGTATAAAATATACAGAATTTCCTAATTAGCATATTATGTTGACTTAAAACTCAATTTCTGCCCATAAATTTTAGTTTCCATAAATTTACAGAAAGACACTTTTGCAAACAAACATTTTTACTTTTTCAAAAACAATATTTAATGGAATTAGTTTCCCACAGATATGTTGAGTAAGCCAAATTGTTGTGAAAACCATACTTTTATCTTTGGTCTAAAAACTAATTTTATAAATTGAGGCTTGAATACATGGAACAGACTGACAGATCTCAGTGGGGAGGGGAGAGGGCGGGACTGGAAGAGATTAGCCAAAGAACATATATACATGTATGCGTTGCTCATAGATACAGGCAACAGTGTGATGAAGGCAGGGTGGGGGGCAAAGAGGGAGAAAATATGGGACATCTGTAATAGTATCAACAATAAGAAAAGAAAAATCTACATAAAAAAAGAAAAAAGAAAAAGATCACTCCTTGGCCTTTCAGCTAAGCTCAAGCATAGGAAAAAGAAAAAGAAAAAAATTAATCACATAATTTGCTCTAGTGTGTTTAGTACACAAGCATGTGGTAAATAATATATAATCATAAATTATTGATTATATTGAAAAACAGAGATACATGAATTCATAAAAGAGATCATGAAAATACTATTTTGGCTAATTATATTTCATGAATAACTACCATTTATATTTCCTTGGCTTTTAATTTAGCTCTGCTATAAACTGAATAGTCTTTGTTGTTACAGCTTCAAAATACTTGAAAAAATCTGGTGGTTTCTGGGTCACAAAGAAAAATATAAAACATTGCACCGAAAAAAGTATATTAACATTATAGAACCTAATGAAATTGCAATAGACACATTATTTTGGCATTTTCCTCTTTTATATAAAAAGCAGAAGAAAAACTCCAAACATAAGAGCTTCTGATATGACTTCACTGAAGAAAGGCTGACTTTGAAGCTTTCCCAGTAACTCTCCCAGAAATCTCTTCAGGAAAGTCTGAAGGCCAGTACTGCTGCTAAAATGTCTAGTTCTAAAATGTCGCTCTTCTTCCAGTTGGAGATACAGGTTAAACTCTGCCAACTAAAACATTAAAAATTCTTCCTTAATTCCCATTTTAGGGTTCAATATCAATAGATGGACATAGAATAGTGCACACATTAATCACCTAATCAACATGTTGGGAGCCAGTAGCCTTAATTTCAATTTCCAATTATGTTTCTAAGTAAGGCTTGTTAGCTATGTGGACATTTTTATAACTGATGTAGAAAATAAGGCAATGTTCCTTCTCATTGAAACATTCCATGTTTCTTTATTTTTCTTTATTATTTATTTATTTATTTTTTATTTATTTGGTAGGGGAAAGGGAGTATAAGAGAACTAAACAGTAATCCATGTTTCTATGGTCTATTAATGTTATATTATACCTACTCCCAAATTTTATTCAGCACTAAGTGAACGCCTATTAAAGGACTCAGGGTTCTTCACATTGACGATGACAATAAAATTTTAAATGCTCACTTAAAGTAGATAGTGAAAAAGAATGGTAACAAAATTTGTACCTTCTCAAAGATTACAGGGCTCAGGAAGTAATGGGAAGAAATGATCTAGTTTATAATTGGACAGCTCTGCTTTTTAGCACCAGGTCAGGAAGTCCCTGAGAAATCACTTAGTTCAAACCTCACTTTTTACAGAAGTTTACAGAATTACCTTGGGTAATTCATATACCTCACATTCTTTCTGAGACCAACTTTTTCTGAAAGCACCAGATGTAAACATTTTTAGCCTTGTAGGCCATAAGACTCTGCCCGCTACACAGCTCTATTGTTGTAGTGTGAAAGGAAACACAACAGTAAACCAATAGTTGGGGTTGCATTTCAATTAAACTTTCTTTATGGATACTGTATTTATAAATTATTTTATTCATATTACATTTATTTATATTATTTTATATATTTATTTATGACTATTATTTTATTTATAGACAATTAGAATTTTATTTAATATTCAGCCATCATACAAAATTCTATTTATTTTTGTAGTCCTCATTGTTGTTTCCAACTTTAAAAATAAAAATGAAAAAACACTTTATCTTACTGGCCTTACAAAACAAGTGGCCCCCAAGGACTACTATTTATCAGCCTGTATTCTAGATTAGGATCCTTCTAGGTCAAAATGTTGCATGCACTATAGCAGTTCCCTATTAACTATGAAGTGATGGGAGAATAATCATAGTAATTTATAATAATGATAAGAAACTATTTTCCAGATGCTGCCCCTAAAGGGTAATATTGTGCATTCAATTGCAATCTCACAATAACCTCACGAAGTAACACTATGATTTATATGATAGAGAAGTAAATGGGGACTTGTAATGATATCTCAGTCCACACACATGAATGTGGTTGAACCCAAGAGTTTATCTCTACACTTGAAAAACTTATAGTTATTCTATCTCTAAACAGTAAGAAAAGAATCAATTAATTTTCTCATTTCAGGAGGAAGAGATAACCTAGGCAAACATACAATACTAATATTGATACATTGGTGTTCTAGGGAATATATGGAGGTCACTATGACGTCACAGTAGTGAGCAAAGAAGGGTAGCATGTGCTACCACTGCTCTAATTATTTGACGTGCCTCACTTTTACTTAATGGATCATATACCAAAAACAAACAATAACATAGGAGCAAAATATAATAAGCACCATTTTGAACTGATACAGTTATTTTTTTTCTCACTATAATGCACATCTTGAACCCAAACTATAGTTTAGTTTTGTGAAGATAATGAAGACATATGGCAAGATAAACTTCATATATATATATGAAGTACATATTCTTTTGGGTGAAATTGTCTTACCTTTCTAAATAGAACAATGTTTCTATGAGAAAATGAAATAAACTTCTTGTTTTAAAAGTTTTCCTTTAGGACTAAATGATGGAATTATAGCTATCTGCCACTTGACTAGACAAAACTCCAACTGTGTTTATTGCTTTACATTTGTTTTATTTAACACTTGCTCCTAGAAAAACCTTGTAAAGTATCTTCAGCTACTACAGAGTCTAGAAACATTGAGGAAATGTATCATTCTTCTCCAGTATTTCAGGAGGAAGGACCTTTGTGCCTGTCGAATTTTTACTTTTGAGCTCCAAATAATTGAAGTGAATGAATATTTGTATTTTAATATTTATCTCATCATTTAAAAAATTCAACTTACTAAAATCTTATATCTGGCAGTGTCCATAAAACAAAATGTATATACTATATTCTACTATAGTTTTAATAGAGGGGAAAGATATAAAATGTTACAAATATACAAAATTTGTAATTCTGTTAACATTATGCATATCTATCAAATGAGGTATATATAGTTATAATTACAATTGTATATGCATATACATGTATACACACTTATGAGTTGATAAAAATATATAATTTGCTTTGGTAGATAACTTTCTCACAGTCAAAACATTGTGTAAAGTGTCAAAAATATGTAAGAATACACATTATAGAAATAAAATATATAAATTAAAAATATACCTGGATTACCTGTAGGTAATATTAATTATATTGTATATAATTTATGTTCTATTTTGTCATATAAAGATTCTAGTGTCATAAATATTATAATTAATTTTCTCAGTAAGATATCTCCATAAAGAAATAAGTGTAATACAATGTAACACACAAAAAAATAGTTTGAATTAGTTAAGCAAATGTGGATAGATACACTAAAATAAAAGATTAATACCTGGCACATTCTTTCTAGCACTTACCACATTGTATGAAATAATCTTTATCCAAGCTCAATTTATCATTAGACACTATGCTTCTGAAAGGAATTCATTCTACTTATGTCTCTGTAACTTTAAAACTCCACCAAGCACTGAAAAATGAATGCTGCTCAATAAACATAAAAAATTAATTCAACTAAGTGAAGAAGCAATCTTCCTTATTAATAGTCAGCATATTAAATATTACTTTTTCAAATAATATTAGAATCACATAGAAAATGAGAGACAGAAAGGAGGAGGGAGAAGGGTATGTCTCACAAGAACATCATATTTGTAGATAAATTGATAATTATAAAAATAAATTAACTAACTTGTTCTAAGTTGCTCAGTTCCTCTAACTCTCAGGGAGAAGGAAAAAAAAAACTGACTTCTTATCTAATGTCTCATATAAAACACATTATTTAAGGAAACTTTTATTCTTTATCCATTTTTAGTACCAACTTATGGTTTGGAATAACACTATATAGTAAGTTACATGTAATGATTCATCTAGTTTTGTGCTAATAATTTTCATAGCATTTTGAAATATGTTATAATACTCTAAGGTAAATGAAATTATTTTAAAATGTTTTACCATATGGCCATGGTAAACTTTTTTGTTTTCTACTTTTAAACTTTCCATGATATTTTATTGTTTCAGTTTCATTATCTGATATGACTAATATGCCACAAATTTCCTGACAAAGTATGGTATTGAATTTGATAAATATGAAAATAAAATCCAGTACTTCCAGACTTTTAGTAATCTAGTGATCTAGTATCAACTATTTTAGGAGAAATTATGAGGTGATTGACAAGGATGAAGAATTATGTCCTGTTTTAATTTTTACTGTCACAATATTACAAGTAGCAGAAACATTTTTGGAAAACAAATGTCCAAAGGCAATAAAAAAATGAGAAAATGTTGACTGATACCCTGGATTGTTCTATGCCTCAGTTCAATTATTCTTACAGTTTCAAAACCTTGCAAAAATTCAGAAGAGTCTTCAACTTTATTTTCCATAATCATTGTCAAAGTTTTTTCTAAAAAATGGTCAAATGTGGTGGTTTTATGTGTGGCATGAGTGTCTAGTCATGGAGACACAAGGCTGTAACTACCAACGCAGGGTGCAGATACATATCTCTCTGTCATGTGACCATAGCTTTCAAGAATTATTTGATATATTGTGTTCACATAGAACTTTAACAATGCTTTTATGTTTCCTTATTATCCAATTTTATCTTACAATGCAATAGTGTTTAAATAAACAATAAATAATATACTTTTTTGGGTTTAGCCTCCAAAGTATCGTGAACTGACAAAAAAGTTACTATCCCTTTGATTAGTCACAAGAATAGTCATTAAAGTTCAAAACATTAAAAATATAAATATGACCTTGCTATCCGAGATTATGCTTTTTTAAAATTTTAACTCATGTGGATAGGGTGTAATTTTTAATTGTAATAATAAGTTCATAATTGAGTTTATTTAAAAGCAAATAAAATGATTAATTGTTGCATTACTATTCATCAGACTTGGAAAGGTCTTAATTTAACAATGCCAGCCTAGTTGTGATTCTCAAATTCCACTTAGAGAAATATTGCTTATTTGTACAATATACACTGTGCCTTAACTACAGAGTACATATGCTGATGGTTTTATTTTCAAGGACTTATATTCATGGATTCATGCCATATGACTGTATTTTACAGTATAATTTTAGCTTAGTCATAATTATTTCATTTGAATTTATTCATAGTTTATGTAACATCTGAATTAAAGGGCTATAATTTGATATAAATTGTATAATATTTGCATACCATCATTATTTATTATGGTCAGTTGTCGAGAAATGTTCTTCACTTTCAGTCTGAATTTCCACATTCTGAAGTCCATAATAATAACAACAGATACTTAGATGGCAATCTACAATACTATCTTATTGTCTTATTTAAGCTATACCATAGCCTTGCGGTGTAATTATTGCTATCCCTAATTTATAAATGAAATGGGGGAGTCAGAGAGGTTAAATCATTTATTTGATATTTCTTAACTAATAAGAGACCAAGACTAGAATTAAGTTCTGTATATAAAACTGAATAAAAATTTAATTTATATTTAATATCACTAAAATGAATAGATTTTATTTATAGAGTGGAGTACATTTAAGATTCAGACTTTAAGGAATCTGATCTATTGCTATTTACTTTAATTCTGAGTTATTTAATTAATTAACTCTATAATTATCAAATCTAGAGAAGAAAAAAGATTATGTCTTTCTCATGTTATTTTAAAAAAGGATAATATTTCTATTTAAGGATATTGTAACAAGAAGGTATGGGCTTTGGCTGAAGTGAAAATGCTTTAGACTACATGTAAACATTTATACTGACAGTGAATATTATATCCTGGAAATCCTTTAATTTTTTAAAATATAGAGTGACATTGCAATAGTTATGAAAGACATATTCTGTATTGGTGATGAAAACTTAAACAATTTTTTAACATTATGTCAATGAGCTTCTCTAAGGACCTAAAAAATGAGTGTGCAAGAAAACAATTTGATTGCAAAGAATAGTTTCTGATGGTATCATAATCAGTTTAAATACAAAAACACATTTATAAACACAATTTTCATTTTATGTAAAATGAAAGAGAGCAGAGTCAAATGGAAAATTATCTACTAATCCATAACTTGGCTCCCAAATGTATTATCCACTCAGAGGATCACTTTAGAGGGACACTTGGGAATTTCCTATCCCACCCCAGATAGTCTTTTGATTAAAATCACATGGTTATTAGTTTTTATTTTCCAGATGGAAAAAATGAAGACCAAAGGAGGGTTTATGTGGAAACTGAGTTCCCTGATTCTGGGGCTGTGGTCTTTTCACTTCTGAAATCTTAGATACATTACTATTATAGACTAATGCATTCTTTATTCATTCACCTAATCTACATGTTTTTTTATTCCTTTGAAGATTTTCAATATTTTATTTAAAGGCATGCTAGAAAGAACAGAGGCATTAAAGAGAAAAAGAAAGAATGTGTTCTTCTACAGGCAATTTCTTAACTCTACTCATCAGTGGAGGACACTTTGCTCAATTAAGGAATTTTTCTTTAAGCCCTCCCTTTTTCTTTACACAGCCTATATTGGCAGGTGTGAAACACATCCTAAACACACTGTATTTCACATTGCCTTGTATAGCACATTCCAAGAACACTGTCAAAGCTATTATGATCATCTCCCTACTTGAAGTTTCAAAAAATAAAGGCCATCACTAGATTCATGCTAATGACCAGGTAATGAGTCATATAATATTAGACAAGGAAAAAAGTTAACTTTTATGAAACTAAGTTTTGAAAAGGCTCAGTGATTGTCTAGTGTTCCATAACAAAATTGTGTAAAGGCTAGCTGGAACTTAATTATCTATTAATTGGTTGACGGGGACGAGTATGTTTCCCCACGGTACCCTGATACTCAGCCAACTAAGCCATATTTTATTAAATACATTATTTAATTGTGTAAATATAACAAAGCAAAATCAAGTGCTTGGTACATTAACTATTGTACCAGTTTGTGTTCTTTAGATACTAATAAAATAAAACAATTGTGTATGCCTGATTTAGGGGAAAAAAACCCTCCTGTTTAAACACGAGGGGTAGCTCAGAGAATCAAAGAAAGAGATACAGAACCTGACTCAGAAAGGACAGATAGGAGTCAGTGGTCACTCATATAAAACTTTATATTTTATCAAAGCTCAGTACTGGTGAGCCAGAGAGACCAGCCCTTGCCCTCACGGAGCAGAAATTCTAGCGGGAAATGATATTCCCAAGCTACAATTTTTATACTTCTCTTAGGATCCCATTACTTTCCATTTTAGTTACAAGTCTTGCTCTATCAAGAGATTTTATTAACTTTTTATTGATGATTTTAAAGAAATGGTTGGTATTTGTATCTCCCATAACATTTAGCACATTGCGTATCAGAGAACACACACTAATAAACACTTCACCATTGGTCTTAAGTGCATATTCACCTAACTTGGTCTCCTGCTTACCCTGTCTTTTGGTGGCTTTGCTAATGTACAATAAAATACAAAATCTCAAAAATGGTTTTTCCAGCATTTTATAACCTTCCCTTATGATACCCCAGTTTTATTTTCACTGTAGTTTATATGGACTACACTGTAATCCCACCCTATAACCTGGTTTAACCTCATCTTTCACTTTGGTGTTCATACCTTTAGTCATTACTTACACCTCTATAATTGCAGACACGCTGTGCCTTACAGTGGAGTTGTTTATGGAAGTCTCTGAGATACCCTAAGATGGTGAGCTCCTAGGCAGGAGGAATTATTCGGTTAGGGCTCTCTCTCTCCTGCTAGAATACTATGCACAAAGTAAGAATTCAATTATTGTTAACCAAATGAAAGCAAGAAAACATTTTTGCTTATTTATTAAAATGCATGTGTTTTGTATGCATTTTATGCCAACACAGTATTATCCCTGTAGAGTTATATATATCTCATTTCTTACCCTTAAGGATATTAGAGCATAAAATAATTGAAATAAACTTTTGAGATGAAAGCATAGGGATACAATAAGACATTGATAAGAAATAGTTAATTCTACTTTAGTGGGCAAAAAAGATTCTATAGAATTGATTAATTGAATCTTGAAGGATAAATCCTTGGAGGATTTATACCTTGGAAGTATAATCCTTGTAGACAAGAAGGCAAGTGTTTTCCAGGACAAATGGGCAATAGCAGGGCAAACAAATATGCAAAGCATAAAAGACATGGAAAATATAATGCCAGAAACAAAACTGTAAGATATTAGAAAAGTGATCTGAAAGTAAGATTACATTATCTATATCTATCTATATAGAGAATTTCAACATCTTTTTTTAAGCTAATAGTGACTTATTGGTAGGTTTTAAGATGAAGACTCATGACTGGTTATACATTTATTTTAGGAAGCTCAGTTTACCATCCTATGGGAAATAGATCAAATCTGGAAGTTAGCTTAGCAAACAGTCTGAACTAATTTTGGGAATAGTAGTGAATATTTTAAAAGTGATTAAACACAAAAGATAGTAGTATTTTTATTAAACAGAATCCAAAGCTGTGGTAACTGATGATGAGTATGAGAGGAATCAATTGGGTTGACTCCTTGTTTTCATGGGATAAAGGCAGTTAATAGTGATTTCTTTACTGTGATTAAGGATGGGGAAAAGAAACAATTTTGAGAGACAGTGAAGGGATGGGGGAAAGGCAAAGCAAGGAGAAAGGGAAGTGTTAGAGTAGAAGACAGGAGGAAGGCAAAGGAAAGGATGGTGGAGAGAAGAGATCCCTGGCATTTTTCAAAATCTAAGTGTGGAAAGAAGAAAGTAATCTATAAAAAGAGAGAAGAAATCATCTGAAGGAAAAAGGCAAAGATGACAACTTTGGAAACCAAAGGTGGAATTTTGAGGTATTTGACATCAGGATATCTAATGTTACAGAGAACATCAAGTATAAGGAGTGGAACTAGAAACATTAAGTGAACATTCCAAAGCAGTTTAAGCACAGACACACCTAAGTAATAGTGACAGGAGTCTTAAGTATGGTTAAGGGGTATTGACTCTGGAGCAGTGAAAGGAATCCTAGGGTGGTTGGACACTGTCTGTTTCTCAGGCTATGTAATGATTACATTACTGCATTATTATCTTTTGCTATATATAACATATACATATATTCTATATAATATATTCTATATAACATATTATATTTATTATGATATATAATATATATACACATATAATGCCATAATTCAAAAAAATGAATAAAATATAGTGTACATAAAGAAAATGCAAAGTGTCTTTTCCAGGTCATCTGGGTACTAAGTCAGATGCAAGATTAAACCCCAGGTCTGTTTGAGTTCCAAGCATTTGCTATCAACCAGTTTACTATTCTGTTCTCAGATCCAACTGCTTCCCGCTGCTGCCCGCTGATGGCAAAATGGGTTTACTCCCTTGAGTCCTGCTCAATCTTATCTTGAAGGCACCTCATTATTCTAACCACTAAATATAATTATTTTTACCTACAATCCTTACTTAAATAATCTTACAAATTTTGTCAGAAATACCTTTCAGAGCTATTTATTAAGAGATTATATAGATTTTCCATATGAAATTGCTGAAATCCAAAGGTATTCATTAATTTAAGAACTGTTTTTTTGTTTTAACCTAGTGTTAGTAATGGTATATAATGACAAAAATAGTAACATTTCATCTTAATATATTGAACTTAAATATCATAAAATAGAACACAAAGAATAAGGATTTTTTTTCTTATAAGAACAGATAAGTTCTTCATCTTTATAAAATTTCTTAGTATGTTTATTTAAAATGGAATTCTCTTTTTTCCTGTTTAGTTTAATATCTTGTCTTTTTTGAAAGATTATGCATATTTTAAAATGATTAACCTTATTTTACCTTTGTAGAAGCATTGTGAGTAAGGCAGGGAAGACATTTGCATCTGTTTAATAAACGAATTAATTGTGGGCTGCCAAACATAAATGATGTTTTACTAGAGGGTGGACACAGGTGGTTCAAATAGATATTTAAATGCAGAGTGGCTAAAATGAGGAGCTGATGGAAGCCGTTTGTCTTCATGGCAGACTGATTTCTCCTTGTAACCACTTGCATTATGGTGGAAACACTAAACATCATCGTTTTATGATATATATTTGTGTTGCCCACAAGACATAGAGTTTTCAACCTGAAAAGATAAAAGCCGTATCTTGGGAGAAAGCCACTGCTTAAGGATATTTCCCATAAGGTCGGTCCCAGTTGATGGATTACACCTGTAGCGTACCTCTGTCCAGTGCTTCATTTTAGTAAGGGTATCACTTAACCCTGAATCATAGCTTAAAATTCTGATATTAAATTAGGGTAAGTTCATGTTTTATATGGATTTAAATACCTGCATTTCAAAAGATATGATAAAATTGTTAATGAATTTTCAGTCTATTTATAGTAGGTATTATCATTTCATTTCCTCAAAATGTGCCAAGATTTGCATAATTTCATAGTTTATGGATCAACTGAACTACAAAAAAATGGGTATAATCTATTGATATTGCATGATGTCTTTTTAGCAGATAAATGGTTACAATGGTCATACTTTGGCAGAACTAGTCTTGGTTTATGAATTCAGAACATTTTTTGCTCTTGAGGAATGCAGACTTCATTAAATGTGAACATCCTATATACCATACTCATATTAATTTTATACAAGTATCCTGCAGACTCTAAAATGTGATTTCATGTCATGTTCCAAGCTCTGTTACTTTTTAAAGCAAAATCGTGTAATCTATTTTTAAAAGCATATTGACTGGGTTTCATTTATTAGCAATAGAAAATAATATGAGTATAAAGGATGTCTATTTTATGACGCACTGTCTTTAAAATATTATTTTAATAGATTTTTATTAACCATAGGTTAGTTAAATGATAAAAAAATCTGTTTGATTTATATGTTATATATTTTTTATGCATGGCAATACAATATTCTCACTGATTTTTGCTTGGTTTTACTAAACTGAATTCCTGTTTCACTCTCTATAAAATATTGTAAAAATATCAATATGTTCAAATAGTAAGCACCTCATAAATATTTGCTGAATAAATAAATATTACCAAACTGCTTCTGTAAAATCCAAGGAGTTTGGGTATAGAGATTTGATTCCATTCCCTTTAATTTTTCAAAATACTATATGATACAAAAATCACAATTTAGACTCATAGCCAATTTTAGAAAGTATAATTTTTGATTCAAAAGAAATCTATAATCTTTTTAAAATGAGAGAGTTTTTTAATAGTGTGTTTACAAAGAAATTATAGTTGGGCTTTTTTGTGTGCCTTTTTTCTTGGACAAGAGACTGCTGATAAAAGTGGAGAAATCTACAAGGCTTGTAAATATAGACAGTGTCTTAAAATTGAAAGCATATTATCTGGAAGTGAGAGCAAAATACACGTTTATTGCCATTCTCCATTTGACTAACTTGCTATTGACTTGTCAATGCCACCCACTAGTGACGTACTCACTAACAAGATGCCCTTGGACAAGTCACATGGTTCCTCTAGGTTTTACTTTCTTCATGTGAACTAGATTAGCTCAAAGGCTACTTTACTAGTTTAGAATATGACCTTTTCCTTCCAGATTAAACCTGAAACAGATGTGGAATCATATCTAAGTTTGTTTTTTTGTTTGTCCAAGATTAAAGGTGTAAAGGTCATTTATAAACCATATTTATTCATTTTTTTCCTTGTGCAATGTATATATACATGCATGGACAAAAGTAAGTTTACAGTTGTGAGTACAGAAAAATTTATTCTTGTGTTATTATGTATTTAATAATTATTGTATTATTTATTTTTATTTTTATTTATACTATTTGTCTTGTCCTTCTTATTATTGTTATTATTATTTTACCTTACTTATGATTTATCTTTTTGGTAATTTAATCTATTTTTTTCCCATCCCTGTATATAAAGCTAGTATAAAGTATAATGTAAGAAAGCACTTTAGTAGGGACATATCTGTTGCTTTACTATGATGAGGTCTATCATTTTAAAAAATCGATTAGTTTTATGAACAATATTTAAGAGTTTTGGGTCTGAATTTAGGATAGTTGTGTCGGGTTTTGAGAAGTTCCATGAACACCCTATAGTTCTTTAGGACATCATTATTGGGTTTGTTGGTTATAAGGGCTAGGTAGCAGAATTGCTTCTAAAGCTAAAGGCTAAACTGCAGCTAAAGGTTGGGGCAGATGGAGACCTTTCCTTTAATTGCCTAAAAGCTGAAATAAGCTCAGGTCACCTTGTGAATGGTTTACAGTCAGTTATTATATTTTTTCTCTAAAATTTCTAAAATTCGGTGCCTTACAAATGCTATTCTCTTTTTTAATGACAGCAAATATAAGCTTTAGCAAGATATCATTGTTTTTTGATAGGCTATCCCTGGAGGACCCCAACTATAGGAACCCCAAAATGTTGCATGAGTGGAAGATTTGGTCAGAAATGGAAAAAAAAAAATGTGCTGAGCAGACAAAAAGAGCTACACAGAGGGTTTTTCTGAGATCATTCATCCCATGCAGAGAACAGTAACAATTAAACATTAAAATTAAAATTAAAACACTGGGGAAAATGGATATCCATCTACAAAAGAAGAATCTGGACCCATCATTTTATATCATATACAACATTAACTCAGATTGAGTCAAAAACCTGAATGGGAGAGCTAAAATTATAAAACTCTTAGAAGAAACCAGGTGAAAAATCTGTTTGACTTGGATTCAACCACAAGAATTTGGTGTGCAGCAAAAAAAATTTAAATATGTAATACCTGAGTATTTTTTCAGAAGTATTTATCTTTTCTTCCCTTAGACTGTCAGATAAAAAAAAAATGACAATAGCCAATATAACAGTAGTCCTTCAGTAAAAATGCCCTTTCTTGAACCATAAATATATGTCATATAACAGAATTGCATCTTATTGATCATGTTGCATAATAAGTTTCTGTTTGTTTGGTTAATTCTTGGTACCAGAAATCCTTCTATAAAAATAAAGATGCAAAAATTTTTTTAAAAAGTCACTTTGAAGCAAAAAGGCTATGAAATTACTATTATTTCTTTTGGTAAATCAATCAAAATTATACCTATTTTTTGCATTATACACCAAAATATAATGCATTTTTTGGTGTACTGCAGCTTTTAGTAATTAATTTATGTGTGCCATGAGATAAAAAAATGTTTGAAAACTTCTGGATTAGGCAATGATTTCTTAGATATGACACCAAAAGCACAGGTAACAAAAGGAAAATAGATAGTTTTCATCAAAATTAAATTTACTTTACTATAAGAAAGTGAAAGACAATCCACAGAAATGGAGTAAATATTTGCGAACCTGTATTTAATAAGGATCTAATATCTAGAATATATGAAGAACTCTTATAACTCAGCAATAAAAAGTCACTACAATTAAAAACTGGG
Organism: Mormoops blainvillei; assembly: GCA_004026545.1. Taxonomy (NCBI): domain Eukaryota; kingdom Metazoa; phylum Chordata; class Mammalia; order Chiroptera; family Mormoopidae; genus Mormoops; species Mormoops blainvillei. The sequence continues at coordinate 122,138 of PVJD01000438.1, forward strand.
CAAAATATTTAAATAGGTTATTCTCCAAAGAAGATATACAAATGACCACAAGCACATGAAAAGATGCTCAACATCATTAGTTATTAGAAATGCAAATTAAAACCATAAGGAAAAAACACTGCATCTACTGGAATGTCTATTAAAAAGGAACTACAAGGAATGGTTAGGATATGGAAAATTGCAACCTTCAAATACTGCTAGTGAGACTGTAATATGCTGCAACTGTGGTAAACAGTTTGTTAGTTTCTCAAAAATTTAAACATAGAATTAACAGATGACCCAGCAATTTTATTCCTATAGTAAATGCCTGAGAGAAGTGAAGACATGTGTTCAAACAAATTTGTGTGCGTGAGTATTTATAGCAACATATTCATAATAGACAAATTGTAGAAAAAATAAAATACCCACCAATTGATAATGGATGAATAAAATGTGGTATTTATAGAATACAATATTATTCAGTAATAAAAAGAAATAAAGTATTATTGCATGTTACAACATAAATTGACTTGAAAACATGCTCAGTGAAATAAATCAGACACATGGGGCCAAAGATTATATGTTTCCACTCATATGAAATGTCTGCAATAGGCAGACAGAGGCAGAAAATAGATTAGTGATTGCCAGGGCAAGACGAAGAGAGGAATTACTGGTTCTAATCAGGTACAGGGTTTCTTTTGAAAGTGATGAAATATTCTAGATTTAGATAGTAGTGATGCTTTCACAACTTAATGAGTATACCAAAATAAAACTCAAAAGTACACTTGAAAATAGGGAATTTTATGTTGTATAAAATACATATGTCTTAATAAAAAAAGGCAATAAAACTGTAAATTTACTGAATAGTCAATTATAAATATATATAGGTATATACAGCTGTGCAGTTAGTTACTATCAACACCTGGTTTTGTTAAAAAATTACTAACAGTTGTCTAATAGAAAAAACTGTGTTTAATTCCTTAATTTACTAAATATTGAGTACTCACTATATACTGGCCACTGTCCTGGGTTAAAATAAATACTTGAGGGTACTTTGAAAAACATCAGTTCTCAAACATTTTAATTCCTGGATCTTTTATGCTCTTGAAAATTATTGAGGATGTTTTATACTCTTGAAAATTAAAAAGCTTTTGCTAATATAAGACATTATATATCTATCAATATTTGCTATATTAGAAACTAAAACTGAGAAAACTTGCAAAAACATTAACTAGATATAACAATAAGAAACTGTTTATATTTTAATAGAAATAAGACATCTATTAAAAATAATTTTATGAAACAAAAATTACTGTGTGACATTTACACATATTAAAAATATCTTCCTTAAAAATGCTTCTAAATATTAATATCTACTTCTGTGTTTACTCTATTATAATCTATTGTTTTGATTAAAGCATATGAAAAAAATTCATAGGCAAGATTACAGAGGAGTGAATGGAAGTCACACTGACCTACTCCCAGTTGTAATCTGGAATTACAACTAAATTGTGGAGAAATCATCTGGAACAGACAACAGAACAATAGCGAGAGAGGAGCCTCATAACCTTGGACAGACAGAAGAATCAGCTTTAGCACAACCTGACTGGTAAGGAGTGCGGAAGAGACTTGAGAGGCCTGGTTGGGCACTCCCAGGCGGCAGTGCCAGAGGAATATTTAAGACAGCAGTTGGATTCTCCTGAATAGAGTGGGGTCTAAATGATAAGTGGGGATCCCCAGACTTGAGTACCAGTGTCCAAAAAGTTCACAGGCAACAGCCAGGTGCAAAAAGCAGCACAGCTGCTCTTGGCAAGAGATGGGCAGTTGAAGCTTGAAAGAGACTTTTAAAGGGCTGACACATAAATTTTCATTTGCAGCCACTTACACAGGACTCTGGCAAAGGTAGGACAGAGTGAGCTAGAGATGCCTAAGGAGAGGTTGGGGGTGGAGGGTTTTGGGAGAGAACTGAGAGAGTAGTACCCCAGGGTCCCAGGGCTGAATCATTCCCCATGAGGCAACAGCCATCAAGTTCACACAGACCACTCCCCTCCAAGCAGCAGCAGCCTGAAGAGAAACATTAGCTACAACCCCAAGAAGGATTCTGCCCACCCTAACATACTTAACCCTGACTGCTAAACTCAAACTGACTAGATTAACAACTGAAGGAAACAGCCGTTGATAGTAGATCCCTGGAATTCTGGAACAGGCTGCCTAAGGTAAGACACAGTCAACATCTGACATCACCAGAGGCAAATCCAGAAAAAACAAAAAACAAAAAACAACAACAAAAAAAAACAATGGAGATTACTAGACGCTACTGAGACAAAATCCACTGTGGTCTTCTCCATGATTTGCTGTATTTTCATTACTACATAGCATTCTAACATTCATTTCTTATTCATCAAGTTCATGCATATTAAGTCACTAGATTTTACATTGTAGTTTATTTCTCTCCTCTATTATAATAGTCTTAATCTCTTTATAACCTTATTAATACTAGTTCATTTGCTGTTGATAGTGGGATTGAAGGGGGCAGTTATCTTGGGGGCTGAGAGTTTGTTTACTGGGCTTTGTGGTTTTGTCTGGCAGCCAAATAATAGGATCACAAAGAAACAACCCTCAATCAAAAGGAAAGGAGGAATCATCAAAAAGACTACTAAATGAAACAGAGGCAAGTAAAGTATCAGATATTGAGTTCAAAACAATGGTTATAAAGAAGCTCAATGAACTCAATAATCTCAGCAAGAATGACCAAAAACTACAGGGAAACTAGGAGGAACTTACTAATGAGTATAAAAAAAGACATAGAAACTATCAACAAGAACCAAGAGGAAATGAAGACTACAATTTCTGAATTGAAGAACACAGCAGAAGGAATCGAAAGAAGACTAGATGAAGCAGGGGATCGAATCATCAAGATGGCAGACAAGGTAGAAAAAAAGCTGCCAGAGAGCAAGAAAATGAAAAAAGTCTAAAAAGTAATAGAAAAGGTGTTAAGGGAAATGCAAAACAACATGAAATAGAATTATATCCATGTAATAAAACTACCAGAATAAGAAGAAGAGCAAGAGATTGAAAACCTGTTTGAAAATGTAATGATGGAAAACTTCCCTTATTAATGAGGAGAGAAAAAGTCACACAAATCCAGGAAGCACAGAGATTCCCAATCAAGAGGAACCCAAAGAGACCCACTCCAAGACCCATCATAATTAAAATGGCAGATATCAAGAACAAAGAGAGAATCTTAAAGACAGTAAGGGAAAAATAAGAAGTAACATACAAGGGAGCCCCAGTGAGGATAGCAGCTGACTTCTACACAGAAACACTACAAGCCAGAAGGAAATGGCAAGAAATATTCCAAGTAATGAACAGCAAACACCTGCAACCAAGACTACTCTACCCAGCAAAGCTCTCGATTAAAATGGAAGATGAAATAAGGAGTTCCCCAGACAAAAGAAGATTAAAGAATACACTGCCACCAAACCAGCATTACAAGATATGCTAAAGGGACTGCTTTAAGAAGATGAAGAACAAGAGTGAGAGAGAAGGATAGAAGTACAAAGGGAAAAAATGAATAAGTACCTATCAATAATAACTTTAAATGTCAATGGATTAAATGCTACAATTAAAAGACATAGAGTAGCTAAATGGAGTAGAAAATATGACCTACACATATACTGCCTACAAGAGACCCACCTCAGAAGACCTACACAGACAGAAAGTAAATGGTTGGAAAAAACATTCTGAGTAAATGGACAAGAAAGAAAAGTTGAGGTAGCAATACTTATATCAGACACAACAGACTTCAAAACAAAGGACATAAAAAGAGACACAGAAGGACACTTCATAATACTCAAAGGAAGAATCCATCAAGAAGACATAAATATTGTAAACCTATATGCACCCAACATAAGAGTGTCCAAATGTATAAGGGAAACCCTGGAGGACTTTAAGAAAGATATAGACAGGAACACACTTATAGTAGGGGATTTTAACATCCCACTGTCAACAATGTATAGATCTTCCAAACAAAATATCAAGGAGTGTATTGTGGAACTTAATGATGCATTTGATTAAATGGACTTAACTAATATATAGAACTTTTCATCCCAAAGAAGCAAAATACACATTCTTTTCAAATGCACATGGAACATTTTCAAAGACAGACCTCATGAGGACACAAAAAAAAACCTCAACAAATTTAAGAAAATTTAAATCATATCAAGCATTTTCTCAGATCACAAGGGCTTAAAACTAGAAACCAACCTCAAGGAAAAAACTAAAAAAAATATTAAGCTCATGGAGATGGAATAGCATGCTATTAAACAAGGAATGGATCAATAATGAGATCAAAGAAGAAATCAAAAAGTTTCTGGAAACAAATGAAAATGAACATACAACAGTCCAAAACCTATGGGACACAGTGAAGGCATCCTGAGAGGAAAATGCATTGCAATACAGGCCTACCAAAAAAAGAGAGAAACATTTAAAAAAAACTACCTAATCCTACATTTATGAGAACTGGAGGAACAACAACAAAGCCCAGACAAATAGAGGAATGTAAATAATTAAATCAGAGCAGATTTGGATGATGTAGATACTAAAAGACAATTCAAAGGATCAATGAATCCAGGAGCTGGTTTTTGGAAAAGGTAAACAAAATTGACAAGCTTTTAAACTGACTCAAAAAGAAAAAAAGAGAGAGGACTTCAATAAATAAAATCAGAAATGAAAGAGAAGTTACAGCTGATACCACAGAAATACAAAGGACTGTAGGAAATTACTATGAACAACTCTATGCCAAGAAATTTGAAAACCTGGGTGAAATGGACAAATTTCTAGAAAAACATAATCTTCCAAAACTGAATGAAGAAGAAGCAGAAATCCTGAACAGACAGATAACAGCTGGTGAAATTAAAGCGATAATTAAAAAACTCCATGAACATGAAAGTCCTGGACCAGATAGTTTCACAGGAGAATTTTAAAAAAACTTTTAAGGAAGGGCAAAGGCCTGTCCTTCTCAGACTATTCCAGAAAATTCAAGAAGAGAGAAGACTCCAAAATTCTTTCTATAAGGCCAACATGATCCTATACCCTAAATCAGGTAAAGACACAACAAAGAAAGAAAACTATAGGCCAATATCTCTAATGAGCATAGATGTTAAAATCCTCAATAAAATATTGGCAAACGGCATCCAGCAATACATTAAAAAGATCATACAACATGATTGGGTGGGATCCATCTCAGGGATACGAGGATGGTATAATATACACAAATCAATAAACATGATACATCACATAATCAAAAGTTAAGACAAAACTCACATGATCATATCACAGATGTGGAAAAAGCAATTGATAAGGTATAGCACCCATTTATGATAAAAGACCACTCACCAAAGTGGGAATAAAGGGGGTATACCTCAACATAATAAAGGCTATATATGGGAAACCTACATTGAACATTATACTGAATGGGCAAAAACTGAATTCTTTCCCATAAGATCAGGAACAAGACAAGGATGTCCTCTCTCACCACTTTTATTCAGCATAGTATTAGAAGTCCTATCCATAGCAATCAGACAAGAAAGAGAAATAAAAGGCATCCAAATTGGAAAGGAGGAAGTAAAACCATCATTGTTTGCAAATGACATGATAGTATACATAGAAAACCCTATAGACTCCACCAAAAAAACTACTCCACCTAATAAGTGAATTTGGCAAAAGAGCGTGATACAAAACCAATATTCAGAAATCAAAGGCATTTTTGTACAACAACAATGAAATATCAGAATCAGAAATCAGGGAAAAGATCTCATTTACTATAGCAACAACAACAAAAAATAAAGTAACTAGTAATAAGCTTATCCAAGGAGGTTAAAGGCCTGTACTCAGAAAACTACACAATGCTGAAGACAGAAATTAAGGATGACACAAATAAATTGAAGCATATTCCATGTTCATGGATTGGAAGAATTAACATCATCGAAATGTCCATACCACCCAAAGCAAGCTATAGATTCAATACAATCCCTATTAAAATACAAATGACATATTTCACACAGAGAGAGAAAAACATTTCAACAATTTATATGGAACCATAAATGATCCTGAATGGCCTCAGCAATTTTGAGAAAGAAGAACAAAGTAAGAGGGAGCACAATACTGAACATCAACCTGTGTTAGAAGTCCACTGTAATCAAAAACAGTCTAGTACTGGCATAAAAACAGACACATAGATCAATGGAACAGAATAGAGAGCCCAGGAATAAACCCATGTCTTTCTGGTTAATTAATAGTTGTCATAGGGAAAAGAAGCATAAAATGGAGTAATAATAGCTTCTTCAACAAATGGTGTTGGGAGTTCTGGACAGTTGCATGCAAAAAAAATGAAACTCGATCACAAACTGACACCACATACAAAAATAAAGTCAAGATGGATGAAAGACTTATATTTAAGTGGCAACACCATAAAAATCCTAGAGGAGAACATAGGCAGCCAAATTTCAGATATTTCACACAGCAATATTTTCACCAATATGTCTCCTAGAGCAAGGGACATAAAGGAAAGAATAATCAAATGGGACTTCATTAAAATAAGAAGCTTCTGCACAGCTAAAGAAAACATCAGCAAAATTAAAAGGGAACAGACTCCATCGGAAATATATTTGCCAATGATACCTTGGAAAAGTGTTTGATCTCCAAAATGTGTAAAGGTCTCACACTACTCCACTCTAGGAAGACAGATAATCCAATTAAAAACTGGGAAAAGGACCTAAACAGACATTTCTCCAAGAAGGACATACACAGGGCCTGGAGACATATGAAAGGATGCTCAGAATCACTAGCCATCAGAGAGATGCAAATTAAAACCAAAATAAAATACCACTTCACAGCAGTCAGAGTGTCTGTCATAAACAAATCAACAAACAACAAGTGCTGGAGAGGATGTGGAGAAAAGGGAACCCTAGTACACTTTTGGTGGGAATGCAGACTGGTGCACCCATGGTAAAAACAGTTTAGAATTTCCTCAAAAAAGCAAAAATGGAACTGTTGCCTTTTGACCCAGCAATTCCAGTGCTGGAATTATACACTAAGAATCCTGAAACACCAATTCAAAAGAACCTATGCACTCCAATGTTCATAGCAGCACAATTTACAATAGTCAAGAATTGGAAGCACTCTAAGTGCTCAACAGTAAATGAGTGGATCAACAAACTATGGTACATTTACACAATGGAATATTACCCACAGAAAGGAGGAAAGAGCTACTATCCTTTGCAACGGCACGGTTGGAACTGGAAAGTATTATGTTTAGTGAAATAAGCCAGGTGGTGAAAGACAGATACCATACAACCTCACCTATAAGTGGAACCTAACCAAGAAAACAAGCAAGCAAAATATAACCAGCAACACTGAAATAAGAAATAAACTGACAGTGATCAGAGGGGAATATAGAGGGGGATAATGGAGGGAAAGAAGTGCAAGGGTCATCAAGGAACAAGCACAAAGGGCCCATTGACAAAGCCAAGGGGGGAAGGTTTAAGGCTAGCAGATAGGGATGGGTGGGTCTGGGGAAAGTGGTTGCAGGAAAGTTTTGACAAAACAAAACTAAACAAAAAATAAACAGGGGGAGGTTAAGAATAGTAAAGGAAATTGAGAATCCAAAGAACTGATGTGTATAACATATAGACATGAACTAAGAGGTAGGGGGATAATGGGATGGTGTGCAGGGTGGAGGGGGTAATGGGGAGGAAAAAATGGGACAACCGTAATAGCATAATCAACAAAATATACCAAAAAAATTAAAAAAGCACACAAACTCTCAAAAAAAAAAGAAAAAGAAAAATATTCCATACCAGAAATGTAGAAAAAGGATTTCATAGATTACCATTTCGATAATTATGAATTTTTTGATAATACATCAAAACTCAACAAGTGGAAATTTTGTAAATGTTAGTTTTGCATTGTGGAATCTAAGCCATATCAACATTTTATAAAAATTTGATTGGTTTTTCTTACACTTTGGATAAATCTTTTACCAATGTATGATTTTGTAACATTCTGCATTGGTCATTGAAAAATGTTCATGGAATTTTAGATTTTCTAAACATTGATACATTTCATTAAATCACAGTTAATATCACCAGTGATTAAAAAAAAAAAGCCCTTAAATATTGGAAAGCTGTCCAGCCAGCGGTGGCAGATACACATTTTCGAAAATTCTACTTTTCACATGAAGGCTCAAATTTCATCAAGGGCACAAATACCATCAGACGTTTCCTTTAAAATAAGTCTTAAATTTGCTCAGTTTTGAGAAAATGCCTACCAAATACCCTTTTCCAAATAACCATAGTTTGCCGTTTGTTCTTTCAAGTAAAAATTAAATTCCATAGGAAGAGCAGCCAGTTAATATTGTGACTCAGTTGCATGAGTACTGGTCCTGGTGTCAACCATTTCACTTCATTTCACTATGGTTTGCAGGAAGAGTGCCTGGTTTTGTCCCACACAAGATCCGTCCAGAAGGTATCCAGCCATGTAATATGAAAAATAGAGACATTTACTGAAGAAGATACATGAAACATTGTACATAGGACAATGATGCCTCAGTCCCCTTCAAAGTAGGCACCTTGGGACCTCACACAGTTTTCCAAATCACCATCAGCTGACCTGTGTTATTTTCCTGAATCTTATCAACAGTCTAAAATCTCTTCCCTTTCAAAGGTGATTTTAGTTTTGGGAAAAGCCAGAAGTCACAGGCACCAAATCTGTGCTGTAGGGGACCCGAGCCACCTGGGTGATTTGATGTTTCACCAAAAAATTCTTCACAAGACGTGATGCACGACTGGGTGCCATTGTTGTGATGAAGCCACACATCACCAGTTGCCCATAGTTGTGGCCTTCTGAATCATCTGAATAGTTTCCATGGAGGAATGTTCAGGCTTAACGCAAAACTTCATGCAGATTCATTGCTCTACTAGTTCAGTCATGTTGAATATGATGTACACAGAGAACACATGCTCATGCAATTGCATCTATCACCCCTACTGACTAGTACAGTAAAGTGAAGTCATCATTGTTCACACATGCACATTCCAGTCCACTTTCCTTGGCTGCCCCATTACACAATGGCATGCAAAGCATTCTCATTATATTAACAATGGCTGCATTTTCCAGGTAGACCTCATTTTAATAGGATATTAAAAACACATGTACTCCACGGTTGAAATCTAATGTAATTAACATTTTTCACTAGTTCTTCAAGGACTTTCTTGGAAGCATTTGTGTGCGTGTGTTTCCTTGTTTTCAGTTTTGAAGATGTCAGTGACAGCAAGGATAGTAGTTTCTTGCACCTCAGTCTGTGCTATTGTGGTATTTCAGCTATTATTACTTTTTATCCAGTCATGGAGATGTCAACACAGTAAAAGAAAAGCAAATAAATGTCTTCATAATATTATGATACAAATAGATTTGATCTTGGATGGTCACCCACAGATTCATGCTCCATATACAAAAACAGGTGCTCTGGATTCTAGTACATATTCTGATTTGTTTTATCATTCGTTCTTTTTAAGCTTTCTGTACAGGTTGAGTCTTTCTTGTTTTCTCTTGAATTTTTCACATTGGAGTTTCTATTAGAGCTTCAAAGATGTGCACATCCTTGCATATATTTTCTCTCTAGAATCTTCTCTAGCATGCCCTATACTCATATGTACATTATGGCAGTCTTCTCTGAACATGGTCTTTTGTGCTCCTTTTTATGTTTGCTCTGGAGTGGGGTCTTCTCTTTTCAGGATACAGATCTTGTGAGCCTGAGACCAGGCAGAGCTGCTTGTGCAACTCAGCTTCAAATTCATGTCTTCATTCATTTTTTTTTTATGAAATGCCTTAGTCTTGCACACTTATTTCCTTTAAAAGCTATTCCTTGCTCTTTCAAGGAGGTTTGATGGTCTCTTAGGTTGTCATCCTAAGTAACTGAATACTGGGAGGGATAATATATTTGCTCCTAAGAACACACTACCTTTTAAATAGGATGGAGTTGGCTTCCTGACAAAGTGCCATTATAAGTGTCTTTCCCATCCTCTATCCAGTTTATAATGCTTATCAGTTTTTCACCTTTACAGTCATTAGTTCATCTTGCAAAATTAGGGCCCAGTCTCAAGAATGACCTGTTCTGGGAAGCAGAAATTTTAAAAGAAATCATTTGTGAAAGTAAAGACTTCATTTGTATTGTGGAATACAGACTGCTGCCAAACGTGATCATCAGCTTTTATGCTCTGCTTTGGGGACAGTTAATATATAAAATGAGAAGCAAATATACTCATATATTACTTAAGTTTGGATGAATTGGAATGGAACCCTAATTGTCTCATGTCTCTCATAATTAAGGTTGTTGTTCTTAACCTGCAATTCCTGGTGGCCACACTGGTAAAAGAATCCCCTGACACCGGATGTAAAATTTCATCAGGTTTTTTTCCCTACTATCTGTGATTCACCAAGGAAAAATGTCACGTCTTCAAGTCAGTGGTGGTCCAAAAGGTGGTAAGGTGGTAATATATATAAAAAATATATATATATATGTATAAATATAAATATATACATATAGTGGTATGTGGTAGTAATTGGAGCATAACAGTTTTATGTAGTCCACATTAACTTTGATATAATTTGCAATTAACTCATCACATTTAATCTCTTTTTATTTTTATTTTTACTATATTTTTCCATTACCATTTATCCCCCTTCTACCATCTTCTACCTCCACCCATTTATAGTCCCATTTGTTTATTTTTTCCTTTGTTTCCCTCGCCTGAGGAGATATATCAGAAAAGTATTTCTAATTAACAATGCCAGAGGCTTTACTGCCTATGTTTTCTTCTAAGTCTTTTTTATGGTTTTGGGTCTAAAATTTAAGTCTTTAATTCATTTTGAAATTATTTTTGTATGTGGTGTAAAAAGGTAGTCTAGTTTCATTTTTCTGCACATATCCGTCCAATTTTTCCCAACAGTATTTATTGAATAAACTGTTTTTAGCCCATTGTATGTACCTGTTTCCTCTGTCAAATATTAATATGAATTGACTATAAAGGTGTGGTTTTATTTCTGGGGTCCCTATTCTGTTCCATTGATCTATGTGTCTGTGTCAGTACCATGCTGTTCTGATTACTATACCCTTATAGTATAGTTTGATATTAGGTAGTGTGATTCCTCCAACTTTGTCCTTTTTGTTTCAGGATTGCTGTTGCTATGGGGGCCTTATGTGGTTCCATCTAAATTTTTTAAATATTTGTTCTAGTTGTGTTAACTATGTCATTGGTAACTTGAGAGGAATTGTGTTTAATCTATAGGTTGTTTGGGGTAGGGTGGACATTTTATTTATTTAATTCATTCTATCTATGAACACGGTATATGCTTCCAGTTATTTCTGTCTTCTTTAATTTCTTTCTTCAGAGTCTTAAAATTTTCCAAGGACAGGTCTTTTACATGCTTAACCAGACTCATGAAGAAAAAAAGACAGAAGACCCAAGTAAATAATTAAGAAATGAAAGAGAAGAAATAACAACTGACACCAAAGAAATACAATGGATTGTAAGAAAGTATTATGAACAACTATATGCCAACGAATTGGACAACCTGGACAAAATGGGTTAATTCCTAGAAAGGTAAATTTTTCTAAAACTAAACCAAGGAGATTCAGAGTATCTGAATAGATAGATTATACCTAGTGAAATTGAAGCAGTAATAAAAAAAACTCCCAACAATCAAAAACCCTGTGCCTGATGGCTTCACAGTTGAATTTTATCAAACATTCCTACAAGAATTAACATTCTCCTTCTCAAACCATTCCAAAAAAGTCAAGAGGAGAGAAGACCCCTAATGTCATTTTATGCGGCCTGCATTATCCTAATTCCAAAACCAGACAAAGGCACTATAAAAAATATAGGCATTGATATTCCTGATAAACATAGATGCTAAAATCCTCAACAAAATACTAGCAAACTGAATACGGTAATGCATCAAAAAGATCATGCACCATGATCAAGTGGGATTTATTCTGGGGATGCAACATTGGTACAATAGTCACAAATCAATAAATGTGATGCACCACATAAACTAAATGAATGATAAAAATACATGATTATATCAATAAATGCAGAAAAAGTTTTTGATAAAATTCAGCACCCATTTATTTAAAAAACTCTAAGCAAAGTGGGAATAGAGGTCTCATATCTAAACATAATAAAGGCCATATATAGGTGCATTTTAGGTCTTAAAGATAAAAATAAAATATAAATACACTCACTTTGAATTCTGAATGTGTGCTTTCCTGCAATAAGGGATCCCAAAATATCACCGATATTCAGGAGGAAATAAACTGTTGTCTTAAAATATATTCCTTTGTTGAGTTCATGCTGCTAACTCTAGTATTGACAGCCTGTCATTTTTTATATGTGACATCTTTATCCAAAAACTAAAAGAATAACTAATTATATCTTTCTTCAAATAAATGCAGCAGGATGGCTTTTGTTCAACACAGTTTTAAGTTTTCAACAGGACTATTTGAATAATTTAAAAATTTAATATGATATAGTGCCATTTGTTAATTTTTCTTTTGTTTTCCTTGCCTGAGGTGATATATTAGAAAAAATAATGCTATAAGAAATGTCAGAGATTTTACTGCCTATGTTTTATTCTGGGATTTTTATGGTTTTGATACTAACGTTTAAGTCATTAATCCATTTTGAGTTTATTCTTGTGCATGGTATAGAAAGGTAGTCTAATTTCATTTTTTTTCATTAATATATTCAGTTTTCTAACACCATTTATTAAATAGACTGTTTTATCCCTTTTTATGTTTTTGTCTCCTTTTTCAAATATTGTTTGCATAGCAGAGGAAACCATCAACAAAATGGAGAAAAAACCCACTGAATGGGAGAACCCATTTACCAATACATCTGATAAGGGCTTAATATCCAAAATTTATAAGGGACTTATAAAATCAACACCAAAAACAATCCAAATAGGAAGGCAAATGATTCGAATAGACACTTCTCCAAAGAAGACATACAGATGGCCAATAGACATATGAAAAGATACTTGACATCACTAATCACCAGAGAAATGCAAATTTAACCACAATGAGATACCATCTCACATCTGTCAGAATGGTTATAATTAATAAATCAATAAACAACAAATACTGGCAAGGGTATCGAGAAAGGGGAACCCTTTTGCATTGTTGATAGGAATGTAGATTGTTACAACCACTGTGGACAGCAGTATGGAGCTGGTATAAAAAATTCAAAATGGAACTACCTATGACCCAGCTTCCCCACTTCTGAAAATATAACTTAAGAAACCTGAAACACTAATTCAAAAGAATATATGCACCCTTCTGTTCATAGCAGTGTTATTTACAATAACCGAGATTTGGAAGCAGCCCAAGTGCCCATAGGAGATGAGTGGATAAAAAAACGGTGGTAAATGCACACAATGGAATACTACTCAGCAATGAAAAAGACGGAAATCTTACCTTTTGTTACAGCATGGATGGATATGGAAAGTATTATGCAAAGTGAAATAAACCAGTCAGAAAAAGACAAGTATCATATTATTTCATTTATATGTGGAATCTAATGAACAAAATAAACTAACAAACAAAATAGAAACAGACCCATAGATACAGACAATAGACTAACATCACTCAGAGTTGAAGGGTGTTGGGGGCTGGGTGAAAACAGTGACAGGATTAGGTAAAGGAAAAAAAAAACATAGAAACAATATGGTGATTACCAGAGGGAAAAGAGGTTGGGGGGATGCAGCAGAGGGTAAAGGAGGAGTCCCTTGTGATGGAAGGAGACTTGACTTGGGTTGGTGAACACACAATACAATATATAGATGATATAGTATAGAATTGTACACCTAAAGTCTATATAATTTTATTAAGTAATGTCACCCCAATAAACTCATAAAAATAAAGTAAAATAAAAAAGAATTTGTTATGAAATGTGTATGTGTGTGTTTACGTACAGCCACTTTAGTGGCACAAGGATATGATTGTATACTATGCTTTGTTATAAATTTAACCATTATTTGCATCACTTTTGGAGAAAGTGTCTGTGATTTTGCTTGTACGTTTTTGATATGATAGACATGATAATTACTAGTCTTAAAGTTTGTGCAAATGTGGTTGGGAAAGGGCAGAGGAGTGAACAATTAAAGTGAAGGTCATAAAAATAAACCTATTAACAAAAGCATATTGATTTCTGGAGTAATCTTTTATCTCTTCCCTATATGTTGTTATTTTCTCATTAATAATTGTATAAGCATATCTATATATAATGCAGCTTTGTAGAATTGAGCTGCAAAATGCATTTAGCTGCACTGAATGCCAAAAGATGCCTTGAGTTCCAAAAGTTCCTTAAAGTGAAATCCTTGGTTGCTTTCAGAGGATGGGCATACTAATGTGCATATTTATAATTAGCAACATCTATTTATAGAAAATCATGTAATAGGGTGGCGATGGCCGAGGAGAGAGAAGTGTAAGAATTAAAGGGTATAAAGACACATCATCCAGATATTAGAAGCAATTTACCTTCACATGTAATTCTGCTTTTCACCCATCCTCCACCTGCCTCCTCCTCTCTGTGCTTCCTTTCCCTTTGTAACCCACAATCACTGAGTTGTGTTGTACAGATTGCAGGAATTAATCAAACTTTGTGCATACAGGCATACTGTTTCTCCTGCAACTTTGTAGTAAATTAAACCTAAAATCAGTGCCATTATCCACAAAACCTTTCAGATGACACTTATTCCAACCAGATCAATTTTACTACTGGGGAAACATTCATTCTTAGACTTTGGCATAACCAAGAATGCAGGACTTCTGAGGACAATTAATGTGGCAAAAACTTTTGTCCTTTGATGTTATTCAGGGTGTAAAATGAAGATTTTAGTCCATTGTAATATCATTGTGCTAACAAAAATGTTTTATGGCATAGTTAGTATTTATTCTCTCTACCTTAAGGGGATTTTATTTCTTTTGGCAGGATTCGCTATAGCTATTTCCTCATGACCAAGGTGTGCATCACCGTTTTAATAATTGTTTAATGTTTAAACAGTTTTATGGTTTTTCAATTCACTAAAATGTTAGCATTTTATTTTACTGATTCTTTCAGAGCATTAGGAAGGTTGGCTTTCTGAGGATCTCCACAGTATGACTACTGACCAAGCTATTGCCAAGAATCATCTTAACATCACACAAGTGTTCTCAAATTTGAACAGGCAACAAGAATCCCTTGGAAGGCTTGTTGGGCCTTACCCTCTGAATTTTAATTCAATAGCCTAGGGGTGGGCTAAATCATTTGTATTTCTTAGCTCCCAGGGGATGCTGATGCTGTGGGCCCAGGGGCCACACTTTATAACCACTTGACATCAAGAAATAAAATAGCTGTTGGTGTCAGAATTGAGTAAGTTATGCATAACTTGAAGCCACAAATATTAGCATTTTAGGTCTCTTGGTTGTATTATTTTACTTAAACTAAAAAAAAAATTTAGATCTATTTTGATTGAGCCACAGTCATTATATTTGATCAGGAATACCCTTCCCACTATGAGATAAAGGGACTATGGGAATATTTGGGCACCGATGCATTTTCACGGGTCAGAAACATTTCAATGGTTATACTGATTCAGAAACAACCCATGCTGAATTACCCTTTTCTAACACAAACCCCTTGAGATTAGAAGGCTAAGCTTTTTTTTTTTTTAATATCTTCATCATAGTTCAAATTTATTTGTCTACCTATACTGTAGTAGTGGATCAACAAATACTTATTGAATTAGCACACAATGCTTGATACTAAGGCAGTTTTGACATCAGGTATAAATAATTATATTCTTAATGAAAAATAAATGCATTCCAGCATTTTAAAATACATAAAACACAATTCTGTGTAAAATGATAAGATTTTCTAGAAAAAATATAAAAATTCATTTTATACCTGGCTGGTGTAGCTCAGTGGATTCAGCATCAGCCTGCAAACCAAAAAGGGTCACTGGTTCAGTTCCCTAGTCAGGGCACATGCCTGGGTTGGGGGCCAGGTCCCCAGCAGGGGCCAAACAAGAGGTAACCACACAATAATGTTTCCCTCCCCCTCGCCCTTCCTCACTTCCCCTCTGTCTAAAAATAAAATAAATAAAATCTTTTTTAAAAATTCATTTCTTAAACTTTCAATATCCAGTGACTACTTCAGTATATTTTAGTCAAATATAGAAATCATTAATTTTACAAATATTATTAAAATAAAATACTCATTTTAAAATAAATATATACTATTTAAAATGTAGAACGAACATTTATAGAGGTGATTGATGTTTTGCAAAGTATTAATATTGAAGGTATTATTAAAAATACTAATAAAATCTAACATTTATTGAATGTTAACCTTATTTCAATCATCATATAATTGTGTAAGGTAGACACTAATGAAAAACCACTCATGTAGGACATTGATGCCGCAAGAGAAAGAGACTAACTCTTTAAGTTCATACAATGAGTGGAAAAGTGGGGATTTTAGCACAGGCAATGTTAATTCAGAATGTTAACTTTTTTTTTTACATAGTAACAATAGTTGCATATGACAAGAATTCAAACTGTACAAAATTATAAAAAATCACAGAATAAAAAGTCCCCTTCAGTACCTTCTCCTAAGACAATCAATTTTTACAGGTTTTTATTTTTCTTCAAAAGAAAAAAATCAGGGTTAGCTTTAGGTCAAGAGGTTATTTCTTCATGGCAGGCACTAAAAGAAAAAAATCACAATATATTTTACAGTATACTCATTATATATGTGCATGTATATAATACACCTTTTTATATATAGTATTCAATATATATAAGTATACATGACATACATAATAAATATATTTTAATATATCTATATATTCATAGATATTTCTTAATAATAAGATTTCATGCACAGATCTATACATTTTACAGAATTTTAAAGTATGGTTAGATATAAATTATCTTCTTCCATTATTAATTAATTTTCAGTTAGTTTCTATGACTGTTTTTACATTTTGCTATTCCTGTAAATGCAGGACTAAACATGAGTTAATTTCATTATGTTTTCCATTAAATGTGTTAATATTGCTGAATTACAAGGGTTGAAATAAAATGATGTATAGAATTATATTTAAAATATTTCATCAATAAGACAAAGAGATATAGATGGAAGCATGCAAAATCCTGATATCATACAGGTAATGAGTATATGAGGGTTTATTGTTAACATCTCTTCTATATTTGTGTTTAAATCTTTTAAATAATTATAAAAGTTTCCTTATTAGGCATCTTATTTTTAAGGAAGACACAAAACTTTCCATAAATTTCCATTATCTTCATAGTAGCATAGGAAATCCAAAAGTGGTCATGTTAACATATTTCTAGAAGATGATGTGAATATATGTGTTAGGGGCCTTAAATTTTTTGCAAAATGAAGTTTGAGAAAGGTTATAAAAAAGCATGAAAGCAATGGACTAAGTTTCAGAATGAGTCATGTAATTCAAGTAAGAATTATTTGATGAAGGATATTTTGAAACAAATGGAGAAAATGAGTTAAGTGATGAGATATTAATATTAGTGCAAATGTCTCAAAGAAACAAAATATGTGTTTTTTTATCAGCTTTATTTAGGTATACTTAACAAGTCACATTATGTAAGTTAAGGTGTACAGTGCAAAGGCTGGAAAGCCTTAGGAGATATATATATATATATATATATGTATATATATATATGAGAGAGAGATATATATGGTGGCCTTAGCCTACTTATGATAATATATATTTGATTTATGTATAGCTGCTAACAATTCACAAAGCTTAACATACATTTCTGACATTATCATGATTAGGGGAGTAATGTGTTGTCATGTCCCGTGACGACAGCTATTTTTCTGAGTCCACAGATGTTGATCGCAGTGGCACCATCATGACTTCTAAATCTTTATGGTGATCTCACCTCTGTAGTTTAAAGGATTATTATGCAGGAGGATCAAGATGGCAGAGGAATGATTGGAAGTCACACTGACCTCCTCTCAGGACCAATCTGGAATTACGACCAAATGATGGAGAAATCACCCAGAGCAAACAACTGAACAATAGCAAGAGAGAAGCCTTATACCCTCGGATGCACAGAAGAATCAGTTCAGCACAACCTGACTGGTAAGGGGTGCGGCAGAGACATGAGGAGGCTGGCTGGGTCCTTCAGGCTGCAGCACCAGAGGGATATTTAAGTGGTCAGTTGGATCCCCCTGAGAAGCATGGGGTTTAAACCATAAGTGAGGATCCTCAGCCTACAGTGCCAGAGACCAAAGAGTACACAGATAACAGTCACCTGCGAAAAGCATCAGTGCTGCTCTCTCACAGAGACAGGAGGCCAGAGACTGAAAGAGACATTAGGAAGGCTAATGAATAAATTTTCTCTGCAGCCACTTACCCTGGGCTCTAGCAAAGGCAGGGACAAGGTGGACTAGAGATGTCTGAGGAGAGACAGGTGATGAAGAAGGCTTTGGGGAGAGAACTGAGAGAGTAGCCTCCGGGATACTGGTGCTGAGTCATCCCCCACATGGAGCAGCCATCTTGCTCAGGCAGACCACTCCCCTGAGTGGTGGCATCCTAAGAAGAAACAATAGCCCCACCCCAAGGAGGGACTCAGCACTGGCCTTCTGCTGTTTAAGCCTGACTGCTGAGTGCAGAGTGGCAACCACAGACAGGACATCCCTGAGAAGGGGTTGTGGGGAGAGTGGATTAGAGGTACTTGAGCAGTGACTAGGGACAGAGATTTTGGGGAGAGAATTAAGAGAGTAGCCTCCGGGATCATGGTGCTAAGTCATAACCCATAAGGGGGCAGCCATTGAGCTCACACAGACCACTCCCCTCCAAGCAGCAGCAACCTGAGGGGAAATATTAGCTCCAACCACAGAGAGGATTCTGTCCCACCTGAGGATGTTTAAGCCTGACTGCTAAACTCAAAATGACTAGATTAACAACTGAAGGAGACAGCCATAGAGATTAGATCCCCGGAAATCTCCAACAGACTGCCTAAGGTCAGATGGGGTCAACATCTGACATCACTAGAAGTGGATTTAGAAAGAAAAAAAAGTTCAGTAAATACTAGAGGCTACCAGGATGAAATCCACTGCAGTCTTCTCCATGATTTGCGATATTTTTATTTACGACATAGCTTT
Organism: Mormoops blainvillei; assembly: GCA_004026545.1. Classification (NCBI taxonomy): domain Eukaryota; kingdom Metazoa; phylum Chordata; class Mammalia; order Chiroptera; family Mormoopidae; genus Mormoops; species Mormoops blainvillei. The sequence goes on from PVJD01000438.1 coordinate 141,370, forward strand.
TTAGCATTCATTTCTTGTCCATCAAGTTCATGTATTATTAAGTCATGTATCATGTATTATATAGTATAGATTTCATACTATAGTTAATTTCTCCCCTTTTCTATAATAGTCTTAATCTCTATATAGCCTTATTAATGCTGGTTCATTTGCTGTTGATGGGGGGCTGCAGGGGGGAGTTACATTTGTGGTCATGGGTTTGATTCTGGGGCATTGTGCTTTTGCTCTGGCAGCCAAATACTGGGAAAACAACTGAAAAGAAAGGAGGAATCCTCAGAAAGACTACTAAATGTAACAGAAGCAAGTAAACTATCAGATATTGAGTTCAAAACAATGGTTATAAAAAAAGCTCAATGAACTCAATTAACTCAGTATGAATTACAAAAAACTGCAGGGGAATTATGAGGAACTTACTGCAAACAATATCAGCATGAAGAAGGACATAGAAGCTATCAATAAGACCAAGAGGAAATGAAGAATACAATTTCGGAATTGAAGAACACAGTAGAAGGAATCAAAAATAGGCAAGATGAAGCAGAGGACTGAATCAGAGAGATGGATGACCCGGTAGGAAAAGACTCCCAGAAAGAGAAAGAAAATGAAAAAAGGCTAAAAAGAAAAATGAATAGGGGTTGGGGAAATGCAAGACAACATGAAATGTAGTAATATCTGTATAATAGGAATACCAGAATGAGAAGAAGAGGAGGAAGGGATAGAAAACCTGTTTGAAAAAGTAATGATAGAAAACTTCCCTCATTAATGAGGAGAGGAAAAGTCACACAAGTCCAGGAAGCACAGAGATTCCCAATCAAGAGGAACCCAAAGAGACCCACTCCAAGACATATCATAATTAAAATGGCAGATATCAAGGACAAAGAGAATGTTAAAGGCAGTAAGGGATAAACTGGAAGTAATATAAAAGGGAGTCCCAATAAGGCTAGCAGCTGACTTCTCCACAGAAACACTACAAGCCAGAAGGGGATGGTAATAAATATTCCAAGTAATGAACAGCAAACACCTGCAACCAACACTATTCTACCCAGCAGAGATCTCAATTAAAAACTGAGAAATAAGGAGTTCCACACAAAATAAGGCTAAAAGAATATACCTCTACCAAACCAGCATTACAAGATATGCTAAAGGGACTGCTTTAAGAAGATGAAGAAATAGAGTGTGAGAGAGAAGAACGCAAGTACAAAGGGAAAAAATGAATAAGTACCTATCAATAATAACTTTAAATGTCAATGGATTAAATGCTCCAATTAAAAGGTCGAGTAGCTGAATGGATAAGAAAACATGATGCACACATATGCTGCCTCCAAGAGACCCACTTCAGATCACAAGACCTACACAGACTGAAAGTGAAGTGTTGGAAAAAATTATTCCAAGCAAAGGGACAGGAAAAAAAAAACTGGGTTAGCAATATTTATATCGAACAAAATAGTCCTCAAACCAAGGGCTATAAAAAGAAACAGAAGGATACTTCATAACACTCAAAGAGTACATGAAGAAGATGTGAACATTATGAACATATATGCATCCAGCATAGGAGCACCCAAATATACAAGGAAAATACTGGAGGACTTCAAGAAAGATATAGACAGAAACACACTTCTAGTAGGGGATTTTAATTCCCCACTGACAACAATGGATAGATCATCCAAAGAAAGCATCGACAAGGATATTGGGGAACTGAATGACGCAATAGATCAAATGGACTTAGCTGATATATATATATAGAACCTTTCATCCCAAAGAAGCAAACTACACATTCTTTTCAAATACACATGGAACATTTTCAAAGACCAAATGACAGAACACAAAATAAGTCTCAACAAATTTAAGAAAATTGAAATCATATCAAGCATTTTCTCAGACCTCAAGGGCTTAAAACTACAAATCACCCTCAAGGAAAAAACTCAAAAGCATTCAAACACATGGAGACTGAAGAGCATGCCATTAAATAGTGAATGGTTTAATAATGAGATCAAAAAACAAATCAAAACTTTCTGAAAACAAGTTAAAATGAACATACAACAGCCCAAAACCTATGGGACACAGCGAAGGCAGTCCTCATAAGAAAGTTCATTGCAATACAGGCCTACCTAAAAAAGATAGAAACATTTCAAATAAGCAACCTAAACTTACATCTACAAGAACTGCAGAAACAACAACAAACAAAGCCCAGAGCAAGCAGAAGGAAGGAAATAATCAAAATCAGAGCAGAATTGAATGATATGGAGACTAAAAGAACAATTCAAGTATTAATAAATCCAGGAGCTGGTTCTTTGAAAAGGTAAACAAAATCAACAAGCCTTTAAGCAGACTCATGAGGAAAATAAAGAGAGAGGATACAAATAAATAAAATCAGAAATGAAAGAGGAGAAATTACAACTGATACCAAGAAATAGAAAGGATTTTAAGAAATTACTATGAACAGCTAAATCAAGAAATTTGAAAAACTGGGTGAAATGGATAAATTTCTAGAGAAATATAATCTTCCAAAACTGAATGAAGAAGCAGCAGAAATCTGGAACAGACTGATAACAGTTGATGAAATTGAAGCTGTATGAAAAAAACTACCAGCCCACAAAAGCCCTGGACCAGATGGTTTCACAGGAGAATTTTACAAAACATTCAAGGAGGAGCTAACCCCTGTCCTTTGCAAACTATTCCTAAAAATCCAAGAAGAGGGAAGACTCCCAATCTCTTTTGATGAAGCCAGTATCATTCTAATCCCAAAACCAGATAAAGACACAACAAAAAAAGAAAACTACAGGCCAGTATTGCTGATGACAAGGTGCTAAAATTCTCAACAAAATATTGGCAAACTGTATCCAGCAATGTATTAAAAAGATCATCCACCATAATCAAGTGGGATTCATCCCAGGGATGCAAGGATAGTACAGTGTTTGCAAATCAATAAATGTAATACATTACATAAATGAAAGGCAGGAAAAAACTCACATGATCATATAAGTAGATGCAGAAAAAGCATTTGATAAGGTACAGCACCCATTTATGATAAAAACACTCAGCAAGTGGGGATAAAAAGGGCATTCCTCATCATAATAAAGGCTATTTATGGGAAACCTACATTAAACATTATACTGAATGGGCAAAAACTGAGTGCTTTCCCAGTAAGATCAGGAATAAGACAAAGGTGTCTGCTTTCACCACTTCTATTCAACATAGTATTAGCTGTCCTAGCCACAGCCATCATATAAGAAACAGAAATAAAAGGCATCCAAATTAGGAAGGGGGAAGTAAAACTGTCATTGTTTGCTGATGACATGATAGTATACATAGAAAACTCTATGGACTCCACCAAAAAACTACTTGACCTAGTAAGGGAATTTGGTAAAACAGCAAGATACAAAGTCAGTATCCAGAAATTGAAGGCATTTTTTTATATCAACAATGAAATATCAGAATCAGAAGCCAGGAAAAATATCCCACATACTATAGCAATAATAAAAATAAAGTACCTAGTAATAAACTTAACCCAGGATGTTAAAGACCTATGCTCAGGAAACTACACAACACTGAAGAAAGAAATTAAGGAAGACACAAATAAATTGAAGCATATACCATGTTCATGGATTTGAAAAATTAACATCATCAAAATGACCATACTACCCAAAGCAAAGTATAGATTCAATGCAATCCCTAGTAACATATCAATGACCTATTTCACAGAGAACAAATATTTGAAAAATATATATGTAATCATAAATGACTCCAAATAGCTGCAGCAATTTTGAGAGAGATGAACAAAGTAGGAGGGATCATAATATCTGCTATCAAAGTATACTATAAGGTCACTGTAACCCAAACAGTCTGGTATTGGCATAAGAACAGACACATAGATCAATGAAACAGAATAGAGAGCACAGGAATAAACCCATGACCCTATGGTTAATTAATATTCGACAAAGGGGGCAGACATGTAAAATGGAGTAAAAATAGATTTTTCAACAAATCGTGTTGGGAGATATGGTTAGCTACATGCAGAAAAATGAAATTTGACCCCCAACTTAAACCACACACAGAATAAACTGAAGATGGATAAAAGACTTAAATATAAGCTGTGACACCATAAAAATCCTAGGGAGAATATAGGCAGGAAAATCTCAGATATTCCACACAGCAATATTTTCACTGATATGTTTCCTAGAGCAAAGGGCATGAAGGAAAGAACGAAGAAATGGGACTTCATCAAAATAAGAAGCTTCTGCACAGCTAAAGAAAAACATCAGCAAAATTAAAAGAGAACCAACTATATGGGAAAATATATTCACCAATGATATCTTGGACAAGGGCTTGATCTCCAAAATATATAAAGAACTCACAGGGCTCCACTGCAGGAAGACAAACAATCCAATTAAGAAATGGGCAAAGACCTGAACAGACACTTCTCCAAGGAGGACATACACAGGGCTTAGAGACACATGAAAGGATGCTCAGCATCGCTAGCCATCAGAGAGATGTAAATTAAAATCAAAATAAAATACCACTTCACAGCAGTCAGAATGTCTGTCATAAACAAATCAATGAACAACAAGTGCTGTCGAGGATGTGGAGAAAAGAGAACTCTAGTGCACTGTTGGTGGGAATACAGACTGGTGGAGCCACTGGGAAACATTTTCGAATTTCTTCAAAAAGCTAAAAATGGAACTGTCTTTTGCCCCAGCAATTCCACTGTTGGAATTATACCCTAAGAATCCTGAAATGCCAATTCAAAAGAATCTATGCACTCCAATGTTTATAGCAGCACCATTTACAATAGCCAAGAATTGTAAGCAACCTAAGTGCCCAACAGTGATGAGTGGATCAAAAAAACCATGGTACATTTACACAATGGAATACTACACAGAAGAAAGCAAGAGCTACTCCCCTTCGTGACAGCATGCATGAAACCGGAGAGCATTATGCTGAGTGAAATAAGCCAGGCAGTGAAAAATAGATACCATATGATCTCACCTATAAGTTGGAACCTAATCAACAAAATAAACAAGCAAGCAAAACATTTTCATTTTGAAATGAAAAGCAAACTGACAGTAACCAGAGGGGAGGAGAAAGGGGTATAACAGGCAAAAGGAGGAGAAAGTTCATCAAGGAACATGCATAAAAGAACCATTGAGAAAGCCGAATGGGAGAAGGAATGAGGGTGAAAGGTGGGGATTGGTGAAGCTGGGGAAAGTGCTGTTTAGAAAATGTTGACCAAAAAAAAAAAAAAAAAAAATAGACAGGGGGAGGCTAAGAATATAGGAAATTGAGAAGTCAAAGAAGCCATATGTACAATCCATAAACATGAACTAAGAGGTGTGGGGATGATGGGATGGGGAGCAGGGTGGAAGGAATAAATGGAGAAAAAAAAAATGAGACAACTGTAATAGCATAGTCAATAAAATATGCCAAAAAAAAGTGAAATAGGCAAAAAAATAAAGGATTATTAGCTCTCCAGTGAGATCTACACACTCAAAATCCAAGAGAAATTTGTGTAGAGGAACAGATAGGATTTTCTCTTTTTATTACAAATAAACATTTTAGGCTTGAAATAATTTAGGCTTGATTATAATTTACTTTTAATCTACTGAACATTCTGTGTGTGTTCATTTTCAAATTTTGTAATGTGTGAAATATCTCCACCTAAAATTCTGTATACAGCAGATTAAAGATTAAATATGATGTATATTAGAAAATATCACAAATGCTATTCATCTATAGCAAAATCCCCACAGGTTTTTATTTAATCTTAATTACCTTCCTTCTCTGACAAGGTATCATCCTCATCTTTTCAGCTTCCCTACCTTCAGCCTTCAGGATTGAATGTTGCTTTGTATTGCCTATACGTGCTCCTTATGCTCTAAGTAAAGCCTCAAGAATGTATTTTTATTGGTGTATATTCAATGAGCTGAGACAGCTGACTTTGATTAATGAATGAGGAGGAGGGGAATGGGTGGAGGGGGAAGAAGGTATGCGGGGATAAATGGTAATGGAAAAAATACAATAAAAAATGAACTATTCAAAATTAAATAAGTACGAATAAAAAATAAAATTTATTAATTCCCCCCACCCCCTAGAAAATGAACTATTAGTGTACAAAATCCCTCAGATTTAACCCCAGAACCTTAGGCCAGTAGTAAGCCTCTTGTTGTTTAGTGGCTGAAGTGAGTTTCAAGTGCCTAAGGATTATCTCCATTCATTTGAATGTTTTCTGCTTACAAAGTTAACGGCTGAGTGCATTTTGAGTAAAATACTAAAGGAAAGAGCTGATAAAAATATCAATTTCATATATCTGCTTAAAGGAGATATGTATCTGTTCCTTCTCAAACCACTGTTAAGCTGTCATCCATGTGCTTATCACAGAAACAATTATCTCACAGTATTTTTATCTTCAGACATTTTCCTGACCAGACTGAAAGAATCTACGGAAGCAGTCAATCCTTTCGTTTGTTTTAAGGAGGACTGTGTTCATTCTCAGATGAGAAATCCACTTACACATGATGTGAAGTTCTACAAACACAATCACTGAATATACTTGCTAGATAGAGCCCATTCCCTACAAACAGGGAGCTGTTGTTTTAAATTGGTAAATCCAAATAAACGAAATGGCAAGAAAGTGATACTAACCTTTCCTTTGGTTATTGGCTGCCTCTTTTGTTTATGAAATTGTCAACTGATAAACTTCTAGTATAGTAACATTTTTTTACCTCTTCTAATTACCCAGAGTTCCCTTAAAGAACTTAGTAACCAAGTGGTGGGAAGGAGCACATTTGGTTGCATATCAGGGGAACAATGTGTTAAGTGAGTAGGTTGCCAAAAAATTCTGGCCTGCAAAGAGTGCCAAAAAACAATTGTAAGATAAGGGAGCAAATATGATATCGACAAAGAAAAAAGGGGGGGATTATGATATAAAGTTAAAAAATGTAATCTGTGGATTGATTTTTTTTTGTGAAATACAGGTTTATAGATTGAGCTTTCCAGATTTAGTGAATGATGTCAACTGTGTGTTTTGTTTTTGTTTTTTTGTATCATCTGGTTACCTAAATTTTAAAGACTTTTAATTGAAATCAAATGAACATTTAAAGTCACAAAGAGGCCTAAGACTTTTTATACCCTGTGTATATCTTTACTTTTAAATTATGGCTTCTATTGGTATTCAATTAACTTTCCTTTATATTAACAAACAAAAGAAGAAATTTAGAAGAAATATAATTACATAAAGTAATGTATTTGGGCTTTTATAAGGAATCAGTACAGAAGGTCCTGGATATTTATAAAATATATATGAACTTTATAAATTACCAAATTTACAAAAGATATTATGGGATTTACTTTACTTCATAAAATATATCAAAATGCAATTAAAGAATCAAAATGAGCCCTTTAGACACTTGATGATTTTATAAGGACAAGGTGAGATATTATTTATTAAATAAAAATATTTTTTGCCCCAGATGCAATAATTTCATAGAAAAATTAGCCTTTCCTTAACTTTCAACAACAAAACAAACAATTTAGAATATTTTGACACAGAAAAAAACAAACATAACTGATATATATGTGGTATTATCAAAAATCAATTAAGATGCATGTATGTGGTAGAGAATCTCTTCACTTATTACTGAGGTGACCAATTTTCACAAGCCATATAATACTATAAGAAAGTCAGGTTTATATATCAACAAAATGACACATCATTGTGTATAATGAGCCGTTAAGATGGGTTCTGAACAAGCAAAACAGCAAATGTTACATCTGGTCCTGCTGGTTTTCTAGGTTTTTAGTACTTGAAAGAGTTAAGGTATAGTCTTTTGGTGTGAGGGTAAACTTTCCGCTTACTCCTGCCTCTCGCAGCTGGAAATCTCAAATGTATATCTCAGTGTCTTTTCCAATACTGCCCAAGAAAATGTATGTTTTTTAGCTTAAGATTCTCAATTTGTGAAGACTGAACTTTTATCTTACTGCAAGATACAAATAGAATGAAGGAGCCAGCCCTGAGTTCCTTTATAGTTGGCAAGGAGTAAATGGAGCAATTTCTTTGTCAGTTACTCTATTTGCACACTAGAATGATAGTGGAATGATTCTGGAAGCAAGACCTTGGTGATTCTCTTTCAAACCCCAAAGCAATTCTTTTCAAACCTTTATTGAGGGCCGGGGTCTTGAGGAAGCATATCCAAATGAAACGAAGTTAATTTTCCAGACTAACCCACACTACTATGATTTGCATAATGCAAGATTCATTGATGACCACTGTCCTCCAGATCTTACAGATGGCATTTCTAAAAATTATCCCTGGAGAGTTATACCAAGGCTAGCATAATTCTTCATAAAAGTCGTACTCAAAGTATGGTTAATCAACTACATCATTATTATTCAAAGGGAAAAAAAAAACCTTCAGAGACTGAAGCTATAGTAGGATGTCCTTCCTCATGTGAAAGTCTTGGCAATATATGGCATATTCCTTTAAGATGGGGTTTATGTCATCCCAGAACTGAACACAGTGCCTGGTAAAAATATTTATTTATTTTTATTGTAGTTTTTCTTTTTGCCATTTATTCCCCTTGTACCCCCGTCCCTCACAATCAGCATACTGTTGTCCATGTCCATAAGTCCTTTTTCCTTTTTGCCCTCTACCACCTAAATTCCCTTCACCCTTAGCTGTCATCCTGCTCTCTATGAGTCTGTCTCTATTTTGCTTGTTAGTTCAGTTTGTTCATTAGATTCCACATATAAGTGAAATCACATGATATTTTTCTTTCTTGGACTGGCTTATTTCACTTAGCATAATGTTCTCCAGGTTCATCCACGCTTTCACAAAGGGTAACCTTTTTTTCTTTTTTACAGCCAAGTAGTATTCTATTGTGCAAATGCCCTGTAGTTGTTTTATTCCCTCATCTATTGATGGATACTTGGGCTGCTTCCAAATCTTGGTAATTGTAAATAATGCTGCAGTGAATGTAGGGGTGCTTATGTTCTTTTGAATTAATGTTTTGGGTTCATGTGGATAAATTCCTAGAAGTGGGATCACTGGGTCAAAAGGCAAATCCATTTTTAACTTTTTGAGGTATCTCCGTACTGTTTCCCACAGTATTGGTTGCACCAATTTACATTCCCAGTAACAGTGCAAAAGAGTTCCCTTTTCTCCACATCCTCACCAGCATTTGTTGTTTGTTGAGTTCTTGATGATAGACATTCTGACAGATGTGAGATAATATCTCAATGTGGTTTTAATTTGCATCTCTCTGTTGATTAGTGATGTCGAGTATATTTTCATATGTCTAATGACCACCTGTACATCCTCTTTGGAGAAGTGTCTATTCAGGTCCTTTGCCCATTTTTTAAATTGGAGTGTTTATTGTTTTGGTGTTGAGTTGTGTAAGTTCTTTATAAATTTTGGATATTAATCCCTTATCAAAGGTATTGGTGAACATGTTTTCCCATTCCATGGGTAAAGTAATCAAATCAGCATGGTAGTGGCAGAAAAGCAGACACATAGATCAATGGAACAGAATAGAGAGCCTAGAAATAAATCTATACTTCTATAGCCAATTAATATTTGACAGAGGAAGCAAGTATATACGATGGTCTAAAGATAGTTTATTCAATAAATGTGTTGGAAAAATTGGACAGATACATGCAGAAAAATGAAACTAGACCACCTTCTTACACCACACACAAGAATACATTCCAAATGAATAAAGACATAGATATGAGACCTCAAACCATAAAAATCCTAGAAGAAAACATAAGCAGTAAAATCTAAGACATTGCTAGTAGCACTATTTTTACTGATATATCTCCTAAGGCAAGGGAAACAAAAGAAAAATAAAAGAAATGGGACTATATTACACTAAAAAGGTTTTGCACAGCAAAGGAAGCCATTGACAAAATACAAAGTATTTGTTAAATAAAGGAGTGGTTGTACCACTCTTACCAAATGCCCCTAAAAATCTTCATGCTCCCCAAAATTGTCCAAAGGAAGATTCAAGTAGAGAAAGATACATAATAAGGGATCAAAATATATCAGCAATTCTTTTTCAGAAGAAAAATGGCTTGATCACATATTTTCCTTTTTATAAAATTTTTTGGGTGACTCTGGTTAACAAAATTATACAGTTTTCAGGTGCTCAATTCCACAACGCATCCTTTATGCCCTATATTGTGTGTTCACCATCCCAAGTCAAGTCTCTTCCTATCACCATTTGTCCCCCATACTGTCCTCCACCTCCCCTCACGCCCAGCAATCACCATTACCTTGTCTGTGTCTGCGAGTTTTTTATCTTTTTCTTTTTGCATAATCCCTCCAGTAAAATAGAGACAGACAAATAGAGAGCAAGTTGATCACATTTTTATTCTTTGAGAATTCATTAAATTTGTGTTCACTCTTCTAATGTGTTCAGAAATTCTATAATTGAGGAATTTGTATATAAAATACTTTCTAAAACTAAGTGTATTTGATAAAAACCTTACTCTGAACATGTAAAATTGAGGTTGCAAACCCTGTACCAAATACAAACATGTATTTTTGATATAGTTTCTTCTTTGAAAGAGGTTAATAATTTTAAAGAAAAACTTTTAACCAGCTAAATAAATGAAACATTATTTTATTTAGAAATAAATACCTGTTAGTCTCAGGATTTAAAATAAATAATGAACTATGGTAACTATATACTGGTATTATCCATTCATAAAATTTATTATAAAGTGTTAGTGTTAGTAGTATAGCATGTTTTTCCCTGTAAACCATAAACCAAGGAATAGTCTTTTTGAAACCTACTTTATAGTAATACAGATTAAATAAATGCTTTAGGAATGGGCTTCCAGGTTTTACATTATCATGTATTTTGGTTTTGCTTACTATGTCCAGGAAGAGAAGTACATTTCAGTTGTGAGTACCCATCTATAACTTTGATATTTCACTGAGTTTCTGCTTTAGGGAACTCAGGAGAATATATAAGACTATTCTATTAAATCTGGCTATAAAATTCCATTTATCTAGCAATTTGAAACAGTGAATAATTACTCTCCTTAGTTAAAATAAATTTTTGGTGTTTGGATAGCAGGATAATGAATTCCCAGATAGTCAGTGAATTATCATGGAAAGTGCATGAGCTTTGGAATTAACAGGCCCTGGCTTAGATTTCTTATCTTCAAATTATTAGCTATGTCAGTTAAGGCAAATTACCTTAATCCCCTACATTCTGTGTATTGATCTGGAAAAAGGGGGCAATTAATCCTGTCATTCATGGTTATAATGAGCAGTAATGTATCTAATATGTATCACAATGACTAGGCTAGAGTCCGATTATGGGATATACCATTTACTTTCATGTGTACTTTCACCAGTAAGTGTAACATTCATTTTATAGGTAATAACATTACAAATATAAATATGGACAGGGATATACATACACTTTTGCCATTTATAGAGTACATATTCTTGTGCATGCACACATACTTTTGTTTAAATGAGTCATGGAATTAAAATTTAACAAACTATAATTATAACAGTGAGAGGCAAAATAGCATAATTCTGATAGTTAAGAACACAGATTTTGCAGACAACCAGAAATGAGTTGTGCTTCTGGTTCTACTTATTTTCTGGATTATTTTGAGAAAATAATTTAAACATTTCAGTTTCACTTTCTTCACAGTTGATTCCATATCTACATCATAGATTCATTGTTGGAATAAAATAGAAAATATATAAAAGAACTTTCACAACTGTCAATACAAAGGAAGTAATCAATAAATGATTGTTATTATTTTACAGATTTCTTGAAAAAATATTCAATATAAAATATCAGATCAGAACCCCTTGCTGGAAGAAATGATAACAACTGTTCACAATAGGGAAGATCAAAATGGGAAGATCAAATGGATTGTCAGCTTTAGCTCCTTGACTGTACAGTTGAAATTTAAGCCTTCTCACCTCTTTTTTTAGAAATTTTCAAAATAAATAATACTCTGAGTGGCAAGATACCTCTGTTATAACCCAAGGTTTCTTAAATTTTATCTGTCTGAACATTGGGAAGAACCAACTCTGTGAAAGAAGTTGAAAGTTCTTTGAATAAATAGAAAGTATTACTATTTAGTTTTATAAAATAAAAGTTACTCTGAAGGCTAATGTTTTTGTTTTTAATACATTTTTCAAGTGTTTAAATTGAATAATGCCTGAATTAATGAAATAATATATTAAAGACATTTCAAATGTTTTCCCGTTACCAGAGTTCACAAAGCTATTAAAATTTTTTATACTTGCATGATAATCTCTGATTTAATGCTGCTCAGGATAAATTCTCTTAAAGTCCCTTTGTCACAACAACTATAGCAAAGAAGAGGAGTGGCGACATGTGTGATAGTAACAATAACGGTCAAGATTCTTGGTTGCAAATAACAAAAAAATTAAATCAGAATAAGAATTTATCAAGAGGTTATGGAATAGATTGCAGAAACAGATGGAAAATCATGAAACTGGGCAAGAAGCAAGGGGGGAGAAACACCAAGGTCATTATCTTACAATGCTCCTGAATATGTGCTCTGAATCCAGACTGCCTGGCTTCAAAGCCTAGCTCTACTTCTTACATGATCTGTGACCTTGGGTAAGTGATTTATCTCTGTGCCCCAGTATTCATGTCCCTAAAATAAGACTGTCCTTAGAATTAATTAAGTTAACACATTTAAAATACATAATAATTGTTAAATAACCCTTCAGAAAAAATTAAATTGGCCTAGGACCATGGCCATCATCATTATACACCATGACAGAGTCATTGAAAAACCATTATTGCTGTCCTTTTGGATTTTCATCACTCCCCAGAGTACATGAAGCAAATTTGGCCTTGCCTGGATTGAGAAAAGGTCAGAAATGGCAGAATTGCTCCACTTTTGCTCCAAGAGGGGGGTACAATTTCCTAAAATCAAGAAGGAAATATGTATGTTAAACAAATAGCCAAACATTTTGAAAATGTCCACTTCAGTACAGATGACCATATGTCCTGCCTACCTAAAGAGAGTCCTGGTTTACAACTGATACCCCACATGGTTAAACATATGTTCCTAGAATAAGTGCCACAATTTGGATGATAAGCAATATGGCTTAGCTAACCATCATTCACTCCCTTTGGCTATCAAAAATCTGTATACTTCCCTCTTCCCATACTTATTGTTCCAATTGGGAAAAAAAAAACCCTTCAGTAATATAATGCAATTTCACTTTTAAAAACAAAAATTCATTCGCTCTCTTTCTGTTCAGAAAACAAAACAAAACAAATATATTGTCTATTTCTGCATTTATCTCTTAGTTGTGGATTTCTGGCTATTCTCTTCGATTTCTTTCCCATCTTGTCTCAATATTCCATCTCTTATTGAATAAATTATATCACCACCACTCCTGATAAAATACACACACACACGCACACAAACACACACACAGAAAAGAAAGGAAATACATGTGGAATCTTGGTTTCTCGTTTCTGTGCTTGATTGTGAGGCCAAATTTGATGCTTAGGCTTGCTTTCTTCATTAGCCAATACTCCTTCAGTACACTGTTCCTCTACCTTCAGGGTATACCTCAGAAATTACTTGAATTTCATGCATGAGGATTCAAAGGTGTTTTCTAGTCTAGGGTAAAAAGAGTTTCAGTTAATGAACATGGTAGTTATATATGTCATATACCACAGAATTCTGATCTTACAAGGTGTTGTTTTCCATTGGTACTAAAATGAATTTTGATATTCCACAGAGGGTATATGGTAAGAGTATCAAATTTTTTTGTAATACACTCAATGTTTTACATCTTTTATTATAGAATATACCATTTATTCAGTCGCAATGACATGTAAATGCAATTATAGAGTTTATTTAATATATGTACACATAGTGGAGCAAATAGATACTAAAGTAGCAAGAAAATATATATCCATTAATTAACAGGGTCTGTTCCATTAACAACAACTGACTGCACTCTTCATGATTTGATCAATCAACTTACTATTATGTAATTGACAGGTATTATAAACAATGATTTTCCATCAGAGGCTCAAGTTGTTTTCAGTATGGATGAACTGGACACTGAGAGAGGTGGCGGTATCTGGGTCACACTTGATAAGAAATGTCTACTCTACTGTGTGATAAGCACATTCTATCTCTGAGGCCTTGGTCACTTTACTCAATCAGAAAGCACCAAGATAACCAGGAAAAGATAATTTTCATTAGCAAACTTACCACCTTATTGCTGGGAAGAAGAAATGGCCATATATGTGATTATATACCAATCCATGGGCTGGGGTCAATGGTTTGGCTGGATGGTTAAGGACTTAGAAGGAACATGATTGTTAAATTGGTGACAAGTGAGTTTAGGGAAGAGTTGTAAAGATAGGCCTGTTGAATAGACAAAAATCATAAAGATATTTGTATCCTATGAGAAAACTAATCAAAATGTGACCTTAGCAGAGGAGAATTTTAATAATTTAATAGATAGGATGAACTTTTACATGGATACCAGTTAACCTTTTTCCCACAGCCAATTCTGTCAGCACTCAATGGGTGGGGCATGAATGGGCTTGATAGCCTTTCCAAGGCTGATCAGGCTATAGCCACTGCTGAGCACCCAATCTGCCAACAACAAAGATGAACACTGAGTCCCCAGTATGGCATCTTTCCTCAGGGTGATCACCCAGCTACCAGGTGGCAGATTGATTATATTGTACTTCTGTCACAGGTGGCTGTATTTGGTTGTTACTGAAGTAAATGCTTTTTCTGGATAATAACATGCCTTCTCTCCATGTAGCGTTTCTATGAAAACTACTAACCATAGACTTACAGAATGCTTTGTTCACCATCATGGTGCTCCACGTAGCATTGCTTCTGGTCAAGGAACTCATCTCTCAACAAACAAAACTTGACAATAGAATTGACCTTTCTTATCGTGGTCTCCAACATGCTGAAGCAACTGGTTTGATTGAATGGTGGAGTGATGCTATGAGGACCCAGATAAATCACCGATTCATTGACACTACTTTGCAGAGCTAGGATGAGGTTCTCCAGAGGCTCTATATACTCTGAATTAGCATCCAATATAGTGTGATAATAATTTTGTTGAAATTAATCTTTTTTCAAATCCCAATTGTCAAAATATATCTGTCAATTTGTCCTCACTCAGAATTGAACAAATTATTTTCATTAACTTCAGTTTCAGCAATATATTTGTTTTAAACCATCACATATAAACAATAGATAGTAAGGAAAAATCTTGAACAGATAGTTGTGTGGCAGAGTCATAAAATTGCATTGCATAATAAATTCAAGAAATTACAATACTGTCAATGTTTTGGTTCCCTTAAGTTTATTCTACTGGCTTTCAAGTGTCTCTACAGTGAAAAAAAAGAACAGAAATAAAAATTATTTTAACTGATCACATAGGATTAATTAATGTTATTTGATTTCTATCCCTTCCAATGAATATATTTACATTCATTGTTATGTTTGCTATTTCGAATCAACTCTAAACGCAAGACCAGATAGTATCATAGGGTTTGGAGATATGGACTGTACTGGAAGCATATCTAAATGATCACAAACCTTTATGAATATTTTCAATAAATGATTGACCAGTTTAGTCAGTGTTTTTGAAGGATACTTGTAAAATCAGACATTTTCTAAGTTAACATCCATGTATAATGTGATATTTATTAAACAATAAGCAATAAAAGTATTCAAATTTGATGTTTAAACATGTATTATTAAATTCAAGAGAAAAATATAATTATTTCCAACTTAGACTGATAAAATATTTGGGGCAGGAGAACTTTTTAATCATAAACTGGAAACTACCCATGGCATACCGTGGAGTGGAATTAAATCTTTATTGTCCGTTGAACTCAAAGCAATTTTGCTTTGAGTCTTAAGGCTACTACAGTCCTTGCCTTTTGGAGGTAAGTCCTAAGATTTTGGGTTTTTTTTAAACACTCCCCAAACTAATATTTTTAGGGAGATCTGTATTCCCTTGGCAGCATGCACCCATAGTCTCTTTTGATGGAAGCATATATAATCTCTTCGTAAAATGAATGATGGCTAAACAGGTCACAATGTTAGCACTCTAGCATTTCCATGTTCCAAAGTTACTGCATCTTTTTTGCTTTAAATCCAATGGATTACTAGCATTGTATTCCTCATGGGTTTCCACTGATCTTAATTTTTAGCCAAAAAGCTTATCAAACAACTAGAAACATGTTCAGAAGTTCAAGATAATCTACTCTATCCAGAGTTTTTGGATAAAAGTCTACTATCAAATATTCACCTTGATTTAGATTTTTTCCTCAGTGATTGAGCACTCTCAGAATCTATTCCTGTGAAAATCCTCACAAATATTGCTGATATAAATAAGTCTAGCAATTCTGTTTTTATGTCTTTTTTTTTCCTGAATATACTTGGTTTCTATTTTAGACTTAGCTTTAGCTCAAGATTTAGATCTGTAGATTATAAAGACTAGGTAAGTAGGGGGTGGGATGAGAATTGTGTGAAAAAGCTGCTAAAACAGAAATGGACACATTTATTTATGTTATTGTTATTCTAACAAATTTCCTGAGAGTATGTTCGTAAAAGTTTATTAATTGTTCTGCTTTGTAAGAACGCTTTGAGATAAAGAAAGATTATTTAAAGGTTAAGTCACTGAGCAGGAAAACTTTGGAAACTGACCAAGGAGATAGGTATATATGGAAAGATTCTGAGAATTCAGAGAATGTAGCCACTGGATTCAGCCTTCCTAGTACAACTCTGCAGATAGATATAGTGATGCTTGTTGGACTATTAATTTCTCAGATGCAAATCTTAATGTTTTTTTCTTTACACCAACCACTCAAGTTTTAAACTCTTCAGTGGTTAAGCCATAGCAACTTACTTTGGGACATTCATTAGTTTTGAGTGTCAATGAGTTTAGGAAGAAAAAAGCTGCACATTCCAGTTTTTAGAGAGATATGGGACTCCATGTAGTGTGAAGTCTTACACAAATATAGGAGGCAGGCTGAGAAGACTGGAAGACCAAAAAAAGTGATGAATTATTAAATACAAGTAGAGAACTTTATCATAAATCAATATTATACAATCTCTTCTCCATCTCCAGTCTCCAAGGCAATTTGAATAAGAAGAAATGTAGTAGAAAATTACCTCTCATTAAAAAAAATAGATGATTTTTATTTGGGGTTTGAGTATTTAGTATAGGTTTACTTATTCCTTGTTCTTTCATATTTTTCCCATTATTTTAACTTTTGAAACATTTTTACATTCATAATATTTTGCCCAATATCTAAATAAAAATACTTCATATTAAACATTTTACTCTTTATAAATCTAAACATAATTCATGCCTTATAGTTAAAGTTTTAAAAACCATAATAACTATAGCATTCTTATAACATAATTTTATATATTTTTCCACTATTCATATTTGAATGGTAAACTATTATTTAATAGAAGCAAATGGTTCTAGAATCTTGCTGAGGAAGATTTTAAAAAACAATTTTTTAATTTTTTTTTCTATTTCTCACAAGAGATACATTTTAGTGAGAGCTATTTCCTGTGATACTTTGTGTGTTTTGACTATTTTTTCATAAGTGTAGTAATTTTTCTGTCATCTATTTTTGCCAGAAATTGTATATATATATATCAATGGTTTTTACCGCTGGCTGTAATTTGGTTCACTTGGGGAAATTTTACAATGTACTGGTGACCTAGTACTATTCCCAGACCAACTGATATTAATGGGGTTTACTACTAGTATAAATATCTTTAACAAGCAGAAACATGCATTCAGTGTGGCTTGCCCTCAAATATGTGGTAGCAGTATAGTATGACCCCCATCAAAAGGTAGATTTTTTTCCAGGTAACAACAGCTTCAAGCAGGACAGATGCTACAACATTCAAACATCAATTATTTTAAGAATAGTGTGTTCCAAGTATATCCTATGATTTACTTTTAGCAATTTTATTTAGTAATTTTCTATATAAATTTTTATTAATTGAAGTTCTTGAGTAACTTCAAAGTCAACAAATTATTCAGTGCCATTCTACTCTGAGCATAGAGAAACCAAATACTTTTAAGGAAAATGTTTTATAAAATTAAAACCTATTTATATTATAATATAAATGTTACAATAATTATGACTCATAACTTTTTACTACCATAGGATATTCAGTGGCAAAACAAAATATTCAAGTTTAAATTATATCATATTGATTTTTTATTGTATTCACCAGCTTTCTCATGCCATAAACAATGTATTAAAGTATGCTTAAATAAGGTTTATTTATTTTATGATATTTTAGCTAACCTTAAAATAACTCATGTTTTTATATGTATATTTTTATGATCAATGATACATTACAATATTTATTTTAATATTTCTAGAGTTATATTTGACAGACTAGATCAACTGTATGTACGGATTTCATAATATCAGATAGAATGACTTTTCTTTCTTATTATTTTTAGTTAAAGTTTTATACATGCAATATTAGGCCTAAAGTACACAAGAGTTTTTCCTATACACTAGTGGAAGTTTTCTATGTCAGTGTGAAGTTTTGCAATTTGGTGTGAGAAAAAAATTGTTTTGAAAATAAGCATTCTGTATTTTTTTTCCTCAAACCAGTATTTTCGGTAATTAGTCTCATATTTTATATCAATTGTACACCTTGAATTTGATGCACTGATCTGCCACACTTGAAAATTATAGAATAAACATTTTAACATAAAAATAACAAATATTCTTAGAATATACATCAACTGCAGTTTACCCAAAGAAATTTCAAATATCCTTCAACCATGCTGTAAACTAAATATTTCTTACTAATTTTCTAATGTATTTTCTCTGTGCCTTAGTTTAGAAATGCTTCTATATATTTAATATTTACAATGTTTTTAGAAAAGAACTGTACTTGGGAAATAAAATCTTCTAGAAAATAATTTATTATAATGATTTTCTCATATAGTTATTTGAAATCATTTCTAACTAAGTGAAAAAATATTGTACGGAAGGACAACTATTTAAAAAATTGTCAGTGTTATCATAGAACAAAGAATATCTTCATTTTTAGCAATGTCTTGCTAAAGACATAAAATGTCTAATCTTACATTTTAATCACTTTTGGTTAAACATTGCCAGGTTTAAAATAGACATCGAGTCATAGAATAATTTATGAATATATTGCATTTCTATTTCCACATATCCAGCTTAAGAAAATATGAAAACCCTGTTTGGTACAATAAAGCTTCAATAACAATAACACTTTCATTGTGTTAATTCATTTCATTAATCTGCATAGTGATGTAATCAGTACTATTTATAATAATAGTACTGATTTATAATAATTTGAGTGGAACCTAAAGATAATTTTGTAGGAAAACAATATATAAATGATACTTCTCTTACAAATATCGGAAAACAAATGTCAAGGAAAGGGAAAAATGAGAGAACAAAACTTACTGCTGAGGAGATAGAGATAATAGGTACATTAGATCATTAAGGTCTTACTGTGGTCTCAGTTACTCATTTACCAAGATGTCGTTCTTGTTGATCTGTTACCATCTATTTCTTATGCATCTTATTATGTTGTGTGAAAGAATGTCAGTATCATGCATGTCTATGTAACTATGGTATGTCGGACAACGTAAATATACAGGAAGAATTTTAGATCATGTATAATCTCACTTCTTTCCCTTTTTTATTCATTTATGTTAATACTTCACTTGTTGCAAGGCTTTCAACATCTCTTTTCTATTTTTCATTATTAAATTTATGTTACCTCAGGTGTATTAGGTAAATAAGTGCCTTGATGTGTTGTCCTGATTTCCTGAAATCCTCAAGGAGGTATAATGATTAAGTCTCTATTAAAATTTTTCCACATTATTAATTTGGTACAAGTAAACTACATATGTAAACACAAATGCTGAAGTTCATGCATTTACAGTTTTTGCACATTAGTATATAAGCCATACAAGAAATTGATCACACTGAAAGACAATGCAAGAAGACAAAGAGAAAATGTCATATTCTACTTTAGGTAAATCTGGATTGAGACTTTACCCATATTTCCATATAATGTTAAAATAGCCAAATGGAATTTAATTGTCATCACTCCTGCTTCCCACCTTCCTGGATGGAAGCAGTTCCTGTGTGGATGCATTGTTTGGTTTGGTTTACTTTTAGTGAAAAGTTGGCCCTTACATGTTGTGCAAGTCATGACTCAAGCTCAAAGAGAGTTAACTATTCTAGATGCAGCTTGATTTCTATCTACAACTTAAAAAACAGAAAACACAAAGCATTGTTATTCTTTTGAAACTGTAGTATGTCCTTTTTTATTTACCTTCCAGGTCATAATTTTGTTCTTGGTACACTCATTCTACAGCATGACTTTTTTGATTTATTTTATTTTACCATTTCAAAGGATTTCAGAGGAGAACCAATAATTTCTAAACATGAGTGTCAAACCTTTGGTGTCTTGGGCCACACTGGAAGAGTTGTTTTGGGGTAGTATTAAATACATTGTGACACATAACCACAAAAAATCTCCTAATGTTTTAAGTGAATTTACAATTTTGTGTTGGGACATTTTCATAGCCATCCCGAACCACATGTGGCCTGCAGGTCACAAGTTATACACTTCTGAATTGTACAACATAGAAGAGTGACTTTTTCATAAACATTGATTTCCAACAGACTTGGTGTGTGAAAGGCCATAAGATAAAGGAAGCAATGATTTCATTCAACACAACTAATAATCATAGAATACTTAGTTCATGTTAGTTGATACTAATGTTCAAAATATGAGTGAAACAAATAAGCTTCAGTAATCTTATAGTTTGAGAATTGAGGTAAAAGATAAAAGAAGAAAATAAAGTATGAAAACAACTACATATACAATAAGCTAGAGTAAAATGTTTCCATAAAATGTCAATAATTTGAGATGTAATAAACACTTTAATACAGTGATAATTAATAGCACAAAATATAAAGGCTGAGAAGCATTTTACAGGAGAGACAGTTAACTTATAATTGCTTAAAGCTTAAATATTTTTATGAGTTTCCACAAATACTACCTCCTTTGACTTTCACACAAGTTCTCTAGCTGTACTAGTAGATAAAGTGATCTCTGTTTCAATAGTGAAAAAAAAATGTGACTTAGTGGCTGTGTGTGTGGTGGTTTCTGGGGGTGGTGATATCCCAGACTATACAGAATGACTCATAACTGCATCTTCTAAGCTTGAATTGAAAGCTGACAAATCAGGTGATGATATGGTAGGAAGAAATTAAATTCTAGGTTAGGAATATTTCACCTAATCAGGTGGAGTCTTAGATATTTTGGAAATTTTTTATCAGAGTCATGAAATTATAAAACTGACATTAAAACATTTCAGAAACTGAGGAGATCTTGAAAATGTGGAGAAAAGAATTAACCTGAGGATGTGAACTATAATAGATATAATTATAGAACCCCACTTCAATTTCAAAAGATAAACTTCAGTGTAGATGGGTTAGAAATGGATTAGTTGCAGCCTTTATAAGGAAGTTCTAAGTCTTAATTGACTGAAAGCTTGATATGAGTTGACAGAGGATAGTGAAGGCGAAAAATTCAAAAACAAGTGAAACCAACCTTACAACGAATGGGAGGTCAACTGAACATGTCTCACCTATAACCTGTGTCCACTCTTTAAGAGGGATGTTAGCAAACTTAAACACATCCACAGGAGAAAAATAAAGATAGGTTATGAGATCAAGGTCTGTGAGGGTTATTTGGGGGAACTAAGTAGGGCTTCTGGAAAAGGATATAAATTGGTTGAACCTGGGTTGGAGAAGGATTGACAGGTGTTGAAGGAGCTATTTTTTAAAACCTTCGGGTGATGTTATATGAAAGTACATAGTATTTTCTGTGGCTCTCAAAGGCAGAACAAGAACCACCAGATGTAGACATCAATGACTAACTTTCTAGGAATCACGTTATTCATTCAGCAGTTGAAATCATTGCTGAAGCTATCTACACATGTAATATGAAAAAGAGACTTTTTTAAAAGAGGACACAAGAAATATTGCACATAGGACAATGAAACCTCAGTCCCCTTCAAAACAGGCACCCTGGGACCTCCACACATTTCCGATCACCATCAGATGCTCTGATGTATTTTCCTGAATCTCACTGATGGTCTGAAATCTCTTCCTTTTCAAAGGTGATTTTAGTTTGAGGAAAAGCCAGAAGTCACAGGGCACCAAATTTGGGCTGTAGTGGGACTGAGTCACTTGGGTGATTTGATGTTTCACCAAAAACTTCTCCACAAGATGTGATGTATGAGCAAATGCATCCTTATGAAAGTGCCAGTCACCAGTTGCCCATAGCTGTGACCTTCTGAATCTCCAAATAGTTTCCACAGAGGAATGTTTAAGCTTAACACAAAATTTGATGCAGATTTGTTGCTCTACTCACTCAGTCATATTGAATGTGAGGTACACAGAGCACTCAATGGTGTCTACCACCCCCCACTGACTAGTACAGTGAAGTCATCATTGTTCACACAAGCACATTCCAACACATTCTCCTTGGCTGCCAGTTTACACTGATGTTGCACAACCCATTCTCTTTATGTTAACAGCGACTGGACCTTTTCTGGACAAAATATAACATATACTTATATATATTTATATACATTTATAAATATTAATATACATATCATATATATAGATATAGATGTAGATATCAAAACAGTGCTTTCATCTGGATTACCTTGAAAGTCCATTCTGACTGAGATTCTGACTGAGATTATATGTTGCAGGGATGCAACATATAATTAATGAGGTAATAGAGACACACTGCTACAGATTGATTAGCACCTGCATCAGGAATTAAAGCTTTGTTTGTTGTTCCAAATTCTATAAAATAGCAGAAATACAATATAGGTGTTTAAAATATTAATATGGTAAAATGTAGACTTGTATAAAATGAAAACATCACTAGCTTCTCCTTGTGCACTTTCACAAAATAGGTATATGAAGGTGTTTAGAGGAAAAACAAGCTGCTTTGGAGAGTAAAAACAACAAAACAATGTTAGCTTTGGAAGCTTGTAAAGTTTATTATAACATTTTAGTTATATATGTTCAATAGGTATTTGTTCAAAATACGAATGTCTGAATGATTAACCAAGCAAGCAGTATGATTTCAATACTTCAGTGAGATTTCTAAATGGACAGCTCAGAGTAGTATAAGAAAAGCTCTAATAGTACTGGAAAACATGGCCCTAGGTTTCAATTTCTTCTTGACATGGTCCCAAAATCATTTATTGAAGTTATTTTACTTGGGTCCAGTGCCACTGTGAAATGTCACCAATCCCATAGAGAGAGAATTGGGATTTTTGATCTTGAGCTAAATCGAGCTTACTATGGGAGGCAGCTGGTCTATAATAAAGAAGAAAAGTCTGGCTGTTTTGGGTGTGGGCATTGCTTTTATAATCGCAGCAATGTGCTGGCTTGGCATATCATCAAATATTCTTTTTGAACCTGTCTGATCACTTCCAGAGAGGGGAGGTTCTATTTTGTTATGGTTCATTGGCCATCATTTAGAAAAATGCATGCATTTTAATGGAATGGCTTCTGGTGCTGGGTGTTTTTAGTCAAGTCTAGAAGGAGCAGCTAAATAGGGCCATGCCAAAAGTTAGTGTTAATACTCTAGTAAGGTAAGAAAAATAAATAGGCATTGTTGGAACAAAAATTACTTTTGAAATGACCCAAGTTAGGAATCACACATAAAGGCAGCTTAAGTGTTGAGAGAGATCAAAAACATGAATCTTACTTGTTTAAATCCCTCAGTTATTTCAGGGATAAGTCATGCTAACTGGTCAAAATTCTCTTTTATTTTTGACAGTATTTTATTCATCACTCTACTTTTAAACCTGAAAATTAAATGTGGTAATATATAATGCTGATTTAAAAGTCACTAGACATAAAATGTCCTACTACATAAAAATTTTCTGTCTTCTATCTTTGGACTAAAAGATAAATATATAGAATCACATCACATCTCACAGTCAACTATTAAGGGAAACTAGGGTAAAAATTATCCCTTCCCCCAAGGTTAAAAGTACACCAATGTAAAATCATCAAATATTTCTTGATACCCCAAATATTGAAATATGGTGAAGATATTGAGGAAAACTCCCAAGTCTGGAGATTTTCCAGAATCTGTTAATCTTTTTAATCTTTCATTTCAAATATTTATTGGGTTTAAAGACATTCTACCATTATCATTAGAAATTAGAGTAGAATGCAAATTAATGTTTTTCTTCTCTTGATTTGTGTCAGTTAAGTTCACCTTTGGTTGCAGGTAAAGAAAAGCAGTACGTAGTGATATGCATGAGTAGAAAGCTATTTTTTTCTCATGTAAAACGAAACACAAATGTAGGTAATAGAGGGCTTCTGCAAAAGCTTGATGAAAGTTTCAAGCACCCAAGTTCCTTCTAATTTCTTTCTTAGTTTTGAGCTTTTCGCTCTCACATTAGCAATGTGATTGTTCCATCTTTGGGTATCACATTTGCATTCCAGACAGGAGAAAGATTAAGAGAAGCATAGGGTAAAGTTAAAATGCAAAAACTCAAAAGGTGTATGCAACTAGACTCATTTATCTATTAACCTATTATTGTTCTTACATTGTGGCAAACCCTTTCTGCAAGTGATTCTGGGCAGAAGAGTATTTTAAACTAGGTACAATGTAACTTCATTAAAAAATAAGGATCTGTTAGTAAGCAGGAAGGTGTGCATGGATAGATACAGGAAGCTGGAAGTGTCTTCCACAGTTATTTAACTTCAAAAGGGGAATGTATTCCTAATTGTAAATACTGAGCATTTAGAAAACCCAGAATCTGGAAGAAAACAACAATTTATTAAAAGTTAACTGAAAGCTACTTCCTGGGGGGGGGGGGGGGCATGTTAATAATACTTAAACGTTTTTTCTACCTTTCTCTTCTACTTCCTCTGTTGTTCTCTGCATACATTTTTGCTTCATTTTGGTTTTGTAAAGCATAACATTAAAGAGAGTATTAAGCCAGTTTGATTTTTTAAAACTTAACTATTATAAATATTTTGATACTAATATCTCCTACTTTATTTTATATATAAGTATATTTTATTGATTATGCTGTTATGGTTGTCCCATTTTTTTTACTCCCCTTTATCTCCCTCTGCCCTGCAGCCCCCTCCCTCCAGCATTCTCCCCACTTAGTTCAGGTCTGTATAAGTTCTTTGGCTTCCCCTTTTTCTATACTATTCTTAACCTCCCCTTGTCTATTTTGTACCTACCAGTTGTGCTTCTTATTCCCCAAACATTTCCCCCCATTGCCCCCCTCCAACTCCCTGCTGATAATCCTCCATTTAATCTCCATTTCTGTGTTTCTGTTCCTGTTCTAATTGTTTGCTTAGTTTGTCTTTTTTTTTTTTTCAGATAAGGTTGTTGATAGTTGTGAGTTTGTTGTCATTTTACTATTCATAGATTTGATCTTCTTTTTCTTAGATAAGTCTCTTTAACATTTCATATAATAAGGGCTTGGTGACATGAACTCCTTTACCTTTATCTTATCTGGGAAGCACTTTATCTGCTCTTCCATTCTAAATGATAGCTTTGCAGCATGAAGTATTCTTGGTTGTGTGCCCTTGCTTTACATGATTTTGAATACTTCTCACCAGCCCCTTCTTTCCTGTAAGGTTTCTTTGCAATTCAGCTGATAGTCTTACGAGAACTCCTTTGTAGGTAACTGTCTCCTTTTCTCTTGCTGCTTTTAAGGTTACCTTTATCTTAAAGTACTATTATCTTTAACCTTGGGTAATTTAATTATGATGTATCTTGGTGTGTTCTTCTTAGGATACAGCTTCTTTGGTACTCTCTGAACTTCCTAGACTTGTATGTCTATTTCCTTTGCCAGATTGGAGAAGTTTTCCTTCATTATTTGTTCAAATAAGTTTTTAATTTCTTACTCTTCCTCTTCTTCTGGCACCCCTATGATTCAGATGTTGGAACATTTAAAGTTATCTCAGAGGTTCCTAAGCCTCTCCTCATTTTTTTTTTCTTTTTTCCTGTTTTGAATTTTTGTTTTTTCATTCTGTACTGGTTGAGTGTTTATTTCTTCCTTCTGTTCCAAACCTTTTATTTGGGTCCCATTTTCCTTCCCTTCACTGTTTTTTCACTGTATATTTTTCTTTATTTCACTTTGTATAGCCTTCACTTCTTCTTTTATTTTGTGACTATACTCAACCATTTCTGTGAGCATCCTGATTACTAGTGTTTTGAACTCTGCAACTAATAAGTTAACTATCTCCTCATTGCTTAGTTCTTTTTCTGGAGTTTTGATCTACTCTTTCATTTGAGCCATATTTCTTCATCTCGGTGCACCTGTTATGATATAAGGGGTAGAGCCTTAGGTATTCACGAGGGAGGGACAACCCACTTTGCTGCATTGTGGCACTGTATGTGGATTGTTTCAAAGATGGAACAATCAATCTGTAGCAGGAGAGGGATCAGGGAGGGAACAATGCCACTTGCTTGGCTCTCACCCTGCTTTTGGTCACTTCCCCCCACTACCCACAAGCAAATTGAGCCCTTTGAGGTATTGCCCTGGTGTTGATTCTCTAGGTATGCGGGCTTGTGTACATCCTAGGACCCTATGGGCCCCTCCAATGGACTATCCTGTGAGACTAGAAGTTTATCCCGCCACCACAACCCCCACAGGTTTCTAGAGCCAGGGATTTTGAAGCTTTCTTTTCCCACACTGGACCCCTGGGTTGTGCTGCCTGTCTCACTTCCCAGTTGTTCCCCCAGCTTATTGGCATGTGAATGTGGGACTGCCTAGTCTGCCAGCCTCTGCCTTGTTGCATATTTTCTGTGTTTGTCAGATGTCAGTTTTTGTTGTTTTTTGTTTTTAAATCAGTTGTTGTCCTTTTGGTTGTGTGAGGAAGCAAAATGTATCTACATATGCCTCCACCTTGGCCAGAAGCTCCTACTTTATTTTTAATAGCTACTATTTTACAATGGAATCTTTCAAAGCTATGACTTTCTATCATATGTGTATAGCCTATGTACTTAAAAAATTCCATAATAGCGGTTGCCTCCATTTCTACTATAGATAATTTTTAAATCATATATATATGTGTGTATATACACACACACATACTTCAGGTTTATCTTGGATTTTTTATGTAAGATGCATATTGAAAGAAAAAATAAATCAGGGAATATACACATTTTAAGTGTTTTAATATATAATAAAAATAGCATATAAAAGCCTACACTGGTTTGTACTATTTCCTCGCTATATTTTCAACTCTCTTCAAAATCTTTGTTATTTCATAAGCAGAAGAAATAATCTCTTAATTATGATGTGTTTATATGTAGGAAAGGGTTGTAATTATTGTCTGTCTGAGGCAATTGGCCCTTTACTTTTAAAAATAACTACTTCATGTTCTTTGCTTATTATTCTACTCTTTACTTATTTCCAAAAATTCACCCACTTCTCATCTCCATGGGCCACTTTTCAAGCCCCAAACGCTCTGCCTAGGTTATCAAAACATTCTTGTAATACTCTCCTATAGTCTCCCAAACCCAATGTGCCATTTATTTCTAAGGGAAAGCACTGGCAAAATTAGGGTTGAAAGAAACTCCTATGCTGAAGTCACCATCTTCCCCCCAAATCACCTTTATACTTAAACTTCAATTGTATCTCTAATTATAGAACTATAGTAACTGTTCCAAAAATGACTTTGAGTAGATCAGGATATAATTTGAAGCCATATATGTCTTCTTAAATCCTCAATAGAACACATTATTAAAGCATATATTATAGCTCAAAGATACTTCTACATAGAATCACAAAACCTGGCTTTAGTCTTAACTTTATTATTAGGTTTTTGAAAGGTTGGAGGAATGTACCCAATAAGTCCTGTTCTTCTTTCTTCCCAAGATGTAGTAATTGAAAGATTGACATAAAAGATCAGAAATCTTGGATTCAAATACCTCAGCTATTTCTAATAAAAGTTATATTGGAGAATAAGATTTTGGCTTTATAGCTACATTAGTCCCTTAATATGCATATCTTTAGCTACTTAAATATTCCCATTTCTTTCCTGACAGTTCTGGACAACAGCCAACCTAATGAACTGATCACATTTTAAAAAACAAACTTGACTGTACCTTCATGGAGATACACTGGAGAGCCCAGCATAGCCTGAGCCTGTATGTCTGGTCTCGTTTCCCATAACATTTTTATGATGGATGGGAGGGAGGCCAGCCTTTATTAAGTGATAGTCCCTGTGCTTGAATATGGACGCAAAAGCCTAAGAAACCAGTTTTTACCTTAATGCCTACAACGATCTCACTTGTGACCTTGGCCAAGGCTTTGACTACATTTAGATTTAGTTTTCTCAGGTTAAGCAGAAAATAATACTATTTACCATCAGTATAATTATAAGAATTTAATAATGCAATATATAAAGTACTAAAACCCACTTCTGGGTTTTCTGAACTTTAGGCATGATCCAACATGTCAATTCTTTTTTCTAAGTGATTAATACTGAATAAATTAAGAATCAATATCAACACAAATAACATTTGGGTACTTTTTCCTGTATACCAAATAAAAATTAAGTATGGTTATTTATAGACTATTAATATCAATTTTAAGATAAATTTTGATATTTAAACAAATCACTTGATACACTTAGTGTTTTGTATATTCTTTGTAGTTTAACAAATTTCTCAATGTGTTTTCATGTGAGTTTACTTTTCAGAGATAACATTTTTATTTGTTTGTTTTCAAGAAAACCATTTAATTTTAACGTTTCCCATATTCTTGTTTGACATTGACAACATCATTTACCTCTCATTCTCTCTTTTTGCAGATAGAAAGTAGATACCTTTCAATGTCATTCTAGGTCATCAGTTTGGGTATGCGGGGTATCCCCTGATTAATCAAAGGCCTTCATACTTTTGTCAAAATTATATAAAACTGTTATTATCACTTTGTTTTCATGATGGTTTTACTATCTTTAATTTAGAGGATTTTGAATTATTTCCTCTTAAGTTTTGTGAGATTTCTTAGAGTAAAGTGAAAGTAGCAAATTAAGGGAATTTCCACTGAGTATTTTCAGAGCACGTGTGCCAGAAGGCCTCACACCTGCCCACATGTTCGGGAGAGATGCCCAGAACTCCTAGGGAGAATTGCATGCCTCAACTTCACTGATGACCTAAGAACCATGTAGAGCAGAACTGTGTTCAGTAGGAGACTGGGGCATATGAGTATTTAACATGTTCTTGTGTAGTCATATAGTAAGTTGAGAGATTTAAATTTAGAGAACTAAGATCAGGAAGAGAAAATGGAAAGGGGCTTTACACATACAACCCAGTGTATGAAAGACTGCATATGATGTAAGCTTCCTTCATGACAGATAGCCAAGGCCTAGGGGCTGCCTGAGGTCTGAGATACAAGTATTAAAAGCTCTTAAAACATGAAAATGCTAATCATGATGGCAAAAGAAAAGTAACTTAATGCAGTTTAAAAATGCCTTAGTATTATCAGCCAAAGACACTTAACCCAGCTTTTAGAAATGACTTACTAAGTACTATTTATCTGGGGTGGCAATACGCTGCAGATAAGGCTTATAGAATGCAGAGTTAACATTCAAATTAAAAGTCAGTATCTTAATTCATCAACATTGTGAACAAATTTAGTAAAATCCCTTTTTTACTCTTTATTTTCTTACTCTTTTGGAAATTAATGTAATCATTGACACAGCAAATAAAGTATCTTTATGCCATGATAATAGAAATAATAACTGATTTCTTCATTTTCCTTTTTGTGTAATCTCCACAAGGGAGGCAGGCTGGCAAATGATTTGAATAAGTTGCTATAGTTTTTATTTATTATTAAACTGTATTACATTTTCTTCCAAAATGCAAATAGGATTTAAATTTGGTGTTTCTTATCTTAAATTCATAACGGTCATTCCAAAATCACTTTTGTTAAATTATCTCAATCTTTCCTTTCTTATCCATAAAATACTCATCTAGACTGTGACTAATATATTTAGATTAATGAAATGTCTTTCTCCTGGTACTCTGACTCTCTGGCTTCAAGCCTTTTTGACATTCATCTAATTCTGCTCTTACACCTGATCCAACCCAGAGGGGATAAATGATCATAAGACTGCTTTTTTCTTTACTACTTAAAATTTCTTAAATCCAAGTACATTTCTGCCCTTATTTCTGGCTCAGATAGCTCATTTTAATATAAATTTTATTTATTCATTACTGATTATTTATTCATGATCCCATATGATATGATCCCCACCCAGAGAATTGTTCTTCATCGCTGCCCTTTGTTTTGTTATCCCAGGCCGTGACACTCACCCCCTACAGAATGATTTCCTCATTGAGGAGACTTTAATGAGCTAATGTGGCACCATTCCCAACCATTTTGCTGCACTGGTCCCTTCTCTCAGAGTCTACCTATAGAGTTTCACATGTCCTATGCCATTGCAGTGATACAGTTTGTGAAATCTATATGGTCATCCTATTTCCTCTTTGCATTCCTTAACCTCATATCTAACTTCTCATTTCACTAAGACCTCTGAAGATATGAACCTACAGGATAAACCTCTTAGTGCTCACCAACACTGTCCGCTCAGCAGTCAAAAAAGAACCATTTATTCTGCATCACTTTTAAATACTTTAAGAATTTAGTAAGGCATTTTCCTTGAAGTCCCATGAAAATTGTTTAAAACAAGTTTTAGTAGTTCTTCAATAACTGTAGCTAAGTACACAAAATCTGAGGCCAAAGAAATTGAGGTTTTATTACCAGTTCTGGTATTCACTTTGTAATCTTGAGAAATTTCTTATCTATAAGATGCTACATATAAAGCTCATATCTCACATTGTTGATTTGAAAATTTATTAAAGTAATGAACATAAACTGCACAGCACTTCCTGGCGCATGGTAAAATCTCCATAGTTAGTTTTTAAGAGTCATTTCTATGACAATTATCATTATTTCCAGTAATTTATAGAAGCAGGAATATGATACACCCAGTTGCAAAATGAAACTGCTAATGGAAACATTGAAGGGCTCTTGTGATGATAAAGTGATTGCTTGAATTATGAAACATTTTATGAGTATAAACTAGTAAATGCTGCCTAAATGTTAGATATAATTTAACATGAAATATAATCATCACTGACCTTATAGGAAAAAAAAAAAACAAGTATACACAGTTTATATATAATTTTTCCTCAATTATATTTTACGTTTAGGCATAGGAGTAGGAATTGCCACTAATAATAAAAGTGAAAAAAAAAGGAACATATGTATACTGATAAGAGGATCGAGGCTTCTTGAATCTAGAAAAACCTTTCAATATCTTTTTTTTTCCGATATGCAAAATCTGGTGCCAGAGAAGTTGAGATTTTATTCCCATTTCTGGTATTAGCTTTATAATTTGCCTTGCACTCTATGATATAGACAATTATTTAACTATTATACTTCAGTGATATTATCCTTGTCTAACTTGCTTTATAATCCTATGAGTCATTACAAAATGGCTTATCATTTTGAACCTCTTATGAAATAATTTTAGAAGGTGTTTCTTTTCTACTTTTTTCTGGTTATACCTAAAATCTATGTAGTGCCTTTGTCATATTATGATAAACATAAAAAATTAATGAAAATTAACCAGATTCCTCAACATTATCAAATTTCATTTTTTTAAACCTGTGTGCCTGTTCTCTTTGGTTTGGCAACAAAGTTGCTAAGAGTCCTAAGTTCATGTTGTCAGTGACTTCTCTTAATAAATAAAAATAACAATTATTTATGTAATAATTTAAATACTGAAAGCATACATTGACTAATTTTTGTATTTATTAAATTTATTGAGGTGACATTGGCTAATAAGATTATATAGGTTTCAAGTGTTCAATTCTGTAATAGATCATCTGTACATTGTATTGTATGTTCATCATCCAAGTCAAGTCTCCTTGTCACCATATGAAAGGAGATTAATGTTTTAAATGAGTATTTTATGGTCTTTGATTTAAGAATGTGCAATATTGAAGAGACTGAAAATGGTTTGCTAAAGGGAATAATATGAGCTTTTGGGTGATTCAGTGATGTCACCCCAGTTTGTCTTCATATACTCCAAGGGCAATCTAGTTTGGATCAATCTGAATGACCAGTGACATCACCTCGGACTTACTTTTCACATACAGTATGTGACCATTGGCAGTGATTTCCATGTATTGGTAGTTAATATCTGTTTTATTAAGTTTGAATAGGAATTCTGTGTGTGTACTCAAAATTTTATGCAGATCATGGGAATTCATATTTTCTAAATATCAGAATTATCATAATTTATATGTTTAAAAATTCTAAATTATTAGTTCTGGATTTAGGCCCAGAATTGGCATTTTCAGTGTTCTTTTTAGTCATCTTTGATAATCAAAAAATGATAATATTAATGATAACTAGTACTGCAAACATCTTTAATCAGAACTCTTCTATGTGACATAAGTGTGCAATATTGTTTAAGTTTCACAGTTAGCCGAGCAGGTAGACACCTATTTTTCCTATTCAATGGAAGAGCAAACTAAAGCACAGAGATTAAATAGGTAATTTACAAAGGTTTGCTGTGAAATCAGTTTGAACAAAATATCATTATTGTCAGCATTCCAAGTGCTTTATATTCCACTATCAGTTTTATTGTTTATCTTGAGTTACTCTTGCTTTAACGAGTATATTAGTTCTCTCTTCTCTGTAGGAGATATGTTGCAAGACCCCAAGTAGATGCCTAACTGTAAAAACAGTTAGTACTGAACCCTATATATACTGTCTTTCTATACAAATATACCTACAATAAAGTGTAATTTATAAAGTAGTCACAGTAGAGATTAACAAAAATAAATAATACCAGAACAATTATAATAATATACTATAATAAAAGTTACATGAATGTGATTTCTCTCTCTCAAAATATTTTATCGTTCTGATGGGAGATGATAAAATGTCAAACTTATTCCTGAATCCATGTAATCATCTCGTACTTGCAGTAAATGAATTGATGTCACTTGTCTCAGGGGATCCCTTGTCTGCCTATAGACTCAGTGTTTTCTGGTGCAATGCACTGCCTTCAATTGGAACATGTTTTCCTTTCATGTCTTCTGCCCACAAATTTAATGCCTTTTCAAATTAGCTAAGCACTTAACTTTTGCAGCTTGAGGTACACCAGCAAAATTAACACACATTTCCTCTCTTACTTCACAATTTCATGAATAGAAGATTCATTCTTACAGTAGATTTTAGCAATGTTAGCATACATTTTTTTCTATCCTTATAAAATTCAGAACTTTCATCTCTTTAATTAAAGAAAGCACTTCACAACTTCTCTTTGGCATATCCAAATTGCCATCATCACACTCTTGTACTTTGGGGCCATTATATGGCAAAGCAAGTGTTACTTGGACACAGCCACTGAGATACCTCAACATTGATCTGATAACCAAACTTACTAAGTAACTAATCAACGGTGAGCATGTACATCATGGAGATGGTGGGAAAGGGGAAGATTTGTATACCAGATGGGACAGAACAGGATAGCAAGCAATTTAAAACTTATGAATTGTTTATTTCTGAATTTTTTCATTTAATAGTTTCAGACCACAGTCGACAATGGGTAACTAAAACTATGGAAAGCCAAATATAGATAAGAGGAGTACTACTGTATTCTTTTGAATGTAAATAATTTTGAAAGGGCTGATACATTCAGTCATTAAGTTATCACTCATTTGTTAATCCATAATAAAAGAAAGTCTCTTGAGAATTTGAGAACTCTGGGTGTCTAAAAGAGGCAGGGAGGGTTAAAAGAGAGGAAATGTTTTGGAATGAGCATGTTGATTTCAACACTATATTTAGTTATTTCATACAAGTGGTGTATTTATTATTTTTCTAGATTATGTAAAAATGAAAAAGGGAAAACTCAAATTAGAACAAATTTAAAAATCATCTATAACACAGGACCCATACAAACAGCTTTTATACTTCTGAATGACACATAGAGAGGTATCATATGCAAAGCAGCACACAGGACCAACGATGTCTGGGAACCTTAACATGCTATTAGAAACCATGGCCATGATTAAAAATGTTATAGTTTTCTCATGTATATAGAGGTTATGCAACTATCCTTGAACTTTTAATAGTTTTAGCTGTGAGTTCACTAGTAATGTTTTCAAGACAAAATAATAAGTGGAAAGGGAAGCACATATAGGATATGTCCAAACATTTTTTTAGTGGAGTTGTGTGTGCCTGTGTATATGTTTTAGTGGAATATTTAATGGAATGTATAGAATTTTTTTAGGCTTTAAATTTAAATCTTTCATTCCAGTGTTTGAGCTTGTCGTTCAATGGACTTGTTGCTTTCAAAAGTTTATAAAAGTCAGCTTCTCACAGGCTATTTTTTGGGTAATAATTCTTGTGGACATATGGAAAATGATTTTTTGAGTCATATAAGTCAATATCTGATAAAATGGATTTAGCAGAAACTTTCCAAATATTCACTTTTTGGCTCATGCTAAACCTGGAGTGTTTAAAGCCCAAAAGGAGAGTTTTTTGAGAAAGTTATGAATGAATGGATACTACTTTATTATGGAAATACAATTGTAACCAAGCACTATAATATGTCTAGACATACGGGTCTTGGTTGCCAAAAATGAAGTGTTCTAGCTTTAAACGAAATCCTCATGAAAAGTGCACAAGATGTTACATGGTGAGAAGTCTACCAAAGACCCATATGTGCTCCTGGCACCATTTGGAACTTGTTCCCCTTTGAGGAAAAGATTCTATGGATAGCCAAAAAATTGTGAAACACTATTCATGGGGCACGAGCAGAGGTTTGGGAGAAAAAATACTGTAGGAGGAAAAATGGTTTTAAGGAGTTTAAAAGTTATTGTAGTTTTCTATTTTTATTATTTTGTTTAAGATATTTGACAAAACTATTTCTGTGTGGTGATTGCAGGAAAACCTAGTCAATGCTAAATGTAGCAGCTCATATTCTTTTCCTGTTACATTTTTTTGAAAGATTATAATGCTATTATTTAGATTCTCAGTTTTCTGGTAAAATCCAAAGTGAAATGCTCCTAAAAGGTCACACACAAGAATCATAAAGAAATGCCTTATCAGAAAATAAATGGCCTAATTTTAAGAACATTGTCTCTAATGGAAAAAAACAGAAACACAAATTACTATGAAACCTAAAAAAATCTAATGCCAGTAATTAAATTCTGATTAATTTTGTGAATATTTATAAGACTATATTTTGGAGAACTGGATTTCCTGGCAGTCACTTCTCTGATAATGTTTTTTTTTTAAGAAAGTGGGGGATGGAGAGACAGAAAGGGAGAGAGAGATCCAGAAATCTAACTTATTCCAAGCACTTATTTTTACAAATGACTTTATAAGTTCTGAAAGAATTATTCTCTAGCATTTTTAGAACCACTTCCAGTGGTGTCTCTCCAGAGTCAAATAGAGCTGTCTTCATCATTTTTACATATAGACTTCCTCAAACACTAAAAAGTATGATAATCACCTAATTATAAATTCACTGTTAATATAGCCTTAGAGCTGAGAACATTTCACTCCAGTAGTTAATTTAGTCTGTGGTAAATTCTCACTGTTATTTAATGTCATTTATCACCTGCTGTTTTGTCTTACTGAGAACATCCTGCCTGCCCCACACTGTCTACAGTACATGGACCTTCTGTGACTTTAATGTGCTCAGAACAAAGGCTCCAAAGTGCTTCTATTGGGAGGATTTTGGCAACTTGCCTTAGATACATTCAAGCCATTTTGCTGCCTGTCACTCAGTGCTGTACAAATTGAACTCAGAGGAGAGGTAAAAAGGGTCTATGAGGCATTTTTTTTTCTGGGAAGAATATGCTAATAAAGCGTCATCAGCAGGAAGCAGGCTGTGTCTGAAAGAGTTTTGTCAACTCTGAATTAATTTTGTGTGTTAAGAAACACGGGGGTGCTTCTAGAGCCGGTCTGTGGTAATTAATCCTTCCTGTTTCTGGAAGAACAGAACTGTAATAAATGCAGCCCAGATTTAACAGATGTGTGCACACAATGTCTGCTTTATGGGGAGTAAAACAAAATGACGGGTACAGAACAAAAAAATATTGATTTGAAAAACTAAAACAGTATGGAAAGCATGAAGCTTGGAATTCCCAGAGTTTATGCAAATATAGTATTCCTTTAAATGTTCACAGACAACGTGGTTTTGGAAACATCTGTCTGTGGGGCTGGATGCTATGAAGAGACTGAAAGAGACAGATGTTTCTTGTTCCTTAGAAAACTGAGTGAAAAAATTGCATGCAGACATAATGTGTGTGATGGAGTTTGTTATACATAGGTGTGGTTGGAATTGGACCCAACTAATCAAATGGTGACCTCATTCTCAGATAAAACTCTCATTATTCTCTTCCTTATTATTTTTTTCAAAATACTTTATGGAGGGAAAAACTCAGATTATATTACCTGTAACTATGAGCCAATGCTTAGGTGACAATTAGACTGTTGTCAGGAATAGAAGAATTTGGTTTTCAAAATTGGGCATATAAGTTATGCTGCCAATGGTGATATTTAATATATTCATATACAAGATTCACATGAAGGTGAATAAGGACAGATTGACATGATATTCGTTTTTTTAAAAATCTATGTTGAGGAAAGTATTTTCAGTTTGGGACTACCAAAACAATTTACCCTGTTAGTTCTTTTCACCTCTTTCTTATTTCTTTATTTTCTTCCTTTTTAGCTTATTAAGCTCTTCCTACCAATATGGCTAGAAGGCAGGAGTTTGACATGGTTAAGTAAAAATAGAACAATGAGGAAAATGCTCAGCCAGTAGTAATCATTTTGATATGGTATGCTTTAAACAGATTTTAACATGCAGTTTTCTTCTATCATGAAGATATCTTAAGTGTATATTTAAAGAGTCAAAAATTTTTTAAAAATTGGGATCTAATGAGAAGAGCATATAGTAAAATCCAACTCTCTCCACATTGCCTATAGCCCGTCATGTAGAACAAATGCTGAAAACACTTTACCTCACTTTCAATAAAGTATATTACTTATTTTGTGCAAAACAGCAGTTCCTTTAGGTTTGGTAATACTATGTATGGAAAAGTGGTCTTAAAAAGCCATTCTTAGTTAACCCTTTATATTTCACATTAGTGTCATGTAGAAACCTTCTACTCTAAATAATTTCAGCTTTTACCATAGTGTTGTTGCTAGATTATTTAGTATGTTATGTGAAAAGTATTTGATTAGCTATCTTCACATTACTTAGTGTACACACCAAAATTAATTAATTAATTGCTTTTCAAAATTGTTGGTATTTTTCAGTGAAATAAATGGCCAGAAGCAAAAAGGACAATAGGTACTTCAAAAGATGGTCAGCAACATCACTGTCATTAGGGAAATGAAGATTAAAACCACAATGAGAGAAAAGACAAGCAAAGGATCCAGTACTTTCACAACTCTTGAAAGCTAACATGAGGAATGAAACTCAAACACAATGGCTGTGCTAAAGTAGATAAAATCAGTAAGTCCAAGAGATTCAAGCTGGTGGAGGAGTAAGTAGAAGCTACACTGACCTCCTTCCAGGACCAATCTGGAATTACAACTAAATTGTAGGAAAATTATCTGTGATAACCAATACAACAACAGCTGGAGAGAAGTCTCATAACTATAGACAAATGGAAGAAACTGCTTCACCACAACATGACCTATAGGGAGTGCAGAGGAGACATGAGAGGGCTGTCTGGGCTCCAACGGGCAGCAAGTGCCAGAGGAAAATTCAGCAGCGAGGGGGTTCTGCCTGAGAAGTAACTGTGGGGTCTCAACCCCAAGCTGAGCTCCCTAGCCTATAGCACCAGAGCTGGGAAAGGAACCCAGATGATACCCAGCTGTGAAAAGTGGCAGGGTTTCTGTCTGCCAGAGAGAGATGGTTGGAGTCAGAGAGCTTTTCAAAGGAACAACACACATAATTTTATTTGTAGCCATTTACTCTGGGTCTCAGCAAAGGGAGGCAGGGACAGAATGGACTAGAGACACTAGAGGAGGGTCTGGGGATGGACACTTTAGGGAGAGATATGAGGGAGCAACCACTAGGATCCCTCTACTGATTCATTCCCTACAAGTCAGAAGAGAATGGCGAGACATATTTCACTTAACAAAAAGCAAAGACCTGCAACCAAGACTACTGTATCCAGCAAGGCTCTCATTTAAAATGGAAGGTGAAATAAGGAATTTCCCAGACAAAAAAAAAAAGGCTAAATGAATACATCTCTACCAAACCAGCACTGCAAGAGATGCTAAAGGGACTGCTTTAAGAAGATGAAAAGAGTGAGAGAGATAAGAACACAGGTGCAAAAGGAAAAAAATGGCAATGAATAAGTATTTATCAATAATAACTTTAAATGTAAATGGATTAAGTGCTCCAATCAAAAGACATAGGGTAGTTGAATGGATAAGGAAAGAGGCCTCTCATATATGCTGTCTACAACAGACACATCTCAGAACAAAAGATCTACACAGATTGAAAGTGAAGAGACAGAAAAAATAATATTCTAAGCAAACTGACATAAAAAAAAGCTGGAGTAGCAATACTTATATGAGAAAGACCATAAAAAGAGAAACAGAAGGTCAATTCATAATATTTAAGGGAATAATCCATCAATAAGATGTAACACTTGTAAACTTATATGCACCCAACATAGGAGTACCCAACTATAAAAGGAAACTATTGGAGGACTTAAAGAAAGATATCAACACACTCATTATAGGGGATTTTAACACCCCATTGTCACCAATGAATAGATCTTCCAAGCAAAAAATCACCAAGGATATTGTGTTGTTGAATAATACTCTAGATCAAGTGGACTTAATCAATATATACAGAACTTTTAACCTCAAAGAAGAAAATATATAGTATCTTAAATTGCACATAGAACATTTTCAAAGAAAGACCACATGGTGGGACACAAACTAGACTCAACAAATTCAAGAAAATTGAAATCATATCAAGCATCTTCTTGGATAATAATGGTTTGAAACTAGAAACAAACCTCAAGGAAAAAACTCAAAAACATTCAAATTCATGGAGACTGAATAAGATACTATTAAATAATGAATGGGTTAACAATGAGATCAAGAAAGAAATTTAAAAAAATAGTTTCTGGAAACAAATGAAAATGAACTCATAACACCCAATGCCTACGGGACACAGTAGAGTCAATCCTGAGAGGGAAGTTCATAAAAATACAGGCCTACCTAAAAAAAAAAAAAATTTTCATAAAACAACCTAATCCTACATCTACAAGCACAAGAGGAACAACAACAAACAAAACCGAGAGTGAGTAGAAGGAAGAAATTAATCAAGATCAGAACAGAATTAAATGACATAGAGACTAAAAGAACAATTCAAAAGATCAATAAATCTAGGAGCTGGTGCTTCAAAAAGATAAATAAAATCAATAGGCCTTTAACCAGACTTATCCAGAAAAAAAGAGAGGATCCAATAAAATAAAATCTGAAATCAAAGAGGAAAATTACAATTGATATCACAGAAATAAAAAGGATTTTAAGAGATTACTATGAACAACTATATGTCAAGAAATTTGACAACCTTAGTGAAAAGGAAAAATTTCTAGAAATATATAATCTTCCAAAACTGAATCAAGAAAAAGCAGAAAGCCTGAATAGACCCATAGCAACTAGTGAAAATGAAGCAGTAATCACAAAACTCCTGGCACAGAAAGTGCTGGACAGGATGGCCTCACTGCTGAACTTTATCAAACACCAGGGAAGAGTTAATCCTTATCCTTTTCAAACTACTCCCAAAAATTCAAGAAGAGGGATGTCTCCCAAACTTATTTTATGAGACCTATATTACTTTAATCCAAAACCAGCTAAAGATACAAAAAAGAAAGAAAACTATAGGCCAATATCACTGATGAACATAGATGACCATAGAATCCTCAAACAAGTATTGGCAAAGTGGATCTAGCAATACACTGAAAAGATCATATATCATGATGAAGTGAGGTTTATCCCAGGGATATAAGGATGGTATGATATCTGCAAATCAATAAATGTAATATACCACATAAACAAAATGAAAGACAAAAACCTCATGGTCATTTCAATAGATGCTAAAATAGCATTTGATAAATTACTGCACCCATTTATGATTAAAAAATCTCAGCAAAGTAGGAATAAAAGGAGCATACCTCAACCTAATAAAGGCCACATATGAGTAAAATACAGCCAACACCATACTCAATGGGGAAAAACTAAATCTTTCCCCCTCAGATCAGGAATAAGACAAGAGTGTCTGCTTTTACCACTTTTATTCAACATAGTGATCAGATAAGAAAAAGAAATAAAAGGCATCCAAATTGGAATAGAGGAAATAAAAATGTCATTATCTGCAGACAACATACATGATAGTGTACATAGGAAACCTTATTTACTCCACTGAAAAACTACTTGACCAAATGAGTGAATTTGGCAAAGTGGCAGGATACAAAGTCAATATTCAGAAATTGTAGGCATTTTTGCACACCAATAATGAAACATTGGAAATAGAAATCAGGAAAAACTCCCATTTACCATAGCAGCAAGAAATTTAAAGTACTAGGAATAGACAACCAAGGAGGTAAAAGACCTGTACTCAGAAAACTACACAATGCTGAAGAAAGAAATTAAGGAAGGTATAAATAAATGGAAGCATATACGGTGTTCATGGATTGGAAGAATTAAAATTATCAAAATGTCCAAACTACCCAAATCAATCTGTAAGTTCAATGCTATCTCTATTAAAATACCAATGATATACTTCACAGGTTTAGAAGAAATATTTCAAAAATTTAAATGGAACCAAAAGGACCCCAGATATCCTCAGCAATTTTGAGAAAGAAGAACAAAATTGTAGGGATCACAATACCTGATATCAAAATATATTACAAGGTCACTAATCAAAATAGCCTGGTGATGGCATAAGAACAAACACATTGATCAATGGAAAAGAATAGAGAGCCCAGAAATAAAATCATGCCTCTATGTTCAATTAACATTCAATAAAATGTGCAGAAGTATAAAATGTAGTAAAAATTGCCTCTTCAATAACTTGTGTTGAAAACTGGAATAGTACATGAAAAAAGAAAGAAAGAAAGAAAGAAACTAGACCATAAATTGATAGTATATACCAGAATAAACTCTAAATGGATAAAAGATGCAAACGTAAGCTGTGACACCATAAAAGTCCAAGAGAAAAACATAAACAGTAAAATTTCAGATATTCCACACAGCAACATTTTTGCCAATATATCCTCTAGGACAAGGAAAATAAAGAAAATAATAAATAAAGGGGACTTCATCAAATTAAAAAAGCTTCTGCAGAGCTAAAGAAAACATCATCACAATGAAAAGGGAACCAACCATATGGGAAAACATATTTGCCAATGATACCTCGGACAAGGGTTTGATGTCTAAAATATGTAAAGAGCTCATATGATTCAACACCAGGAAGACACGCAATCCAATTAAAAACTGGCCAAACAAACTGAAAAGAATCTTCTCCAAGGAGGCTATGCAGAAGGCCCATAGTTATGTGAAAGAATTCTCAACATCACTTGCCATCAGAGAGATGCAATCTAAAACCACAGTGAGATACCACCTCACACTGGAGAGAATGGCCACTATAAACAAATCAACAAGCAACAAATGCTGGTGAGGATGTGGAAAAAAGGGAACCCTAGTGCACTGTTGGTAGAATGCAGACTGGTGCAGCCACTGTGGAAAACAGCGTGAAATTTCCTCATAAAACTAAAAATGGAACTGCCTTTTGACCCAGCAATTCCACTGCTGGGATTATACCCTAAAAATCCTCAAACACCAATTCAATAGAATCTACACTGACCTATGCTCATAGCAGTGCTATTTGCAGTAGCCAAGTGCTGGAAATAGCATAAGTACCCATAAGACTGGATCAAAAAATTGAGGTACATTTACACAATGGAATTCTATGCAGCAGAAAGAAAGAAGGAACTCTTACCCTTCATGACAGCATGGTTGGAACTGGACACTCTTATGTTAAGTGAAATAAGCTAGGTCGTGAAAGACAAATACCATATGATCTCATCTATAAGTGGAACCTAATCAATAAAATATACAAGTGAGCATAATAGAACCAGAGACATGGAAATAAAGAGCAAATCGACAATGACAAGAGGGACTCGGGGAGGGGATAACAAGGGAAAGAAGGATAAGGATCTAATCAACAAACAGATATAAATGGCCCATGGACATGGACAACAGGGTAGCAATTAACTGTGGGCACAGGGATTGGGCGGAGCAGGGGACAGCAAAGGGGAAAAATTGGGACAACTGCACCAGGACAACAATAAAGAAAAATGAGATATCACCTCATGCCTATTAGGTTGGCCATCATCAAAAATATAGATAACAAAATGCTGTGGTGGATGTGGAGAAAAGAAATCTTTGTGCACTTTTGATGGGACCATAAACTAATATACCACCTTGGAAAAAACTGTGGAGGATATTCACAAAATCATAAAAATAAAACTACCATATGACATAGCAATCCCATTTCTGGGAATATATCCAAAAGTAATCTATACACTAACTCCAAAACATATCTGTATCCTTATCTTCATAACAGTAATATTTTTAGTAGCCAAGAAATGGAAGCAATATGTATTCATTGATAAAAAAGTTGAGGTATACATATACAATGGAACATTACTCAGCCATAACAAATGAGACTACAATTTGCAACAACATGATAAAACCTTGAAGGCATTATATTAGGTGAATTAAGTCAGACAGTGAAAGACAAACACTATATGATCTCACTTATACGTAGAATCTAAAGCAAACAAACAAACAAATACATATAAAAAATCAGGCTTATGCTTACCAGAAGTGAAGAGTTGGGGAAGTGGGAATTGGAAAATTATTATCAAGGATTATTTTCCTGTTATAAGATAATTACTAGGATATAATGTAAAGCGTTATGATTTTAGCTAACAGTGCTTTATGGTATAAAGGAAAGTTGTTAAGAGCGTAAATCCAAAAAGTTCTCATCAAAATAAGAAATTTTTTCTTACTTTTCTTTTTATTGTGTCTATATAAGAAGAGAAATGTTAGCAGAACTGATTGTGTTATTCATTTTAAAATATCTATCAATCAAACAGCCATGCTGTATACCTTACACTTTACACAGTGATGGATGTCAATGATTTCTCAGTAAAATTAGAAAAAAAGACTAAATAGTATTTGTAATTCTCATGGAAAGATCAATGCAGTTGAGCAAACTTACTCATTTCATGTATTCTTTTGAAATACTTAATGAAGGCATACATAAAGAATGCACATTTTGCACCAGTTATCTGTAGCTTATGGTCATCTAAGTGAAGTTTTAAACAAACTGAAAGTTAACTCATTAACCATTTATTTTTTAAATTAGACATTAGATAATTTAAACTTATAAAGTTCCATGTGACGTATTTAAAAATTAAATTCTAATAGTTGTGAAAAATAGTTTTAAAGAATCCAAATTTCTCAATAAAATTTATCTATAAAAGCAGCTTTTTTTCATTTTTCTAGTCTAAAAATGTTACTCTTGAAAGGTTTGTTCATTCATTTAATAAG
This sequence comes from Mormoops blainvillei, assembly GCA_004026545.1. Taxonomy (NCBI): domain Eukaryota; kingdom Metazoa; phylum Chordata; class Mammalia; order Chiroptera; family Mormoopidae; genus Mormoops; species Mormoops blainvillei. The sequence continues at coordinate 185,177 of PVJD01000438.1, forward strand.
TATAGTTTGAAAAGCTACATTTGCATTTTAAAAAGCTTACTAGAAGAGATGTTACAAAAATAAATAAAAATATTGTCTGCCCTTGGGCAGATCAGAATCTGTTGTGGCTTCTCCGCAAATTTTACGTTTCATGTATAAAATATATCAAGAGAATTCAAGACCCAGGAAAAACAATTCAGATTTTTCCAGCTGATGGGGTTGGACTGATGGAGAATAATTTTAAATAAAAGAACCAGCATAAATGAAGGACTGAAAGATTGTGGTTTCTTAAAATAATTTTAAGAAGTATTGGGTTGGCCAATAGTTTGTTTAGTTTTTTTCCATACTATGGCCTTAGTAGTGCTTAGTTGTCTTTTGCTTCATTTGAAACAATATTGTTAGATTGTATTGTGACAGCTGTCATATTAGTGTATACTTAAAACAATGAAAATTTGTGAATTTTTGTTCAATCATTTTAATATTGAAGATGAAAGAATATGCACAATATTTTTGGTGTGCTATGCTTTATTACTTCAAGAAAGGTAAAAGTGCAACTGAAGCACACAAAAAGATTTATGCAATATGTGGATAAGGTACTATGACTGATTGAACATGTCAAAAGTGGTTTGCAAAGTATCTTGGTACTATTGACATTTTGGCCAAATAATTCTTTGCTGGGGTCTGCCTTATGCACTAGAAGATTTTCAGCAGCACCCTGGTCTCTACCTACTAGAAGCCAATAGCAGGAGATAGCGGACATACTCAAAATATCCAAATCAATAAAGTTACTGGTGAAAATGAAAAATGTGACTTTTACTTTATTGAAAAATCTTAAAGGACTTTGGCCAACCCAGTACTTTGCCAGGAACCTAAAGTATACCGATCTTCATCCAAAGCTCACTCCTTCCTTAGTGCAAAGAACTCCACAAATCAGAAATAAACATTCTGTAATCTTCTTTGTATATAACAAGGATGCTAATCGCAAGGCCTATTTGGGATAAACATGGTACTAGATGAAAACTTGGGGCAATTTATTTCAAAAGTTTCCAAGGCACTTGGAAATACAACCCCATGGTAGAGAAGTGTGGAAGTCCAAGGTCATAGCAAGGAAAACAAAAATCTTTCCAAAAAATTCTCATCATCTTTTCAATGACTGACATAGAAGCTCCTGTAGCTTTAGGGGAGGATTGGCTAGGTTTCCCCTGAGGCACCTTAAACCCTCTATTCACTGTATTTATGCTCAGGGTTTGAGAACTTGATTGGAGAGTAATGTCTTTTCCGCAGTTGTTTTCAAACTGCAATACAAATTGAAATCACCTGAACTGTGGCCAGGGCTTTGCCTCTGGACCTCTAGAGATTCTGATTGTGTAAAACACTTATGTCCTTGGAAGAGATTATGCTTGAGAAGTGGTTAGCAAAGTACTTGGTGGATGCTGAGTAAATGTAAGTTATGATTATTATAATTACGGTGGTGGTTAGGGTTAACAATAGCTGATGGTCATTTTAATACAATTTAAAAATCACTGTTTTGGAATAAGACAATCAGAGCTAGCACCCTTGAATTCTCCTGGGGTTAATGTATGGGGATGGTAGGAAGGGATGGCTATCAGAAGTAATGGTTGCAGGATGTTTGTTGTTTAATTGTAAAATATTTGTGTATTAGGGCCTCAGAAAGCCAGTTCCATGATTTTAAGGCAAATCAGTGACACTGCACTTTCCCATTTTCTGTAAAATGATTCATATTTTGAACTGTATTCTCTGAGTATATAGGTTATGCTTATGTTATCCTTGTTTTGATTATATGATATTTGAGAGTTGAAGACAGGGTGGGAGGGTGAAAAATAAATCTAGTGTTAAGCATATTCAGAACTGGGGAAAGAAGTTTAAAATCAGACCTTATAAGCACATTTTAACTCATGTTTATTTGATTTTGATTTGGTTCACACACCTTCAGATATTTTATAATACTTAGCTTGTAACAGTCCCTCTCTGTGTGCATTATTGATTCAGTTTTAGTGTGACATTTAAACTGATATTGACTAGAAGTTAAATTGAAATTGCTATATTTTTTCAAAAGGACTGGTAGAAATCAGTTTCTAAAATCCTGCTAATTCTTTCACCATCTTCAGCTAGTGATAATAAATGATGTCACGTGAAACCTTCAGTACATTTACAAATGGAGACAGAAAACACTCCCTCCAAATTGTTATTAATAAAAGGAATAACAATATTGTTATTAAAACATCACTGTGCATCAGGGAGTAAAAGAGTTAATAAATCTTTCAAAAGTTCATAATCCTGAATTCCTGCTTAGGAATGTTCTCAGATCCCAACATGGCACTGCTGTGTGTAATATCCGTAGGCAAATGCATAAAATAACAGTGGTAATGAGGTGTGTAAAAATGTGCTTATCTCATTTTACCCATCGTACTGGAGCTGGGATATCATGGACTCAATGAAAAAAAAATCTTTAGGAGGTTAACATTTCCCAGATACAAAGTTAGTGAGGGTTTTGGACGGATCTGTTTGAAGAATTAGCCAGAATTTGATTCTATGTAGGAGTGAACTTGCCATTCTCAGTCCCCAAACACCAACCTCAGCCCACTCTCTTTAATATAAATCAGTTTGTCAGGGCAATTGAGCACCTATGTGGTGGGATGTTCCTGGTAATTAAGGTTTATAACTGCAGCTGTTTTTGTATCTTGGCTTTTAACCTTATGTTAGTGCGGGAAGCCATCCTTAAAACATCTGGGTGCCTTGCTAAAACAATAGCATAGCTTCTGCAGTAATCTTGTGTAATTTCTGGTGAATAGTAGGGTACATTTAAACAGTTCTAATGGAGTGAACAATACTGTTTTAAAGGGCTTTGATCATTACTTATCTTTCAGCTGATTATAGGAATCTTGTTGGAAGCGTTCAAAGGATTTTTAATTTTGAATCTCTTTATGTCTTCAACCTAGTGATGACACTAATTTCCTGTACTGCCTATGAAAGGAAGCCTAGTTTTGTCCTCAGACTTTTTTTGTTCCTTATGTCATGTCTTTTGTATATGCAGATGGGGCTGATTAATTCCAAGGCCTTTAAAAAATAATTTAACTAACTAGACATGGTAAAGACTACCAAAGTGTTTCTGTTTAAGGAAGAAATTACCTACAATACAAATATATATATTCAATTTTTATTTTTTCTAAACAAAAATGAGACTACTATTTGCTGTTCATGTACAAAAGGTATTTCCATATCATCGAGATCGTAGGATTTTCTGAATTACCTTCTTTTTCTTTCTTTCTTCTTCTTCTTTTTTTTTGATATTCACTGAAAAGGGGAAAAAAAGCTATATTCATTTAACAGATTTGAAGTAAGTAAAAGTGGTATAAAATGAGACAGTATGCCCCATGTTCCAGTATCCTCACATCTCATGACAGGATAATTGTTACTGAAGGAGCAAAAGCCTCAGAAGAAAATGTAACATTTGTGTGTTCTGAAGTTGTTACAAAATAAAACAACTAATTAAACATCTTACATAAGACAGTTTTCTTAACCATAAAAACCTGTCTTCTGTAATGTTTAAGCAGGTGTCTACAATTGACTTTCTTCTTTTTTAAACTTTTTATGTTTTCTGAGCTATTTGTTTAATAACCGTGATAGCACAACTTTGTATACTTAATAGTTTGCTGGCCTGTGTGTAGCAACATTTGCTGCTGAGCATCCAAACTCACCCATTTCATCTGGTAGCCTCACTCCCTTTTTGAGGAGGTACCCATTTTGTGTTGCCTCAGCAGGAAATCAGCTTCCTGGGTCTGTTGTTCACTCTGGCTTTCCATCATGGGGCCACGTTTTGTCTGATCTTTGTTGCAGAGGGCAGGGGTCAGGGAGAGGATAGGCAGCTTCCTAAGGGAACTAAGTTCAGGTCTAATAGTTGAAAATAAATGAGAGTTGATGTGGGTTTTGCTTCTAAAAATGCGATCCACAGATGAGCAGCATTGGCATCACTTTGGGGCTTGTTAGAAATGCAGACTCTTGGGTCCTACACTAGACCTATGGAATGTATAGCTGCAGTTTAAAAAGATGCCCAGTAATCTGTTTGCACAGTGAAGTTTGAAATGATGGTGTGGGTCATGTAGTACACATAAGATATGCTCTATATCATCTAATAACACCCAGCTGAAACTATAGCCTCCCCAACCAACATGTGTAAGAAATTGTGTATCTGGGTCTTAAAACAACTCTAAAACTAAGAATCGAACATACAGTTTTAGTGTTTTTTTAAAAATTCTGACTACATAGGAGTGTTTCACATTTCTTAATATTCAAATTCTGTATCATTGGCTAAAGACTTATTATGAATTATAGATCTAAAAAGATAAGAAAAAGAAGTATTAACAGCTTTAGATGAGGAATTTGAGACATTTAAGATATATTAGGTAATTTAAACAATATCAGTCTCCCCCATCTCTGCTCTTCATGAGAACAGAAAAAAAATGCTTTTAATTCAACATTGATTTAGGCTTAACACATATAATTTGCTACATATTTATTGTCAGGATTTGATCAGATATTCCTTTCAAAGCATCAGCATTTTTCACTCTCTACTGACTAGATCCTCAAACAAAGAGATGTTTTTAGTGAAAATATGGAGAATGACTTAAAAATAATTTTCACCATTTGTGGTGCTCTCAGAGGTCAGATGTCTATTGATCAGGACTGACCCCAGGAAATTGGTGAATATTTTTATCTTGTGGCAAAGACAAAAACTAAAGCCTGATTTTAAAAGTTCCAAATGTAAATGTTATTCTTGTTTGTGTAGGACTTGAATAGGTTGAGAAAAGGTAATTGGAAAGAGTCTGTTGGGATCTATGTGGAATACACACACACACACACACACACGCACACACACACACATCTCAATTACATATTATATTCACTACATATTTAATAAGATTAAATATTTATTAATAAGAAATTAAAATATCTCCCAGACTTATGTTAAAACTAAGAATCTACAATAGACCATCATAAACACCTAAAAAATAACATGCTAGAGGTTTCAGAACCACCTTATATAAAAGGAAAAAAATTGTTTTAAGATGACCATTTTTCCAGTTCTCTATTCCTAGAGAATATTAACTCTAACTATAAAAGAGGTAATATAAATTTATTACATCTCCATCTTTCAATTACTTATACTTTTCTAGCGTTTCAAATTTGACAAAACAAATTCTCATATAATAACATCTTCTTTGGTCCTATTATAACCCCATAAATTGGACCAGCCAGGCATGATTCAACTCTATGTTCCATTACAGATAAATATGTAGGATAGTTGTTTTTACTTTAGACTAGATATAAACTGACTTGTATTTGAATATTGGCTCTGGAATTTATAGCCGATTAAGAATTGGAGCAAATAAATTGCAATTCGAACTATTCAGAAATATTTCCATAGTGCCCACCATGTGGCTGACACTTTGCTGAGCACTGGACACATAGGAGATTCAGACATAGTCCTTGAGGCTCTGGAACCTAAATATACATGTATATGGCAACCTGATTTGCATTTAAACCACAGTCTATTAGCTTAAAAGAGTCTGTTCTTTCTCTTACATCATCCCACCTTTAACACCTAGAATATTATTAATACAGAACATTTTAAGGTTTATATTTTATTTTTTAACTTAATTAGATTTGAAAGTATTTTAACTTCAGATTTTTTAATTGAAATAATAATTCTGCAAAGAATCTATTGCCTATACTTAATGTTTTATTGTGATCATTACTTATCAAGAGAGTGGCATTGAGGTTTATTCTCACTTATTTTCAAGTGACTGTACCAGGAGGCTTTCCTCAGAACTAGAGATAACATCTTGAACCTTTGGGTTAGGTACCTGGTTTTTGCTACTTTTTCTTTTTTTCTTTTTAAAAACTCTTGTGGGCTCCTGATCTTTGCTCTTTGCAGGGACCTGTGTGCATAGCCCCTCCCCTGTTTGATGATCGCTTCTAGCTTGAACTTTGATTTTGCTCTACTCACGCCCCCTTTTAAATCAGATTCACATTGATACATGATAGTTGCTTCTCTCAATGGTTCTTACAGTAACATATGCTATTCCATTGTTAAATTTAGTTCAGTTGTAACTTCAGGTATATTGAGTAATTTAAGCAATATCAGTCTCCTCCATCAGAGTTCGCTCTTCATCAGAACAGAAAAAAAATGCTTTTAATTCAACATTGACTTTATAGGTTTAACACATATAATTTGCTACATATTTATTGGCAGGAATTTAAGAGTGATTAATGGTGCATCCATGATTTTGTCTCTATCTTGTTTAGAGAGAATGTTGTAAGACTTATATGTTACACAATTCATCTGTGGGTATGTCACAGTGCATATTATTTTAGAGCTGGCATTAGGAAATAATTGAACTAATACTCTGTAAGCTAATACTTCTATTAGAGGGTTAAAGTTTTATTCTGGTATCTACTTTGAGACTAGAAATGTACAAAAGAAGAGATAACTAATTCCCTAAATATTCTTAATTATATATAGAACATTGACCAAAGGTTTTTTTTGTTTGTTTGTTTTGTTTTGAGAGCATTTTAATCAAATAGATTAGAGTGAAGTGATTAAGTTTAAAAAGGGTTGACAACCATAATATGTAAAGGGTCAAATAGTAAATGTTAGGCTTTCTTGTCCATATTATCTTGTTGCAGCTACTCATCTTTGCCACTATAATGCAAAAGAAGGCACAGATGATATATTAAAAAAATGGGCATGGCTGTGTTCCAATGAAATATTATTTACAAAAACAGTCACTGGGCAGGAGTTGTCCCATGAGTTCTAGTCTGCAGACCCCTTGTTTAATATAATACAAATATACTTCAAGACAATTTTCATGTTATTTTCAGCCCTCAGGGACTCGGGGGAGCATGAACTTTTTGTTTCAGTGGGGATTTCTTGCTACTCATATACTCCCAGCTGCTAAAAACTTAATTGTGAACTCTATCTAGCCATTGGTTTTATAAAGATTCTTCACCATTGTTCTTTTCCCAGAGTATGAACATGTATACCTCAGGCACATTAGTGTCATCTCTCAACATTGAAGAGTGTCAGAGAATTAAACTAAGTCAATCTTAGTAAAATGGTTAGTTATCTATTTTAATAATTCCAGATTGAATGTTTTTATTCCTTTTGAAGTTTAGTTTCCATTGTACTTATATTTCTCTGACAGTTAAAATAACTTGGCATTTTATTTCCTTCCAATTCTTTTCATTTAATTAACATTTAATAGAAAATATATTTCTCATTGCTATTTGATTAGGACCAACACATGCTACTGGTAGACAAAGAGACAGAGTCATAGGTTACATAATGGGCATTTATATTTTGTTATGCATTGGAACAGGATGCTAAGTCCCCTGTATTTTATTGATATTTCTTTGCTCTGTCAAGGCTAAGAAAACTGGAGGGCTTTGTTTGATTTGTCTCTTCACATGTCCGAGGATCAGTGAGCCTGGTCATCCTCTTCTCATGGTGATGGATAGAAGAAGCTCTTCTCATGGATAGGTGGATGTAATAAAATATACTATCGATAACAAATTATCAAATTAATTTACTTTTGTTTGCAGAGTTTAGGCCATCTTATATAACTAAATACAGAATTTTTTCTATGTAAGTCTTATTAATTTTTTTAAATTGACCAAAAACTATTCATGAAAGGGTTTTATTAAACTATCAAACATATAAGTTCTAAATGATAGCTGATGATAATTTTTAGCACTCATGTTGTAAACAATGCATAGTTTAACTTTATAATTTAATATATAATTTATTGATATAATTGACAGAAGAGGTCTGTCTGGAAAAAGTCCAGCCATTGTTAATACAATGGGAATAGTTTGTGCAGCATCAATGTAACCTGGCAGCCAAGGAGAGTGGACTAGACTGCACATGAGTGAACAATGACAACTTCACTGTACTAGTCAGTGTGGGCAGTAGCTGCTATTGAGCGAGCATGTGTACGATGTGGCCATTACATTCGAAATGACTGAGCAAGTAGAGCAACAAATCTGTATGAAATTTTGTGTTAAACTTGAACATTCCTCCATGGAAACTATTTGTATGAGTCAGAAGGCCACAGCTATGGGCAACTGGTGATGGGCAGCATCATCTAGACAATGCGCCCACTCATGCATCATGTCTCATGCAGTTTTTTTGTGAAACATTAAATCACCCAAGTTTGGCACCCTTGCGACTTATGGTTTTGCCCAAAACTATAATCACCTTTGAAAAAGAAGAGATTTCAGACTGTCGGTGAGATTCAGGAAAATATAACAGGGCAACTGATGGTGATTGGGAGAACTGTGTGAGGTCCCAAGGTGCCTACTTTGAAGGGGACTGGGGCGTGATTGTCCTATGTACAATGTTTCTTGTATCTAGTATCTTCTTTAGTAGATGTCTCTATTTATCATATTACATGGCTGGATAACTTCTAAACAGACCTCATGCATATGCCCATACACATGATGTCCTTCTTTTGTCTTGATTTTTAAAATGATATTAAAATTTTTGCCCTGACTGGTGTGGCAAAGTCAGTTTGGTATTGTCTCACAAGACGAAAGTTCACCAGCTTGATTGCTGGTCAGGATCTATCCCCTGGGTTGCAAGTTCTATCCCTGGTTGTAGTGCATATGAAAGGCAGTCAAATGATGTTTCTGTCTCTTTTTTTTTTAACTTTTTTGTGATATGTTTTGGCTTTCACAACTGGTACTTTTCATCACCCATTTAGCAAACAGTGTTAGATGACTCAGAATTCATTTTGAATTAATTAATTAATTAATTAATTAATTTTTTTAAGGGAATAGTCACTATTTATTTATTTTAAAAATATATTATTATTTACAGTATTACAATTGTTCCAATTATTCCTCCTTTGCCCTCCTCTTCCCAGCCCACCTCCCACTTCTAATGTCAATCCCCCTAATGTTGTCCATGTCCATGGTTCCTTCATATATGTTCTTTGACTAATCCCTTCACCTTCTGTTTCTTTCTAACATCTGTGTTTCTCTTCCTCTTTTTCTCCCTCCCTTCCTCTCTCTCTAAAAATAAATAAAAAAATATTTTAAAAAATTTATTATATGTAGACTGAATATTTTGTTATAATTGAAATATTTGGATCTTATTTTTAAATATGTAGATTTTCATAATGTTATCACATGAATGCAGTTGATACAAAGTCAAGATTTCAAAAGGTGTTAGCTTCTTTGGTAATATAAATATTATTTGATTAGTAATTAATATTTTTGTACAGTGTTATTCTTTATTTACATTACTGAGACTGCTCAGGGATTTCTTATTTTGTTGGTATTCCTTTTTTAAAATGTGTATGCATATAAGTTATATTAAAATATAGATAAACTCTTTTAAGTGACATATAAAATACAATTTTGTAGAAAAATGTATGCTTTTTTATTCTAAAATTCACTCAAATTGCTCTAAAATGAATGTTTTTTTTATTTAATTTAAAGTACTTATTCGCTCCCAAGGGAAATCGTTCCTGCTGCAAATTTATTTTCTATATACTATATCCTAAGTCAAAAAAGTACAGTCAGAATTCCAAAATACACATTGTTCTTTCATTTGAAAGCTAGCACTGTTCTTTTTTAGTAGAATCGTTCTATATACTCATAGGTTCTGAACATTTATTCATAGCTGAGAACCCGGTTCCTAGCCCAGGCTTTTATTTATAACTGACTAGATATTTGTGTGGGCTCCCAGATAAATCTCCAATTTTAATGCAAGAAACAAAACAAAACAAAGCAAAACAAAACCTTGACTTCCTACTGTCCTACTCAGTTGCCTCTCCTAGGACTTCCTGACTCTGTAGGTCACATTCCTATTTGGTTTGTTGTTATTGTTGTTGTTGTTGACTTGTTTTTGCCAGGAAACTAAGAGTCATTCTTGACCTCTTTCTCACACCCCCTTTTGTAACAATTTCCTAACTTTTCTCTTTTGCTTGCTTCTTCTAATGATTATCAATCTAGGCTTTGTGTACTGTGTAAATAATCTAATAAAATATATATTTGGTCATGTCACTTGTTTACATATAGTTTCAGTGACATTCGCGATACTTCTATGAAATCCAAAAATCTTACTCCTGAAAGATACTCTAAAATCTTTCCTCCATCCAACTGTACAGACATATCTTCCACACCTTTTCCTACTCACAGTTGATGCTATTCGTTCCTCCTCTTATCTCACATGCAGATGCTGCTTTCACCAAGAAGCTGACACATCCTTAAGTTGACAGTTGATGAAACTTACTTCTCTGCCCTAGACACAACCTCTGGGCTGGAGTAGCAAGAATTTTGGGGGAAGATTTTGTTGCTAATGTATTTATGGAATAGATTTCATTCAAAATGTATTCCTTTAGGAAGGGTTAAATGAAAACTTAAAAAGAATAACTAAACCTTTTCAAAATTTTTGTCTTCGTAAACACCTAGAATGGTTTTCTAACCTCCTTGACTGATTAATGTCTCTTTATTTTTTAGAAGTAAATATTAAATTTAACTTCCTGAATTGCCTTCCATTAGATCTTAATTAAAATCATGTTAGACCTTATATTTTTTTTATCCACTGCACTTCTTACAACCTCTAACCATATGTTAATTCCTGTACAATGTGTTGACTTTCTTTTCTAATAAATTCTATCATCATTAGGGACAAGAAACATTCTTTTGGTTGACTCTTACATAACCCTAGTACCTAACAGCATCAGGTTTGTATAATATAAATTTTGTAAATTAGCTTGTGACTTGGCTTTGCTCAGATAGCTATATATTTGGGTGATCTTTGATAATGGGTTTTTCTGGATAGCTGCTAGAAATTGAATTAGACCACACTGGTACATGTGATCACACACAGCTGGAACTAAGAATTCTCTCTGGCTATGTACTATATACCTTGGGTTTGCATCTTTGCAGATTCCTAGTCAGCCTCACACATTTATACCATAAAGCACAGCTCAGAGATTTCCTAGCGCCTGATATGCCTTTTCCTTTATTTAAATGTCAGTGCCCGAAAGTCAAATGTCACCTTTTTAGAAAACCTTCCCTGATCTTCCTGCGATATACTTATCTGTTGCCTTCATGATTATGAAAGTTATTTCATGTTATTTTAATAGTCAATTGGTACATTATTGTCTCACTTCATAGTTTGTGTTCTCCTTAAGTTAAAGATCATATTGTTTGTATCCTTCTAACCCTGTGGCACTTAAGAAAACAGTTTTACATGACCATTTTATTATTTATTTACAAACACAAATGTGTACTACTTATAAGCCACGTATGATAATGGGCCTTGGGATCAATACATGTATGTCTAATTGAATTGAAATTTGTAGCAAGACACAGAAAAGCATCATCTGCTGTGAAAGGATTACGAGTATAAGACCAGCATTGTGCAAGGTTAAGGATTATTTGTATACCTGGAAATTCAGGCACATGTAGAGTTGTAGTAGAAGGTGCACATAGAGAGTTAGGGCAAAGAGGAATTTCTCAATGCTAAGCCAAACAGACTTTTGTTAATGAAGGGAAGTCACTAAGTTTTGTAGTGTAACATTTGGCCATCAGAAAACCCACAGAAATAAAATATGTAAAACAAGTATTTTTTTCTTTTTAATTTAATCTTTATTGTATTTTTTCCATTACTAGTTAGTCCCCTTATACTTCCCTCCCCCCAGCAATCACCACACTTATTGTCCATATCCATGAGTCATTTTTCCTTTTTGTTCTATCCCTCCATTCCCTAACCTGCCTCCTCCATGAGTTGTCAATCTGCTCTCCCTCTATGTGTGTCTCTGTTTTACAAGTTTTGACTGTACTTTATTATGGAATTTATGAAAATGTATAATGTCTAATCTCAAATTATTACTCTATGTCAGGGCAATAAGTACACATCAACAAGCCTACAATCAGCTGCTAATATGTTAAGTGTTTTTTTTCTCCTCAAGACTTCATAGATTTCCAAACTGGCCAAATTGATATCTGCAGAGGTTACAGACTATAGGAATTAAAAACACATTAACTTTCAGTCCATTAGGGTGATGTGTGCCCTGTAGTTGCACTGCAAGGAAATCCCTGGCTTGCTGCCTGATTGCCTTGCATTGCTGGGGATTCCATTTAACGCCCTGCCATGACTCTCTGCAGGTATATACCACTGCCTCAGTTTGAGTATGTTTCACAATTGAACAATGCTGGCAGCCCATGTTGCTCCATATGGAAACATAACACCAGCATTGTAGAAGGCTCTGTAATTTACATGGTACTGACTGGTTTCAGATTCAACTGTGATTTTAATTTAACCTGCCAATATCATGCCCATTATGAACCAGTGGTCAAAGTTAAACATTTTGAAGGAAAGTTTTTTTAAGGTAACACAAGCAGTTCCAATGTTTACATTGTAATTTTTGTGCAAGAGTAAGATATTTTTAATCTATAGCAGGTATCTACAAAAATAAAATATTGAGGAGTATCATGTGACACTGTAATATTCTCTACATTTCTAGATTATTGTTTAAGTAATATTCAGCGTAATGGCCCCTACAAGTTTTGGGAAGCCGAAGAACTCTTCCCACTGGCCACATCAGGATACATTCAGAATGCACTTCAGGAGCACGTTATGTTATACTGATATAGTAGAGCTGCAACCCCATGGAGAACTCTCCACAGTTGGCAGTGACTTTGTTTTGAGGCATATTCTTCCCAATAAACACACAGACCTAATGCTACATCCATTTCTTCTAGGGGTAAAAAAGGAAAACCAAACATTTGATTTCACTGAATTATGATTTTGTTGTTGTTGTTGTTATGGGAGGGAAGGGGATTGACTGAGCTTAATTTTACTTGGGTCCAGCATCCTCTATGGAAACTTTTATCATTTGATCCCCCTTTCCAAATGGTAATAGCAACCTTTACTGTCATCAAATCATGTTATCATAAATAAGCAGGAGGTGAGTGATATCATAAGTTGGCTATGGGTACCTCAATTTTAACACCCAGGATGCTGTATCTTCTAAGGAAGGCCTGCCATTTTGGTGAAGATGAAAGCATGAATGATGTAAGGCCATGACACTGAAATTCCTTAGTTCCAAATCTAGTCCCACTGTGGACCTTATTGTATTGTTGTCTTCTACTAATCTTGACCTTAGTTCTGCCTTTCATGTTAGCTCACTTGTATTTTTACTTTTCCTTTTTTGAGACTTGGCCACTTGCCATACCTCTTTAAATTAGTTTCCCAGTCTGGTTTTAGTATTCCGCTCTTGGCTAACCACCTTCATTCCTGACCAGTCATATTTCATCTGTGTTTCTTGGCACCAGCTCCAATGAGGAAAAAAAACATATCAGGGCATTTCCCCATTAAAACAAGAGATTTACAAAGGACAGTTTAGCAGTTGTATGTGATGAATATCATGTTATTATCTACAATTTAGCTGTGATGAGGACTGAGATTAAACATTTCAAACATTTTGCCTAAGGTGTCAAATAGAACTAATAATTATATTTTAGATTTTCTAATTCCAGAGTCTTGCCTATTAATCAGTAATACACATAGCCATATATATGCAATCATTTCTTTTTTTAAAACATTGAGTGCCTATTATATGCCCACCTCTAGTGATAAACATTGAAAAGTAATAATTGCATTCTTGAATTAGATTCCTTATTGTATAAGGGTTATTATGCTTCATGAAAAAATTTAAAATGTATGAAGGGGACAATTTTTATCATGGAACCTATGACATTATCTGTGAGCTTTTTAAGACTATAGAACTAATGACTAACTTACAAAGGGGACTCTGTCAAGGTCCAGAGAGTCATGGATGCCCAGAATGAACAAGAAAGGACAGCAGTCACTAGGTTGAGTCCATATGTGAAGAAAGGTGCAGAGACTTCAGCATATTGCAGTGAGAACACTGGCTGAGTGGATACACTGGCAGTTCATGGGGTAGGGGTCTCAAAATCCCTTCTGAGAAAAGCAAATATATTTATTTAAACATTCTTAAAAGTGCTGTTGTTGGCACCAAGCCAATTGTTTGCATACGAGGAAGTTTTCTTGATCTAGAGCATGATAACACAATGAATTAATCTAAATTATTTGAGTTAAAGACATCATAAATGTGTGTGGGTTGTATAAAAATCCCCAAAATAAAGTTATATAGAGAGTTTATAACGAACTATATAAAAACAAAAGAGTAAAACAATAGTCATAAAAGTTGTATTTTCCAAAGTGAACGAGCCAATGAGGTAAACATGGTGGTCAAATAGAATTTTCGAGCTCTGTTTTCTCTGTTGCTTGATACCCTGTTTCCTTCACAATCCTTTCAAATACTTTTAGAACTCCTCCTAAGAGTATGTCTTTTCAAGGTCTCTTTAGTACTTCTCGAGCTGGTTGTCTTGTTTTCTGTTTGGCAATTGTTATTTTTCTTCACTTTCTCTGAATCACTGTCATTAATCTGCTCTTAATTCTGAGGTCTGAATCCGAAACTACGCCGCTAATGTCTACCAATTATGCCTTTGCCATTATAGCGCCTGACAAAAGAAGAATCATTGTCAATGCCCAGTGTAATTATGGTTGCTGCTGTCCACATGAGAGTTGCTAATGCCAACTGAGAGCTGTTCTGAGGCCTCTCATGTGTGATGTGTGGATGTGAAATCTCTCCTGCTTATGCCAAAGTAGTCGCTGCCATAATCACAGGCATTGTTTTCTATATTACACATCTGCACTAAGCCAACTGATGCTTTCAACGTCCCAAAGAAATCTTTGTAATTATTCTCTTCTAGTTTTTATTCTCTTTCTATATAACTCTATAGTAGGCTAAATAACTTACCCCAAAGGTGTAAGTCCCCTGAACCTATAAAATTTCTCCTATTGAAAAAGGGTCTTTGCAAATACAATGAAGGATCTTCAGATGGGAAATGATCCTGCAATGTCTGAATAAGGCCTTCATGCTATCACATAAGACAGAGGTAGAAGGAGGCGATGGGAACATGGAGGCAGAGATGGCTGATAGTCACCAGAAGCTGGAAAAATCAAGAAACAGATTTTCCCCAGAGCCATGGGGAGGAATATGGCCTGTGACATGGTGATTTCAGCCCAGAGGTACTGACTTTGGATTTCTGGTGTCCAGGCTGTGAAATATAAATTTCTGTTGTTTGAGGGTAATTGTTACAACAACCACATGAATTTCACATAAACCTTCTCCCCTTTGATACAAGCAGAGGTTCATGGGGGCAGAATTAAGGAAAATATATATTTGGTTAAAAGGTGGTACTTTTGATTAACTTAGGTCCCAGGTTCTAAGGGAGAAAACTCATTGTGAACTGAAAGTTTGTCTAGTATTAAATTTAAGCCTAATAATTACAGGAAGATACAAACTCATAATCTTCTGAGTATTACCAGATATAAATGATAGGCATTAAATGCAAGTACATGCAATTTCACTTTTTACGGCCTCTCAAAATATTCTCTGGTACTTCAGGTGAAAACAATGGGAAAAGTACAAAAGCAGTATGTATGGATGGATATTGTTTGGGAATCATTGAGAAAAATTATTATTTTTTTCCCTGTCGACCTGGAAATTATTATTTTGAAACTTAGAAATAATCTGTTTTTTAAGTGCTTCTAAGAAACACATAATAAAAACCATCTTAATTGTACATAAGCAGAGTGTCATTATCAACCATCAAAATGGCCATTGAGTGCAGAGCGCTAGGCACCAGACAAGCCCCATGGAGAACAAGGCCTGTCTCTTCAAAGATGTTAACTAAGTAAATATAATTCAGAAATATATAAAAATATTTTTAAAAGGGAAATAAAGCTTTTAAAAGAAAGAAAGTAAAAAATTAGACCACAGTTATTTCTTTGAAGAAATAATTGTTGTTTTGCAGAACAAAGACCTGCAAATGCTCACTCAGAGCAAATTTGCA
This sequence comes from Mormoops blainvillei, assembly GCA_004026545.1. Lineage (NCBI taxonomy): Eukaryota > Metazoa > Chordata > Mammalia > Chiroptera > Mormoopidae > Mormoops > Mormoops blainvillei. The sequence goes on from PVJD01000438.1 coordinate 201,137, forward strand.
AATGTGCATGGCTCAGCCAGAGCAGAGAGCAGGATAAGTGGCCTTAGCCCCACTGTGCTTCTGCTGTTAAGGAATTCCTTTGTAGGAGTAGTCTGGACAAATTTCTCTATTAATTAGTGGTGATCGTGACAAACAGATATGCTTTTTTTTTGTTTCAAATTTTAATAAAGGATTTATTGTAATACATTTTTAGTTAAATATAGCATTACACATTTTATTTAAAGGAGACAATTTTTGCTTGGTGACCACAGGATAAATCTTGATTATTATTATTCTCTCTAAAAATAAGAGAAACACTTTATTGCCTGGACATCATAACATCTATGTTAATTCCTCAAAAGAAATATTTTCTCATTTTCTGGGTTCTCATCTGTACATACAGAACCCTAGCTTAATATAGTTTCATAGAAATAGTTTCAAACCTCACAACACTCTAAATGTCTAAACAGAACAGTAGTCTAAACAGAAAATAAGTTTTAAAAAAAGAGAAGGGCTGCTCTAATGTGACACATTTTCAAAAGTGAGAAACAGTAGTTAATATCTCCACAGAGGAGAAACTGGAAAAAAATGTACTTTCACAGACAAAAGCATGTGTACTGATGGTTAGAGGGAGGGGGACAAAGGGAGAAAATGAGGATATCTGTAATAATGTCAACAATAACAAAAAAAATGGAATAAAACAAAAAGAGACATGGCTATTTTAAGAATGCTTTCTAGACTGTCTAGAGAATCAATTGAAAGGTTTGGGGTGATGGTACCAAGTTCTGGATAAAGAGATTGCTTACCTAGATCTAGGGAACTGGCCCTTGTCTCCCTACAGAGGCTGAGATCTGAAAGGGTAGGTTCTCCCCACTTGGGGTCCAGAAGGTGAGCAGAAATGGGCCCCAAACCTGCCCAGTTCTGAGTATGTGGGGCAGGAGAAATGCAGGAGAGAACTCTGCTCTGATGATTTTTTTTTTTTCAGTGCTAATGTCTCCTGTTTAGGATCAGTTCAGGAAAAAAAAAAAAGAGATTTTTCTGCAAACATAAAAATAATGTGAACTCCACATGCCATGGCTAATGAAAAAAAAAAAGTTACTGTGGGAAAAACATTGCAACAGAATGCTTGACTACATCTTTTACACCAAGTATATAGAATAACCAGGAAGGTGTGGTAGGTCCTGTGATGCTCAGTAGAGAAGGGTCCCTCTTAACAGAATATTAATTCTGTACTCTCAGGGGCATTAGAAAAGTATCAAGGAAATACTGTGAGGAACTATGAGTCCTTCAGTTACCAGTATTTTCCTATTTTCCTGTTTTACCCATATCCTGAATGCTGTACTTTAGATACAGTAGTGGATCACCCTTTAACAGGACTCTCTTCTGATTCATCCTTCTGAATGGGATATTGGTAACTTCCAAGGATATCCAAATTAAAAAAAAACAACAAAATTAATTAGAGTTTCTGCATCAGTCCTTGAGTTAAGAAGGGTGACACCCTTTTAGTATCATCTGGGTTATTTGGGCTCTGGGTTATTTGGGCTGGGTTATTTGGGCTGGGTTATTAGATCGGTAAGTCCCTCAGGTAAATATGTTAAAAATACCCAAACAAGAAACAAAATACCTTATTTTCCATAATCAGTTTATTCTACACTGACCATAGTAAAGGGAGGTGTCCCTGGGGAACTCATGGAGAAACTTGCAATTTCCCCCTTTTGTCTCAAAGGAACCCTTCACTTTTCAGCAGTTGGAAATGTAATTCATTTAAGAACATGAGAAACCTAGGCACTAAACTGTGGTCCTGAGGAACTCAAAGGTGGTGAATGTCTACTTTAATTTCCTAGTATGCACATGAAAAGCCTATCTTTGCACAAAATACCTAACATCTTGTGATGAAAAGTATGCAGCATTTCTCTTAATAAAATTTAATTAAGTCCATGAAACACATGTAAGTGATGTGGGAGGACTGGGGAATGTCAGGGAGTTCACACCATGATGAGACTCCAAGTCATTTATTGCCATAGTTGTATCGAGCAAAATAAAAAAGAAATATTTGCATATTTTCTACTTAAAAGACACTGTTACCCCAAACACTGTTATTAAACAGATAGAGAATGCTCATTGACCATAAAAATATGGACATATTTTCTATGAGTCGTTATACCTGAGCAATGTTATTTTAGCAAAAGTCCCAGTCTGGTCAGTTTGAGAGTAGATTTTAGAAACAAATAAATAAAACACGCACAGTTACATTTACTTCCTGCTCATTGAGTAAGAGTAAAAGAAGCCGAAAGTTATTTTTACATTTGGGAATAATTGTAAATGAGTTTTCTAGAGCATATATGAAATAGTTATATTTGAAATGTAAATTTACTCTTGGAAGAAAATTAGGTATAAATATTCTTCTAATCCTGTCCTACTTAAATAATTTGGAAATGCCTTAACATCATTTACTATTATACTATTTATTGAGCATATACTTTATATCAGAAAGGTTTTATAAAGCTACAAGCATCACCTGATTATACTAGCATTGGTAGCAAATAACACATTCCTTTTAAAATTTATTAGGCAAGAAAAAAATACTTCCAACACTCAATTTAACAGCAGCTGTACCCACAAAGAACTGCAAGGAACCTGCATGATTCAAGATTTTCCAATTGTTGACTTCTATAATTTGAGATGTATTTTTTCTTTCCAGTCCAATGCCAGGTACCACCCTAATTCTTATTCTAGCACATGGTTGTCCTTCCAGGAAATCTGAGGTCTGGGCCTTAGACATAGCAAGGGAGTAGGGAAAGGATTAAAAAATTCAACAAAGGTCACAGGGAAAGCATCAGAGCTCCAGTAGTACACACTTTCATGACCTACTGTTTGGAAGGAAAAGAAAGGAAGGAAAGAGGACATAAAGTGACTCATCCAGATATTGGTGAAGCATGTTACACCCTCTTAATTAAAGGGTGTGTGCATTTCTGACTCTTCTCTGATCTTAAAAGATAGTGCAGAGCATTTATAATTATTCCTATTCTCAGGGCGAAGGGGAAGATGTTTGATTAGAGAAGATTTCTGATATTACACCTGGATAAGATTGAATGTTATTTTTCATTAACTATCTCTTTCATATTTACTTCTGAGATGGCATTATTCATTTTCAGTTGGGCTGAATGGAAATACACACAGTTGAGATACAACATAGAGAAATTTTGGCTTAGGTCCAGTTCTGACCACATAATGATGGAGCCACATTCTGTCTTAAGGATTTGACTATGGTTTGGTCTACACAGGCAGAATGAGGATGACATTCATTTTGTTATATCCCCATTTTTATCTGTAGAAAGTCTCTGTAAACCAGTGTTAGGTAGGTTAGCCTATTAGCCAACTTTCATACAAAACATTGTTTTGAGTGTAGTACTTACATTAGCTCATTTAGTCTTACATACCATGCAGTAGCTTACTTCAGTAACCCCTTTAAAAATAAGAAAATCGATTCACAGAAAGGTAAAATAATATCACCATAAGTGACCTAACCAGGGTGGAGTAAAGATGTTGCCAACTATTACTCTGTTTTAGAGTATTAGAGTACAAGTATTTTGTTCTAATAATTGTTTTAAAAGGTTTTAAGTCATTTGAGTCATTCATTTACATCTTACACAATAAAGAAATGTGCTATCTTTAAATAAGATGATACTATTTACCTATTGTACATTGTTTTGTAGAATGCATTTTTAGTTATTTTACTGACAATGATGACTTTTCTTATACCTTTCTATTCGTATCTTATTAAAGGTTTCTGTGATCGAATTTGGGATCCATCAATCCATTCAGAGTTTAAACTTCCTCCTGGTAGGAATTTAGAACATGTCATGGGATTAAATAACATGATACTTTAAACTGTTATATTAGACATTAGTTATATTGATAGCTATATTCGGATTTACATGGTAGATATTAGCTTTAGAATTCATTTGAACACTGTTACTGCAATGTTTAGATTTGGTTAATATGGTTGAAGTTACATGTTAAATTGAATGAATAAGGTTGGAAAAGTAAAATTGGTTAAAAAAGTAATTTAGGAAAAAAGTAATTTATATTTTATAAAATATGCAAAGAAACAGGTATACTAGGGGGACCCAAAAAACCTGGAATTATCTTCTGAGGGGTGGACCCTGTGTAGTACAGGCTTCCCCTACTAGGTGAGTGTTCTAGGAATTGATCTTGTATCAGTGCACCAGCTGGTGTTGTTGTGAGAAGCTGTGTTCAGCTTCTTGAATTTTTTAGAAGATTCTTTCAATGCCTTGGTCCATTTCATGATAGGTGATTTATGAGCACACATGCTCTCATTGTGCTAAGTGTTCAGCAGCTTTTAACCAAAAACTGCATGACCCCCATATCACACCCTCCCAGTTCACCCGATCTCACTCCAAGTGACAATTCTTTTTTTTCCCCAGGTGAAAAAACACCCTCGAAGGGAAACATTTTGCTGATGTGGAAGGGGAAAACAAAAATTGGCAGAAGTACTAAAAGGCATCAAAACCAACAAGATTAAAAACGGTTTTGAGCAGTGGAAAAAAACATTTCGATAGGTATATTTTTGAGGAAATTCCAGACTGTTTTCCACACTGGCTGTACCACTCTTCATTTCCATCAACAGTACCCTAGCGTTCCCTTTCCTCCACATCTTCACCAGCACTTATTTGTTGATTTTGGCAAGTGTGAAGTGATATCTCACTGTAATTTTAATTTGCATCTCTCTGCTGGCTACTGATGTTGAACAGTTTTTATATATCTATGAACCATCTGTATGTCCTCCTTGGAGAAGTGTTTGTTCAGATCCTTTGCCCATTTTTTCTTAGATTCTTGGTGTTGAGTTGTATAAGTTCTTCATATATTTTAGACAGCCTAAGTGCCCATCTGTAGATGAACAGATAAAAAAAGCTATAGAGCTAAACAATTGGTACAGTTATATAATGGGATACTATGCAGCAGTAAAAAAGGAATTCTTACATTTTGTGACAACATAGATGTAACAGGAAACTATTATGCTAGGTAAAATAAGCCAGTCAGTGAAAGACAAATACTGTATTTTCTCACTTATAAGTGGAATCTAATGAACAAAATAAACTAACAAGTAAAATAGAACCAGAGCCATAGAAACATGGAACAGACTGACAGCTGTAAGAGGGAAGGGGAGAGGGTGGACTGGTTGAACAAATGGGAAGTGATTATGCAAAGAACATTGTGCATCACCTATAGACATGGACAACCATGTCGGGACTGGCTGTAGGAGTTGGGGGTGGGCTGGGTAGATGGAGGGAGGCAAAGGGGGAAAATTGGGACAACTGTAATATCATAAACAATAAAATATTTAAATAAAAATGGAGTAATATCCAGATGAATATTTTAAAAAGAAGAAATAAAAAGCATAAAGCATGGTAATAGGAATTGCAGAGTACTGAGCTTTTCAGGATGAAGGAGAAACAGATGTCATTGGGTTCCCTAAAGACGCCTGGTTACTGTGCCCTGCTCTGCTTGTCCAGGGAGCCTCAGTAAACGCACAAGTATTCTTATGAGAACTTGTGAGTAACTGACACAGTAGCATCAATGTCAAGTAACAATACCAAAACTTCATCAACTCTACTGAGCAAAGAGGCAAGTTATAGCAATAATAAGGATCATGAAATATATACAAAGAAACTGAATAGAAAGCAAGAATGTTTGGGGATACTCTGTGCCTTTTCCCTGACACAACAGATTATTTTTCATAGAAGACGGTGCCTCACGCTCAAGATGCCTTTGAAGGGAATTCAGGCATCTTTTACTGGGCTTCAGGAAAAGAAAGAGGACAATCAGAAGTCCTTCCTCTTTATCTTACTTTTCTATTGGTTTTAGTCTGACTAGTGTAATGTAAGCCATTAAAATGTAAAAGAAACAAACTTTTAGACCTCACATTGTTATGTGGCTGCATTTACAGGAAATGGCAATATCAAAAGCTTTGAAAGGTATTTCTGTGCCTACCTAAGCAATGAGGAAAGAAGCACTTAAAAAGCTGAAAATAGCAAATTATTGTACCAGTAAATTCCTAAAGCAATTGACTACAATATAACAACAACAAAAACTTACTTTCTGTCTTAAAAAAAGTTTCTTATTGTCTTTAAAATTTAAGCCAAATCAATGCATTACCTATAGTCTGATAGTATTTGCCTCAAATAGCTGTGCAATTAATCAGACTGTGTTGTCTAATCTCATTTCGATGGCTAAGGCTCTAGCAACTGTGATTCATGGAAAAAGTGAATATTCTTTATATATACGTTACACAAGATAATAACTTTAATGTCGTGGCTATTTGTTATATAACAGGGTTCTGAGCTAGAGGTCCCCCAAAATGGAGAAAACCCCCACAGCTATTGCTTGGGGGATGGGGATTGCAGAACAGCATCATTGAGAGTTACTTTGCATATCTAAAGAAATTAGCCAGAGTTTTAGTAATGCTAATGGCTGTGCCTGCCAAGCTCAGAGCCAGAGAGATGCCTGCCCTGACTAACAATGGCAACTGAGAAAGGCGGAAGAAATCAGACTACTGGCAAGTGTAACTCAGTGTGGGAGGAGTCAGAAATGGGGTTATGGAAGAAGTTCCGTGATGGGATTTAAACCAAGGCGTGGCAGCCAGTGCATGCTTGACCATGCAGCTTGGGAAGGAGAAGCTCTTGACCATGTAGCAGCAGTGTGGGATCTTGGCCACACAGTTTGAAAGGATGCAGCAGGACTTCCATCAACTTACAACCACAAGGATGAAGTTTTGGATTAAGAGCAGGAGCCTTGCCAAGCACAGATGACTGGAAAAGGCCAGAATACTGAAGGGAATCTGCCCAGCTAAACTACAGACTTTTTTTTTTCTTTTTTATTGTTTTTCCAGTACAGTTGTCTCCATTTTCCTGTCACCATTTTCCCCCACCCCTCCCACCCTCAATCCTACAGACTTCTATTTCTTTTCCTGAGAGATGGTACCTCTGACTGGCCTGGTTTGGCAAGGGGAGGCACAATTGTGTGATTACAGGGTGGGATTTAACAGTAGAATTCCTCCATTATTCTAAAACTGCGTAACTTTTAATAGTCCCTTTCCTTTTCATAAGACTCTGGCATTGGGAATCACAGTTCTTATCAGCAGTGGGCAAAAGAACCCAGAACAGTAGAACCCAGTGGTTCTGTTATAGTTACACTACTCTTGTATATTTTTGGTTTCTCCTTTAGCTTGATTTTATCATTTAAATTTGTAATCTGATTAGCACAGCACAAATTTGAGGAAAATAAAGTGAAACTATTTTTGCTAATACTCTACAGCTGTTCAAAAAAAAAAAGATACTCCACTCATTACTATTTAAAAGAAATTCTATACAAGAGTTTCCAGTCAGGTTATAGGACATATTTTAGATGCTAGAGGAGAGGAATAAAGACATCTACTTCTAAAGCAGTGTGAAAATTCTCACAATCCTTTCATTTTAAAAACCTGGCAATTGGTGAGAAAACAACTATGAATTAGGAAATCAAAGTAATACTCTTTAAGATCCAGAGTTTGATCTGTAAGAGTAGACTCATCAAAATTAGATGAATGATTTAACTCATTCAAAATTTCCCTAATAACACAATTTCCTGTCCTCTGTTAAAATATGGCCTGTTTTATTATTTTTCTCCATATTGGGAGGCATGTTTACCTAAGTATCATAGAAGATTATTTGCAAAGATATAAATACATTTTATGCTTTCTTCTTAACCATTGTGATCTACCTTTTAAGTCTAGATTATAAGAAATAATTTATAGAACTCAAAAATTTCCTAGTGAATTTTAATGATAGCTTTGTAAACTACATTGTTTCAATACTTCTTGTAAATTTTAAAGCAAAAAACAAAGAGTTAGGGATGTTCAGGTTTAATTTTTTTCTCTCCCTTTTCTTCCCCCTCCTTTTCATAACAAGAAAATGAAGAAAAATAAATAAATCAAGGAAAACATCAAGATGGGGATTGATGATTTCACTTTAAAATAGTGAGGTCAAGAAAAAACTCATACCAATTGTACTAGAAAATAATAAGGGAAAAATAATATTAAAAGACAAAAATGTATATCCATATTTGGATATAAATAATATGGATATAAAAAGCAATAGTTGATGTCCATATTTATTTATTGATTTGTTTGATTAATTTGAGAATATGAATATATACATGCATTTTTTCTTGTGTATAGAATATAAATATATGTACATGTATGTGTTTTTAATTTAATTTAAAGTGCATGAATATAAAGTATTCTCCTACGAGTTCAAGAAATCCTAAAAGTCTAATAAACCACATTTTAAATTAAATTTGTTGTAAAGTAGATGATTTGGTGTGGTTAAGAATGAATTTTTAATGTTGTTGTACAGTTGGAACTGACACAATAATGAAGAAAATTAACAATGAGCAAAACACATTTTCTTCTTATGCTTCATATTAACTTCTTTAACTGTCCTTTTCTCCAGTAGCTAAGTTTTACAATGGAATCAGCTTTTTCTCAGGTGATTGTTTTCTGGATTTATCATTGAAACATTACTGATTTCTATGATGATTCTTCATTCCCATATCATTGGACCTGGGAATGTGGCAATCGGTAAACTGGCTCTGAAAAAGGTTCTGATTCAGAGAGTTCAGCTCTATGTTTCTCTGAGACAACCTTCCTAAATCCACCCCTCATTGTTTCTCCCCATGATCTCTGCCACTAGTGTTAAGCTAGTGCATTTTTGACGAGATAATATGCATTAAATCACAGTATATTATCTTTTTTTATGGAAATATTTCTTCCTAGCTCTTTCCTTTGTCCTCTTGATTTTGGATTGCGGCTATACAGTGTGGATAATGGCATAAACACCCTGATTATTTAAAAGGTATCATGTGGTTGAGTACATGATCTGTGATAGAGAATTAAGAATTTCTTTCTAATATTGATTTGTGCAGGCCCTATGAAAGAGATCAGCTAGCACTCTAGCATTAACTGCCATAGAGAACTCTATTTATGCTGCTTGTATCAGTCCATTTGAGTGCATTATTAATAGTTTATGTGACTCTGATATTTAGTATTAGTGTTTTTATACAATTAAAGATGATAAATGATGCCATTTTATTGTGCATATTAATCAAAATTGTTAAAAAAATTGTATGTTGTTTCCTTCAGGCTCAGTTCTTTTGTGATTTAATGTTGTTATGGTCATTTTCCAACTAGGCTAAATTGCTCTCTCACTGTTTTATTTTTTTTTCTTTGTCGTTTCACCTTTTCATTTTTTTTAGAGGAGATACATTCTTGTTTATTGATAATTTTCCTTTTATATTTACTTAGTTTTTTTAAATTGCATTTACTGTTTTGTTTTTAATATTTTATTTTTTAGAGCAATTTTAGGTTTATAACAAAATTGAGAAGAAGATACAGAGGTTTCCTGTGTATGCTCTGTCCCGACACATTTATAGCCTCCCTGCATTATTAACATCTCTCACCAGGATGGTATGTTTTTTTCATCAAAAATGAACCTATATTTGTCTCATAATTATCTAAAGCTCATAGTTCATCTTAGGATTCATTCTTAAGGTAGCTTCTATGGGTTTGGACAAATGCATCATGACAATATTAATCATTATGCTATCAAACAAAGAGTATTTTCACTGCCCTAAAAATCCTCTGCTCTGCCTCTACATCACTCCATATGCACCACTGATCTTCTACTGTCTCCATAGTATTGTCCTTTTCTGACAACTCCATAATCGAGTAATATAAAAATTTAGGGGCAAAGTGTTGATAGTTTGTTTTGATGAGTTAGTGGCCTTTTAATTGTGAAATAAGTAGGTACCATTACACTTGTGTAGTGTCCTAGAAAGTTTACAGAAATATCTATTTGGTATAGATTTTATACCAAATATTTTAATATTTATTTGGTATTAACAAGAACTCAGACATTTTTAACATTAATTTTTGTTGTTGATGTTGTTAATTTAAAAGACCATCAACAGCTAAATAGCTTCAGTCCAAATTTATGGCTACCCCTAACAATTCAAAAAAATTTTAAATCCTGATGAGCATGTAATTGAACAGTTCTGGTCTTGTCACCTTGGAGGATAGCAATCAGTAGAGGACAGGCGAAATGCTCTTGTGAAAATTAAGGAGCATAGTAACCAAGGCATATGGATGATTTTTAAACTTCTAAACTTTACTGCTGATATAGAAGGCCTTGTGAAACTCTTGGCAGTCTTCCCCTATTAACTGACACTGTAGGACTGATTCCTACAATACTGCTATTTTCAAAAAGTAATTGGTTAGTTAATTTTTAAACTACAACTTCTTACATTTTGGTAACATCTAAAATAGGATTTAACAGTCTTGACATAAACTTGAAGTTATTTCTACAAGAGATCATTTTTAGAATGGCTTTAGCTTTGGAATTTTCCTATCTACTAAACCCTTTCCCATCACCTCATTAAAGTAACAATTTCTCCTGTTTCAAAGCCCAATTTCTGAGGTTATTATACTTCAAGTCTCTTAGTTTTTTTATTTTTGTTAATTTGTTTTTAAGAGAAGGGAGGTTTAAAGAAAGTTTATATTTTAATAAGTTTGGAATTAAAAATATGATTATGATTTTTTCTAAGAGCTTTTTCAAGATTTCTAAATGTAAAATCTATAATTTTGACCACTTTTCATCTAAGGGAACAGCATAAAGCTGAAACAAAATATCATTTTTTGCATAGTTCAAATCTTGACATATTGTTTCTTTTACCTATCTTTCAGAAACATGATAAATGCTCCCAAAAATTTGAGACATAACATTTAAGAAAATGTCATTGCCTTAAACATGGCCAACATTTTGAAATAATTCTTGATATTATCTGTCTATTGTACCTATTCAAAATCTTCCCAAACTCATCTGTCTATTATCTCCCAAAATGTTTTCTTTAGCTACGCCCCTGCTTTAAGTATTTTGGCAAACATTTCATTTTTTATGTTTGGTTTTGCTTGTACAAGATGGAAGAATCATGATTTACACATGTAAGCAGTCATTAATGGTAACTAATTTTTACCAACTGCTTCACAACCTTAGGACCATCTTGAATGCAAATAATCTAAAGGATTAAAAAAAAGAGTAATAGAATATTTTGTGTCAAAATGTTATGGCTAAGAGATCTAAACACTGCTCAAAGTATTTGTCATAAATATAAAATGAAGGTAACAATTACTCCAAACTTAAAGCAAAAGCTGTCTTCAATCGTTTGCATCATGGCGAGACCCACTTGGTGTTCATTCAGAATGTCACATGCCAGGCAACTGGACATCATCCTCGCTGGATGTTTAATAGTGCATAGCCCATATGTGATGCATTAGTGTATTCACCTATACCAATTTTACATGAGCAAATGTGTAGGGCTGAAAAATAAAGAAAGACCCTGGCAGAGTTACAGCTTCTCTAATAAATGACACATTTGTTAACAGTTGAGATATTTTAATAGTGATGACAGGAGGAACTACATTATGAAATGCATGTAAAATTAATTAACAGTACAAAGTATGACGGTGTTGGTGGTCTTAGCTATTTAAATGTAGGTGCTATCTCGTGTAATTTCAGTTTTAAAACAGATAAAATCTGATACAAATATCATTTTTAATACAATATTTGGAAAACCTTTAAAACATTCTTGTAACCACTACCTAAACTGTGGTCTTTCCAGTGATTTAAAAATGCTTATTGATATTAATTTAGTTTTATTTATGTAAAATAGGGATACTATATAGGAAAAACGTATAATGTGAAAAAAAATAAACAAACAAAAAGCTATTAAGATCATAGCTGGAAAGGGTATGCCAAATCAATTGTCTTCCTTTTTTCTTTTTGCAAACCATCAAACCAAAAATGTCTTTTTTCCCATAATATCAGCAAGATTTTGCTACCATGAGACAGCTCCCAGAGATCCATTGCTATTTTTTAATAAATGAAAGAATGTTGTGGACATAATGTATATGCTCATTGTAAACCATTTTTGATGGACTAAATCTGAAAATATAGAAGAAAGACATTGAGCAGACTGTGAAACATCTGAAGTGTCTATCAACCAGGCAGTGATTCCTTGTGTTTGCCAAGCATTTAAATTAAGTTTGGATATCTCTCCATGTGTGCTTTGCACATACATATTTTCTTTAAGCCACAAATTTCTAGTTGTTGATAAGTAGAAACAGTTTCCTTTGTTTCCAGATAAGATAGAATGTGTATTCTTTAGCTATTTTAGTACTAGGATTCTAAAGTATAAGGTAGCTCAATAATAATCTAAAAAAAGAAAAAGATCAAGAGATTGGTCTTTAGTGCAGAATATTGTTATAGAATTACAAAATTATACCTAAATTTATAAATATACTTCTTATTTTCCATCAATGTACAAAAAACATTTCAAGTGTTGAATCATCCATACAAAAAAAAAAAAAGCTGAAAGAATATAACTGGTACTCCTGACACTTACACTCAAGTGACTTTTTCAAAAAGAATAATCCAGATCTAATAATGGTGCTCAGAATGTGAAATTTAATAAATATTTTAATTTAGGTGAGTTTTCATTTCCCAAGCAATTCTATAAGGCCCATTTTGGCTACGTACTACCTAATATATTAGGGCACAAATGGAAAATTATCGACTCAAGTAGAAAACCATGAATTTCAGAATTGGTGAGATAATCTATATTTTACAAATCTTATATTTGACTGTATATGATGGTGTATGATTTACTGTTATATCCCATTTTGTGTTATGTGTTATATTGTGTTATCTATTATTTAATATTTTAAAAGCAAGAAAGGAGATTTTCATTTAAAATATAGAGGACCAGTATACCTGTTCCTTAAATCAAACACAATATTTCCTTAAAACAGTATATCATGGCTTCATTTAATTTTTTAGGGTGCTTAAAATTTGTCATATTTCTAAAATCTTCCCAATCAGGTCATATCCATATATGAAGCTCAATTCACTGCAACAAAAAGAAAATATTAAACATCCACTTTGTGCAAATTGTAGTGTTAAGCCTTGGTAGATAAATAAGATCTTAACCTGTGATTTCTGACTCCCCAGTAAATTGAATGATTCTGACCAGCAGTGTCAGGAGAGAGGCAATTTCTGTTTTAAGTCACTGTGACTTTGTAGCAGTAGAGACATTGCCAGTGTGACTCAATTCCAAGAAAACCAAATTCTAATTAAAAAATGGAGAAACCAAGTTATAAATACATGGTGAGGCAAAAGTATGTTCACAGTTGTTCTCATGGAAAATAATACAATAATTAATACATAATAACACATGGATAAACTATTTTACATACTCACAACTGTAAATCTACTTTTGCCTCAGCCTATATTATAGCTTCTGACTTCATTTGTGTCACAGGACTGACCAGTAAGTAATCTAGTGTTTCTCAACTGCTGGTGACTCGGAATAGCATGTTATCCAATAGGTAAAGACTAGGGATGTTGCTGAACATCCTAAAATGCAAAGGAGGGTCCCTAAAACAGAAAAGTTACCTGGGCCAACATATTAATAATGGGGATTATTCTACATGAGATTTAATAAGCCATCTATGATGTAACATTTATTAATTAATGACCAAGACCCTAATTGAATTACAAATAATACACATGATTTATTCATTTCAAAAACTAAACTATCCAAAAGGTCTGCATGAGGTTGTGGATATGAATAAAGAAATTGTATTGAACCATTTGTCTACTTACCTAGAGATCATTCAATAATTAACCATAACCAATGATGAAAAAAAAGAAAAAAACCTAAAAATAATTTGCCAATTTTATGAAATTGTTTCTTTGACTAGTTATGCTATCAGTGTAGGAACACGAGCTTTATTTTCAAAGTGAATTGTGAGCTTGACTTTTTGGCTTTCCTAAATCTCAGTTACCCTTTTCTGTAAAACAGACATGACAATCTTGCAGAACTGCTTGATTGGAATGGAAATGAGACTATGAAACATAGGACTCATAGAGGAAGTTAAGAAGAGAGAACTATTATTACGATAACACTACCAATGTTAGATTTGTTGTTAGCATTACCATTAATATTGACAGTAATTCTCCTCTGCCATGGTTTATATGGGATTCAATATAAATAACAGAGGAGGAAAAAATCTGTGACTAGACACTTTTAGGTCCTATCTTCATCACTATTTTAGCTTTTTGACGTTAGGTAATTTTCTTAACATCTCTTCAAATCTGTAAAATTCACCTTAATAAATCTTACTCCGTGAGTGGTATTGAATGTCCAGAGACATGTAGGCATTTTGTGTATGGAAATGAGAAGGGTCACTTATATTTTGCACTAATAATTTTGCAGAAATAAAGTAGCAAAAAAATAAAATAAAATAGCAGGTACATTGAGAAAGGTAAGAAAATGTTAGAAAATAATATGGAAAAATCATGGCAGAATCTTCTCTGCTCCTAGCCTACTCCATTCTATGAAAAACTAATGTCTAATGAGAATTAATTCATTTTTGTTTGATTGAAATAATTATTATTGATTTATATAGATGATATTTTATCATTATGATCTCATTATCAAATGTAACTTTTATTAAGAACTTACATTACAATATATAATTTGAATAGCACATTGCTCAGTAACAAAATGTCTAAATTCATTAAGCTCTACCAAAATTGTCAGAGGGCTTTGTTTGTGATAGTCATGTCTAACTTTACCAACAGTCTAAATTCCAATTTTCCTGAAATGACCCCTAGCATTTTAAATATCCTCATGTCAAGAATGGCACAGTTTCAATTTTTCTTCATTTCCAAGTTCAGTTTAGATCCTCTGTTAGAATTAATTCCAAATTATTTTTTATGTACTACATTTTATTTTTCTGCCATTAGGGAAAGTTAATTAAGAATCTTTACTGTTTTAAGTTTATCAAAAAGCACAATTGACTACTGTCCTTGTTCAATTTATGTTAACTAAAACAAATATTTCATACATTTAGAAAACTAGTTTCATCACTGCAAGAATTATAGAAATACTTAGAATTCAGGTAAAAACAATGTCTATAAATTAATATTTTTCTTATCCTAAATTGTTAAAGTTTTCTTTTATAAATGTTGCTAACTGAATTTCATAAATTGTCAAAACTGAATCATGAGAATTTTAAACCACTTACTATGACATTGAATTTCTTCCCTCTATTCTGTGGTGAATAATTCCAGCACTGTTTTTGGCTACCATTTATGACACATATCAGAACACCTCTCACTTCATAAATGAAGTTAGTACTACAAGAACATAACTGCCCTGCTCCAGGACTGCTCAGTGAGTGCCTTAACATTATTTTTAATGGACTTTAAAAATGTGTTGCCTCATTTTTAAGACCATACTACACTCTTTACAAGTGATGTACTATTTTGTAAAACACCTTTTTAGTTGAGTTGACAACTTATGTATAGTGAGAGTAGATTTCATTTTTAACTTAAAGTGACTGTAAAGACAAATCAACTCCATGAAATTGGGCCTATAACAAAAACATGTATAATCCCTCAGCAGTAGCAGTGTTTTTCTAGCACCAGCAGGAGAAGTAATGAAGTCTTGTTGATATTAACCTAGGGCAATGCTTTAAAGTGTGTGGTTGCCTAATTTACAGATAGAATAATCCATAACTCAGCTCCCCGGGAGCAGCTTCTGTATTATGGCACATTTCTATATTCAGCAGTAATAAAAGATGTCATTCAAATGACCTGAGGTCTACAATTTCATGCTGTGGAAACAAAAAGTTATCTCTTTCCTTCCACATAGGCCTTTGTCATGGCTAATTACAGAGCCTACGCCTTTCTACTTCAGTTTGTTGTTTGGCTGTTTGGATGGGTTTTACTGTAACATTATCAGATCTTGAATAACATGAATCTTTGGGAGAAAGGAGAACTTTAAAGTTGACTTCTTTTATTCCTTTTTTTCCCTAAATAATCTTGGGAAAGACTTGTGCTAGTATTCGTTCATAGGTCTCAGGCCCTGGAGCCTACTACGCTTGCACATAGATGTCTCATGTTTGTTTTGTGCCAAGGAATAAGCTAGATTCCCTGTTTTCAATATAAATTCCATTATTTATGGATCTGTTTAGGTTATTAAATTCATGTATAATTAATCTTATCTTATTGTTTCCTAAATTAACTGAGATTGGACTATTTAAGTCTTTTTCCTTAGGTCAAAACATTTTTTTTTTCCTTAATGCATTTCTGAAAGTCTGCGTATATTTAAAAAATAAGTTTTATTTTCTGGTGATATACAAATTAACTAGTTAAATGCATGGGAAACACTATTGTTTTGAGAAAAAAATGGATATTCTAAATATCTCCATCAAAAAGCTTTTAAAAATGGAATGAATGACAAATCAGATGAAAATACTAATTCGGCCAATCTGGTGGCTCAAGAAACATTCTGAGGGAATGTCCCATCACAGTAAAACATTTGAGTTTCCACAACTTTTAAGAGTGGTTCTGAAGTATAAAAATTGATCTTATTTCTGTCTGAGTCTAATTCATAAAGTTTCACCTTGTTCAATGTCTCAAATAACCTTTTACTACCCATTGTGAAATTCGCTTTTAACTTAATTCTGGGTCATTGAAGCCATAACATTAACATCTTTGTTATTATAATTTGTATTTTAATACTCGATAAATAGTCTATCTTTTAACATCCTAGGTATAAATGAGTTTACAGAATGTTCTTGAAGCCTTAAATGGTACAGACTGGAGATTTAATTACTTTAATATGCAATTTTCTACCAAATCCGTCAAATCACAATATTTCATCAATGTGAACTTTAGTAATAATATTTGTATTTTTTAAGTTTTTCTTTAAAAATGATATAACATGTTAATTTCTTTGTTAATTGACAATATCTTTGAGATAATTAAGACATTTAAAACCCAAATTCCTAAGGTATTGTAATATGCATTATTCATCTAATATAAATTATGAGTTCAGTACAATCACCCATTCATTAATTCATTTTTTTAGTCATTCAACAAATATTCATTGAATATTTATTCTCTGTTAGGCTTTTTCTCCTATTTCTGGGAATGCAGCTTTGAATAAGACAAAGCTCCCTGCCCTCATGCAACTTATATGTAATTGGAGAAAAATAAACACATAAATAAAATGATGGCTTATTCTGACAAGCCATAAAGCAAAATACCCAAAGACGAGGATTAATAATTTAACCTACTAGTTTATAATACAACACCCAAGGTATGTGTTTATTTAATCCAGAACTACAGAACTGTGGATCATCCATAATTTTTTAAGAGTAAGTGAATATAACAAATAATGTAAATACTGCTTGGAAGAAAGATTATTAAGGTGGGATTAGGGCAGGACTATCTGTTTCTCAGTCTTGTTTGAGGCATATAATATAGATTGAGAAAGATATCTTGTATTTATTCATAATAGAAAAGTGGTATAAAAATCAAATATGTATAGATTTGAGTGTCTTTTATAGTAAAGTTGCTTGAAATTTTAAAGAATACCAACAGAGAAAAGTTGTATTCACCAAGCCCTGAGTGATTTTTCTCATTCCTTTGTGAAAGAAGCCTGGTGGTTAGGTAGAAGATATACCTTCACACAAAGATGAACATAATGGAGTTAGAAACATCATTCTTGAATTGGAATAATATGGTACTGCCAAGGAGTCTCCCTATAAGATTCCTCCCTTCCTTTGTGCTTCTATCATAAAGGGTAGTTGAAAGCCATTTGCATAGGTGCTAGTCCTTGAAAAGACATATGGTTTTCTTCCCTTTTCTTCCCTTCTCTTATTTTGATAAAATATTCTCATATTCATAGAGTACTCTGATTGGCAAGCTCAGCTCATCTTGGTTTTAGTCTAGAGAGCAGAATAAAGTGCAACCCAATTTGAGACCTATATATAATTTTGTTTAATATTCCCACTGTGAAAAGTCAGAAGATTTAGGAGGAAACTATAATTGCCTTAAATTTAAGATATTGTTGAGAATGCAATTGACTGAATTTAAAATGTACTTTGAGATTCAGCCTACTCATTTTAGAAAAAAAATTTTTTTCAAGTTTATTTCCAAAGTGCCAATGAATTATTTTTCTAGTTTTATTTAGTTATGTTAAAAGAGTTAATAAAAAAATCTTCTGGTATAAAAAGTTTTCAGTAGTATTTACCATTATTCCTTTTAATTTTAAATGTACTTTATGGCATAATTTTTAGTACAACTATAATAAACATGGTAAAATTTTTAAAAAGAATTTAAAAAAGTGAGGTTTACATGAAATTTATTTTTTATTTTCATAGTCAAATGATGCTAAAACAGCACAAACCAGCAAATGAATAACGGATTCTCTAATGACCAACTCCATTTTGGTCTCAAAGACTCAGACATATTTTTAATTTTGTTTTATCTTTTTTTTTACTCATAACCTAGTTTTTTTAATCAAACATTACTTGAGTAATATATTTTATTATCATATATGATAGAAAGGTTTTAATTCTTATTTATTTGTTTGCTTAATGCCAAATAAATTGTGACTATTCACTTCTGTAATTACAGTCTCATTAGATTCTTTGATTCCTTTCCATTGTTTTGTATTGTTGATGCTTCCGTATTATTATTATAGCTATTATTATTTTAGGCTTTTTGAATTAGAATCATTTTAAATGTGGAACACTCTATTTTTTCAGTTAATAACTTCCCATACATGATAATATTAGAAAAGAGGGTTGGGGTATGGTAGAAAGGTTAATATAATTGAGCCTTACTATAGCAGAAGACATTAACTCTGGGTTTTTGGTGGCTTTTTTAAGATGATAACAATTAATAGCTGCCTGAAGGATTAGATGTATTTTGATTGTAACAGAAAACCAGAGAAAATGTTGCCAGAATCATAGTGCCACTTCACTGGGGGAAAAGAAAAAGTAAAAGAAGAAAAACAAGAAAAGCTTACATCTATGATAAAAACCCAAGGTAAGATAAATGAAACAAAAGACTCTACAATATATGTGTGAAATTACATACAGTAAGTCTTTCATTGCATTCCTTATCATCTGATATGACAATTTGTTAAAAAAAATTAAAAACCAGTTTTTTCTTAAAATTTTTTGCATGCTAGACCTTGTAGTTAAAATTATACTGCCAAAAACCTTGGTCTGAAGCCATTATTTGCGTAGCTACTTCCTGTTCAGAAATCAGAAACTCATTAAAGCTTGGGGTAGACAGCTGTGTGAAGTGTTATCAAGTAAGTGATGTCTGTATATTAGTATGCAGCTGCCAGTATCATCTGAAATTTAACAATTTTTGGAAATGCTTGAGAGCTGAAAGGATGGATGAAGAAAAAGAATTAAATAGAAATGAAACTTGAGATTTAGAATAAGAATATGAAATATGTACATGTATATGTGCATGTTATTTTAAAGGTAGATTATACTACTTACACTTTTATTTCTACTATATATTTTTAAATGTATGTTTTGACATTAATTCTCTCAGAAAAAAATAATGTAAAACTAACCATGAAAAAAGTCTTCAAGCAATATTTTTTTATTGTAATAAGGATTATAAATGGCAAAAAAGTCCTTACCTATAGTTCAAGAACTTCTAAATGACATTCATAATATGATTGTCTAATATTGCCATTAGGACAAACTTAGGTTGACAAACTATACCTGAAGACAATGTTGTGTCTTTTGTGTTTTTGGGGGGAGTGGGATGTTTGCCTAGGAAAAACAGATTTTCTCTTTAGACAGAACAAATATATGAAGTCATGAGTACCTTTTTCTTTAGTTAGTTAAATTGTTTTAGTTTTGAAGTTTGACCCTGCTATTTGAGATTGTGAAGTAATAGTTTACTGAATCAAAATATACAACATAATATAGTAATTAAGGAATTTTAGGGCAATGGTCAGGTGTGAGGAAGACTCTTTGCTAAATACAACAGTTTATTTTTATTAGCTGTTGTCTGTTCTGTTCACCTATTGCAGCATAACAGGGTACCACAAAACAAGAGAGTAAAAGCAACAATGATTATTTTGCTTGCAATTCTACAGTGTGATCAGGTTCCATGTAGATCACTCAGCTCTTCCCCATATGACATCAGCTGGGCCAGCACGAAGGGAGGAGTAATGTGACAGCTGAAATTAAAATGGTTTTATGGATGACTTGGCCTGGCAGTGGAGGATGGATGTGAGCTGAGTCTTTAGTTGTCCTGCTGCTGGAACACCTGTACTTGTTTTGTCATGTGGCTACATGGTTTCTTAACAGCATGTTTGCTGGGCTCCTAAGTAAGTATCCCAAGATGGTAAAGTGAATGAGCAAGGCTTTCTTATGACCTAGCCTTGGAAGTCACACAGCAGCCCTTCTGTTCTTCTCACACAGTTCCACAGGGAAGAAATGTAGAACCAGCCACTTGATGTAATGAACATCAATTTAACCTATTAAGAAAAGCATGTGAGATTAGATAGATATCTTTGGGGGACTTCTTTCAATAATACCATTGGCCACAGTCTGTCCTTGTGCCACAATAACCTATTCCCCTCTTACATACAAAATATATTTGAACTATCCCCTAAGAACCTCAAGGCTCATGGTCTTAGGATATCAGTTTAAAGTATGTGATTGTATCATCTAGATCAAATCTAAGTGTAGATGGTGCCCCTTGGGTTAAGATGCTCAATATTTCTACTCAAGTATATCCCTTCATTTTGAAGACCTGTGAACTAAATAAGTCATCTACCCTTCACCATCAAACCTGATACGCAGCAGTGGCACAGGCATAGAATAAGGACCTTCTGTACTCCTGTTCTAGAAGGAGGAGAACAGGAGGTGCAAACAACCATTAGTTCATAGCAATTCTGAAATCCTATAGGATACATGTTGCCATTCCTTGATTATTTCTTTCCCTGTTTATTTATTTTTCAAGATAAATTAAAGCACCCTATTAAAAAGAATGTGCTTTTCAAATTTGTCAGAGGGAGTTCTTTCTTAGCATCCTCATGCTGCCTTGGGGCACATCAACTTCTCACTGTGGATAAAAGGACATTGGACACCATGGTAAGTTATATTTTACAAAGCTCCATTTGCCCCATTCCACATGCCTTCCTTACCATATGATGTTGATCTGCCCTCATTCAGTGAATGTATTTCATCCCCCTGAACCTGGGTGGAGCTGCCCCAAATCAGAAAGTGTGATGAAAGTGATGCAAATCGAGTCACAAAGCTAGGTCATAAAAGTACTATACACATTTGCTGTGCTCCATCAGGAAACTCATTTTTGGACCAAGTCATCACACTGTGAGAAAACCAAGTACCAATATTGAGAGACTACATGGAAGTGTTCTGGCTGGTAGCCTCTTATGGACCAAGCATATTTGTCCCACAAATCCATATTTTAATTCCCAGTGTGATGGTATTTGGACCATAAAGGTGAGACCTTTATGAGGTTTGGATAATGCTTAGATGAGGTCATGAGGTAGGATCTCCTATGATAGGATTAGTACCCTTAAAAGAAGAGAGAGATACGTCAGAGCTTTTCCTCTCTGCTCTGAGTGAATACAATGAGGAGGCATCCATCTGAAAAACAGGAAGAGGGCCCACACCAGAAACTGAATCTCTTGGCTTGGACTTCCCAGCACCCAGAACTGGGAAAAATAAATATCTGCTGTTTAAGCCATCCTGTTTGTAGTATTTTATTACAGCAGCTTGAGCTGACTAATACAGAGCCTCATCTGAGATCTCAGCTAAGAGCTAATATTAATTAGCAGAAATGTGTGAGCAACAATTTGATGATTTCAATCCCTAGTCTCACGCCATTCTCAGTTTTCCAGCTTCTCCTGCTGATAGCTCATGGGCCAGAGACAAGGCGCCTTATCCAAGCCTGGCCTACATAGCAGATTAGAGAGCAGTAAAATTATTCTTATGTTTGAAGTCACTTGGTTTTAAGATAAATTGAAATGTAGGTTGGTACTTTAAAGGAAGTTGCTGCTATAACAAACCAAATATTGGGTATTAACTATGGGATAAGGCAGTGGACTAAAACAGAAAGGATATTAAGGACACTGATCATGACAGCAGCTTAGAAAGAGTGTGAGCAGAACCCTGATGCTTAAAGGAAAATTTAAAGTTGATATTAAAAGCTAGCAAAAGGGAACCCTTGTTCTGTAGTAACAGAAAGTTTTTACAACACCATCATCTAGAGTAATATAGAAAATGAAAAACAAATGAGAACCATTTGGTTTTATCTTATAACCTAATGTAAACGTGAGAGAAGAGACAATCTAGAGAAAGAAATGTTAAATGCAAAAAAGCCAGCACTTACTGGGTTTGGAAATAAAACTGTTCCTCATTTCTAGGCTCTCCAGGTGGCAAACTATTCTGAAATTAAGAAATGACTTTTGGACAAAGGATAAATCCACTCAGAAAAACATGGTATAAAGATGAAGCCAATGGTATGACTGTAAAAATCTTTAAGACCTCAGAGTGATTTAAGGTGGTGCCTCATAGAACCTTTCAAATCATTATAATTAGAATGATCATTAATGTTATCTTAATTATGGTATATCATGTTTATTTAAGGGAAAAGTTCAACTTAAACCTCCGAGCTTGAGTATACTTTTATTATGAAATAATATTATTTTGTATTAGCAATCTTATATTTTCGAGACCCACATACACATTTTTTATTTAATTATTATTTAAATTAAACCTAAGTGTAGACAGAGCAAGTCTCAATATTCTCCATTCTCTCCAATAGCATTAGAAGTCAGTTTCAATATCTATTCATCTTGTTACTCCTTTAGCCCAATGATTGATTATTTAACTTTAAGAAGTGTTTATTCTCCAATAAAAATAAAGTAAAAAAAATTTGAATAAAAAAAAGAGTTTGCTCTATATCAAGGCACCATTCACATTACCTAAGTAGTTCCATTAGTTTTCATAACAACCCAATGGAGGCAGTGATGTCACACCCAAATGTTAGATGAGTTAACTGAAGACCGAAATTGTTAAATAAAATTTTTGATACACATCACTACTGTGTTGCAGAATCATGAGTCTAATGTGGTATTTAATGTATAAAAATAAACAAGTTATCTTTTTATTTCAATTGACCATCTTGTGTATGAGAGCCACAACAAGAGGGGAGCAAAGAAAAGAAATAAAGCCATTTGATTCCTCATCTTTTTGCTCTAAAATCCTGAGACTTTATAGTTTTTAAATCTTTCATTTTTTAAAATTTGTATAGAGAGGAGAAGGGAAGGGAAAAAAACAGGGAGAGAAACATCCATGTGAGAGACAAACTTTGGTCTGTTGCCTCTCGTACGCACCCAGACCGAGGACCAAACCTGTACCTCAAGTATGCACCCTGATAGGGAATTGGAGCAGTGACCTTTAACTCTGTGAGATGACACCAGACCAACTGAGCCATATCAGTCCCAGACAGACATTATAGTTTTGATATCTCTCAATAAGGCAATGCATTTGTATATTAAATATGCAAAACATTTTGCTTTAATTTTAAAATTTAAGATTAATGTATGAATGGATGGTTTGATATTTATTGTGTAAATTTTAATTTCATAGACAAACTGTAGAAGACTGACAATATAAGGACATTTTTATATTTTTATACTTACCTTAAAATTATAGTCAAAAATCAATTTATATTCTAGCTCCATTATATGATACATATAAGTAAAACATCTTCGATCTTTACATGGTAGCTCATTTTTTTTCAAATTTCATAGCTGTATGTACATAGGCATTAAGTACATACTTGATTTTTGCTACTTTATAATATTATAACCTTATGTTCTCCTTCAGTTGGAATTGTCTTTATAGCTGATTAGTTTTAGTGTACAGGCTCTAGCAATGTGAAGTAAATAAAAGTTCTTTCATTCATTTGTTCATTTATTAATTCTTCTTCAAAAACATATATTAAACTTGGTGCCATGTACTGGTAATCTTTGATTTATATCTTGGGGCACACAGGCAGTCAATGAACAAATAAACTTAAAATGGAGTCTGGTGTGTGTTAGAGCTACATACAGGGTACATGGCATATCAGAGCTGGGGTTCCAGGAGGGTTTAGTAAGGAAGGGATTACTTAGTTTAAAAACTAATAGGCCTTGGCCAAATTGAGCAATTAATTGACGAGCATGGAAATATTACTAGATGTCTCCATTACTGGAGAGCAGGCAAAAGGAGTCAATTTGTTACTGAGAGGCAATAAAATAGACAACTGGCACCCCTAGGGACTCTGAGGATGAGGAATTTGGAAATGGCAGTGAGGATGGTTTGTTCCTACTTCCTACCTGGGACTCAGCTGGATCAACTTAATGCTGGGAATTTCGGAATCCCCAAAGCCTGCCTATTCATTCGCATGTCCTTAGCCAACACTGGGAATGATTGAGAACTAGGATTGATGAAGGAAGCCATCTCATGGTGACTCCACAGAAAGCTCGGATTACTGACAACATGGTGGCCTCAAGGAATTCAGAGGGCTTGTTCAGAGCTCTAAGAACGAGTGGTCCAGTGATCAATGTAAAATCTGCATCACATCACTTTGTCTAATCTAGGCCCTTCTATCACAGAGTCATTTTTTGTTACATTGATTATAAGCTAGCCACAAGCCCTCCCAGATTCAAAGAAGGGGGGACAAGAAGTGTCAAAGTAACACTGTCTGAGAGCATGTGGAACAAGAGATAATGTGGTGGCCATTTTTGAAATATACTGTCTCTCAATATTCATCACTCTAACATTTAAAAAATTGAGTTGACTTCCTTGTAAACCTCATTTATTTTTATTTTTGATTTTATTTACCACAGTTTCTCAGTTAAAATGATCTTTTACATATTTGTAGGTAAACCTCTGAGTATTTTATCAAAACATTTTGATAAAAAAAAATTGTATTTTCACCAAAGGTAATGTATTCAAGAACAGAGTGTGCCAGCATTGCATTTTTGCCATTCACAGGCCTGTGAAATTGTAAGTTAATCTAAAAGTATTAGCTAAATGGTAGAATAAATCATTTTAGTTTTTAACCAAAATGGAAAGTTAATAGTGAAATACTCTCAAATTTTGTTAAGATAATCTACTTTTCCCCTCATATTCTTTGACTCTCTATAACCTTTTACATCATAGGACATTTAACATATAAAGTTATCTTGTTTATCAAGCTTTCTTATTATCACATTTATTTATTTGCCCTCCATGCAGAGTAGTCCTTCTAAAGTCTCCTTTTGACTTCCTGTGTCCAATTAAATATCAGTATATAATATTACACAATTTCCTTGAGCAACTTTACTATTTTGCATGGTTATATGATACCCATGTTCCATATTGCTATCACTGATAATTCATAATTCTGGAAACATATCTAACTGTGTCCTGGGAAACTCCATGGAATTACCTTAAGGTTACCTGTTGCCTCTGGTACACACTGGGACCAAGGACCAAACCTGCACCTCAAACATGTGCCCTGATGAGGAGTTGAAGCAGTGACCTTTAGCTTTGTGAAATGAAACCAGGCCACCTGAGCCACACCAGTCCCAGCGAGACATTATAATCCAGGACCTAGTAGTCCAAAATTGAAACCATAACCTTTTATTTCAAATCAGTTTCTCTTTTTAGATTTTCCTTTATCCAAGCTGGAACCATCATTTATATGGTAATCCAATCCAGAGACCCGAAGATTGATACTGGATTTTAATATTACCCTAATGTCATACATAGACTTCTTTAGTAGGTGCTGTCATTATTATCTGATATGTCTTGTGATCTGTGCATCCACTCCATCCCAGATACCACTGTTCTGGTGGAAGGCTTCACCTTTTCTCACCTGGCCACTTAGTGCATCAGAGTCATAGCAACTGCCAATTCATTTTCCAAACTGCTGCCAGAGAAATCTTCTAAAAGTGAGTGTGATCATATCACTACCCTGCTTAAAAGTTTTTAAATAGCTCCCCATAGAGTTCAAACAACACTGCAGGGATGCAAACTGCTCTCCATTTTTCCAGCAGCAAATTTAGAACATGTTGCAGCCATACTTGATTTTCTTTCACAACCATTAAACACTTTATTGTAACGTTTTCACAGTATTTGTCCTGTATTTCTTGGTGCCAGAGGCTTCCAATTGTGCAGTGTCCTTTTCTCCCCTGTTGACTTCAGGGTTCCCTAAGTCTTCTTGGTCAGAGAGAACCTGTGTCTTTTACCTCTTTTAGCTGAAATCCACTATTGGTTCAGTGGTAAAGTGTGGGTGAAGGAAACATTCTATAAGATCATTATTGAACCTCACTCTGTTTGTGGGCTGTATTCCTGAGATATGACCTTCAAAGTGTTGTTTTTAGCTTTCCTACTTTTCCTTAGATAAGACAGAAAGGCTGCAGGGGCCTGTAGTCAGTAACTGGCCACCTCTAGGGAAGATCAGGCTTCAGTAAAGTATTTTTCCCTGCAGTTAGGTAGGCATTAATTGTGGAAACTCTCTGAGTGTATTTCACAATATTTAATTTCTCCCTCCTCCCGTCAGAGCCAAAAGAGGATTTTTGTTTATTCTTCACTATAAGAGACTGGCAGGGTTCTTCCAATAAAATCCATGAAAGTGCGTAGTCATCTCCCAGCACTATGTCCTTAGGAGTTTCTCACCCACATGCTAGTCCACACACGGCTTACAACAGTTCATCACAATTACCCTGAAAGTGCTTTAAATTCTGTCTCCCGCAGCTTCTGCCCTGGTAAGCTGACTTCACTTGTTAGCTTTCTCTGTCTCTCCAGTTTTCAAGGTGGTGGTTTGCCTTGGTCTTCATTTCTCTAATGGGTCCAACAAAAGGTTTTCATTTTCAGTTTGTTCATCTCTTTCTTATTGTATGAACCAGAGTGATGACTTCCAAGCTCTTTATCTGTCAGATTACTGGATGGCAATAATTTTTATAAGTTAATAAAAGCTTGCTGAGTCATTATTATATAACCATATTTATATTGGGTTTCTAATGTATGTATTTGTTTATTTCTACCTACCTAGTTTCCAAAATACTTGCCATTGTGACCAACCACCAGTCCCCATTTTTCTAAATTTGTCACAATTAAATTGATATTGAATTCTTTTTGTAATTGTGGGTGTTTCATATTATCCCATTTAATTCCCTCTTCACTACTTTGAGATGAAAATATTAACTCACTTTATAGAAAAGGAGACTGAGCCTGAAGGCAATCATAGATTATCCAGAAGAGTGGCAAGATGGAGGCAGGGTAGGAGAATTTTTCTCACACCACTTCCCAGAACTGAATTGAAAACAAAAACAAAGAGGGGAACATTCACCCAAAATAAGACTACCTGAAGAAGAGATACTTAACCAAAGACAGGCAGAAAGTACCTCAAGAAGTGTAAAAAAGGCAGGTATACAAAGGGGCTGGTACCGCTTTTGTGAACAGTGAGCCAAGGTTGACACAGAGTTGTGGGAGTTTCCACCAGAGACTGAAGCCTGGACCTCAGACCAGGCTCCCAAAAATAGAACACTAGTGCTGGGACCACTGGCCCACATAGCATCCAGTGGTGAAAGGCCATGGGTTTTTTGCCTGCTAGTGAAAGCTAGAGACCACTGGAAACAAAGCCACATTTTCTCCTTTTTCCTCCCTTTCTTTTGTTCTAAGGGGCCAACACACAGGTTTCATGTTCCCAACCACTCATCTTGGGCTCTGGAAAAGAGGGGACAGCACGGTCTGGAGTGGCATGAGGAGAATTGAGTGCGAAGTTTGGAGGAGAGACATGGGGGAACAGATACTGTATTCCCAGTGCTAGAATATAACACCATATCACAGCAGCCATTTTTCTTGAGAAGAACAAGCTCCTTCCAGGGGAAAAACAATTACCCCACCCTACGGGAAAATACTTTCCCCAACCTCTGGAAGCCTTGTATGCCCACCCTCTGGTATCCTGCTCACCCCACCCTGTGTCTCTTTCTTTTTTAATTTAATTTTTTTATTTAAATTTTTTTTTCTTTCTTATTTTCCCCCAGTCTGCACCTTATCCCACAGTGAAGAGAGAGCAACATAGGTGCACTCAGAGGTATTAGAGACTGGCTTTAGGCATGTCCATTCCATAAAGTTTTTTGGGAACCAAACTGGCTCTTTCCACTCACAGGAGAGCCTAGGAATGTCCTCCTGGTTTTTGGCAGACCCAAACTATTGTCTCTAGAGAACCCACCTGCTATCCGTGGCACGGGGAGAGGGGAACACAACCGCCATCTTCCCTAAAGCCTGAATAGCACCTCCAAAAGAGACCCAGGTGTCTGACCTCCTGAATCCACCAGAAGACCTCTCAGTAACAGATGTGTCAGCGGTTAGACTAAGGCTAATGGCAGGACAGCAGGCAGAAGCAGGTGGAGGGGGTTCTGGCAATGCCTTCAGTCATTAGTTGCCTCATTCCTGAGCCCTGTGCCGTTAAAAAAACAGACTTAAAGATCAGTGAGGCCCATCCTGGTTGCAGCCAAGCCAGAGGAGATAACCACAAACTGTGGATCACTTATAGCTTTGAACATGCTGCCTAGAGCTATACTGGACAGCATCTGACATTGGCATGCATAAGCTGCAGACAACATCAGGCTCGTATCCAGAAGGAGAACCTAGCAGTAAAGCACTAAACTCTGCTAAGACTAAATCTACTTTGTTCTTTTTCATTATTTTCCATATTTTCTCTTTTGCATAACTTTAAAATTTTTTTCCTTTTTTCATTTTTTTCTAATTTTCTCTATTTTTTTTCAAATCTTATATTTTACTCTTCCATTTTCTTACTCTATTTTCCCTTCTTCCTTCCTTTTCTTATCTTTTTTAAATTTTATTTTTTTTCTATTCTTTGTTCTTCTGTGGTAATTTCCTTCTAATGTTTCTTATTCTTATTGTTTCTCCACTCTCTATACTCTCACAATTATTTTTCTTTTCTTTGGTCTTATCGTATTTTTTTTTATAATATTTTATTTCTCTTTCTACTTGTGTAATTTTTGCTCTTTAAAACTGATTTTGCTGGGAGGGGTTTGTTTGTTTTTTGTTTTGTGTTTTGCTTGTGTGGGTTTTGTTTTCAGTGTTGTTTTGCTTTATTCTGTCAGCAGTGGTACCTGATGTGGTCAGGGTCAAGCCTCTCAGCCAGAGGAGAGAACATACCAATGAATGGACCAACAACAATCAAGACCTAAATAGAACAAGAGAACCCATATAAACCACACAAGGGGCATTTCTAAGGAATCCAGCTCCAGAGATCAAGGAAACAGCACCACTGAGTTCCACAGGAGTTTTATCACATAAGGCCATGCTCATGAAGACAGGGAGTCCAAGTAGATCTATCTCATGCGGAGAAACAAACAAAGAGTAACTAAAATAGGGAGACAAAAAAACAACCACAAATGAATTAAAAAGAGGAATCCCTATAAAAAGGGCTAATTGAAATAGAAGTAAGCAATTGATCAGACATAAAGTTCAAAGCAATGTTTATGAGGATACTCAAGGAACTTCGTGAGAACTACAAGGGACTTAGTGGGAACTATACCAGCATGAAATAGGGTGTAGAAACTATGAATAAGATCCAGTTGGGCCCTAGCTGGTGCGGCTCAGTGGATTGAGTGTCGGCCTGCCAACCAAAGGGTCACTGGTTCAATTCCCAGTCTAGGGCACATGCCTGGGTTGTAAGCCAGGTCCCTAGTAGAGGTTGTTCAAGAGGCAACCACACATTGATGTTTCTCTCCCTTTCTTTCTCCCTCCTTTCCCTGCTCTAAAAATAAATAAATAAAATATATATTTTTAAAAAGAACCAGTTGGAAATGAAGAAAACAATAATTGAAATAAAGAATACACTAGAAAAATTTAAAGCAGACTAGATGAAGCAAAGGATAAGATCAGCATTTTGGAAGACAAGGTAGAAAAAAATACCTAATCAGAGCAACAAAGAAGAAAAAATATTTGAAAAGAATGAGGACAGTGTAAGAGAACTTTGAGACAACATGAAACATAACAATATCTGTATCGTAAGTATAACAGAAGGAGAAGAAAGTAAGCAAGGGTTAGAAAACCTGTTTGAAGAAATAATGACAGAAAACTTCCCTATCCTGGTAAAGGAAAAAAATCACACAAGTTCAGGATGCGCAGAGAGTCCCAGTCAAGAGGAACCCAAAAAATCCTGGCTGGTGTGGCTCAGTGGATTGAGCACCAGCATGCTAACCAAGGAGTTGCTGGTTTGATTCCCAGTCAGGGAACATGCCTGGGTTGCAGGTCAGGTCTCCAATAGGGTAGGCTCAAAAGGCAACCACACACTGATATTTCTCTCCCCCTCTTTCTTCCCTCCTTCCCCTCTCTAAAAATAAATAAATAAAATCTTTTTTAAGAAGAAGAGGGCCCCAACACTAAGACACATCAAAAATAAAATGGCAAAGTTAAAGGCAAAGAAATAGTACTAAAGGCTTCAAGAGAGGAACAGACAGTTACATACAGGGGAGTTCCAATAAGGCTGTCAGCTGATTTAGGGGGAAAAATTGGAGGTAGGGGTGGTGGGGTGGAGAAAGTGGTGGGGGGGCAATGGAGACAACTGTACCTGAACAACAATAAAAATAAATAAATTAATTAATTTTTAAAAAAAGGACTACAAGCCAAAAAAAATTGGCATGAAGTGTTTAAAGTAATGAAAAGCAAGTATCTGGAACCAAAGCTACTCTATCCAGCAAGATTATCATTTAAAATGCAAGGCAAAATAAAGAGTTCCCAGACCAAAACAAAAAAAAAAGATATAGAAAGTTGTTAATACCAAACCAGCACTGCAAGAAGTGTTAAAGGTACTGCTTTAAGAAGAAGTAATAAATACAGAGAGGAACATAGGTATAACATTTTCTTAGATTACAATGGCATAAAACTAGAAACCAACCTCAGTTTAAAAAAACTCAAAATCATTCAAATTCATGAAGACTAAATAGCATGCTATTAAATAATAAATGGGTCATCAGTGTGATCAAGGAAGAAATCAAAAAGTGCCTGGAAACAAATGGAAATGAACACACAACAACCCCAAACCTATTAGACACAGTGAAATCACTCTTGTAAGGGAAGCTTATAGCATTACAGCCGTACTTCAAGAAGGTAGGAAATATCAAACAAATAATCTATCCCTATATGTAAAAGAACTAGAAGAACAACCACAAACAAAGCCCAAAGGGAGTAGAAGAAAGGAAATAATCCAGATCAGAGTGGAAATAAATGACGTGGAGACTAAAGAAACAATCCAAAAGATTGATGAATCCAGGATATGTTTCTTTGAAAAGATTAACAAATTGATGAATCTTGACAAGATTCATCAAGAAAAAAAGAGAGAGAGTACCCAAATTAATAAAATCAGAAGTTAAAGAGATCCAAGAGGACTACAAAGGAATGTAAGAAAAATACTATGAACAACTATATGCCAAGAAATTGAACAACCTGGGAGAAATGGGCAAATTTCTAGAATCACACAATCGCCCAAGATTGAATAAGAAAGAAGCAGAAAACCTGAATATACCTATAGCAACTAATGAAATCAAAGCATTAATCAAAGAACTCCCAGCAAACAAAAGTCCTGGACTAGAGGACTTCACAGGTGAATTTCACCAATCATTCAAAGAACTAACACCTATCCTTCTCAAACTATTCCAAAAAATTCAAGAGGAAGGAAGGCCTCCAAGCTCTTTTTACAAGGCCAGCATTAAACTAATTCCAAAACCATGTCAAGACACAACAAAAAAAGAAAATATAGACCAATATCCCTGATGAACATTGTTGCCAAAATCCTCAACAAAATATTCACAAACTGGATCCAGCAATGCTTTTAAAATATCATACACCATGACCAAATGGGGTTTATACCCAGGATGCAAGGGTGAATAAAATAGTTACAAATCAATAAATGTAATACATCACATAAGTAAAATGAAAAATAAAAATGATATGCTCATATTAATAGATGCAGAAAAAGCATTTCATAAAATCCAGCACAGATTTATGATAAAGACCCTCTGAAAAGTGGCAATAGAGGGAGTATACATCATATAATAAAAAGTTCATATACAAAAAACCTAAAGCCAGCATCACACTGAATGGAAAAACTAAGAGTGTTTCCTCTAAGAGCAGGAAAAAGGGGTGTCTACTTTCACCACTCTTATTCAACATAGTATTGGAAACCCTAGCCACAGTGATGAGACAAGAAGCAGAAATAAAAGGCATCCAAATTTGAAAGGAGGAAATAAAACTGTCATTATTCACAGACAACATGATCTTGTACATTGAAAACACTACAGGCTTCCATAAAAATATTACTATACCTAATAAATGAATTTGGCAAAATAGCAGGATGCAAAAACAATACTCAGAAATTATTTCTACACACCAATAATGAACTATCAGAAAGATAAACTAAGAAAACAATCCCACTTAATATTTCAATAAAAAAAAAGAGGTACCTAGGGATAAATTTAACTAAGGTGGTAAAAGACCAGTATTCACAAAAATATAGAACGCTGAAGAAAGAAATTAAGGAAGATACAAATAAGTGGAAGGAAGAATTAACATCACTAAAATGTCCATGCTACCAAAAGCAATCTACAGATTCAATGCAATTCCTATTAAAATGCCAATTGCATATTTCACAGATCTAGAACAAATATTCCAAAATATTATATGGAACCAGAAAAGATCTCAGGTAACATCAGTAGGTCTTGAGAAAGCAGAACACAATTGGAAGGATCACAATACGTGACATCAAACTATATTACAAGGCCACAGTAATCAAAACATCCTGGTAGTGGCATAAGACCAGACACATAGTCAGTGGAACAGAGTAGAGAGGCTAGAAATAAACCCATGTCTCTATGGTCAATTAATATTTGACAAAGGGGACAAAAGCATACTAATGGAGTAAAGACTGTTTCTTCAACAAATGGTGTTGGGAGAAGTGGACTAGTACTTGTAAAAAAATGAAACCAGACCAACAAATTACACCATACACTGGAATAAGCTCAAAATTATAAAATACTTAAATATAAGTCATGTACATAAAAATTCTAGAGAAAAAAGCCCCAGCCAGGTAGCTCAGTTTGTTAAAGCATCATCCTGATACACCAAGGTCCCTGGTCATCCCTGGTCAGGGCATATACAAGAATCTACAATGAATGCATAAATAAGTGGATTTGTAACTTGAATTTTACAAAGATATTAACATTGGGGAAGCAATACTTAATCACTGGAAATTACTATGAAAATGCATGATTTAAATTCAAGTGCAAAACTTTGTGGTAATTGCACCCTGATGATTTTTCTCTTCCTTCCTACAGACACACTGTAATAGAGGGAGGGGTCAGTTCTAACTTTCCATTGTCTTCAGTTCTCTAGAGATATTCCCCTCTCAGCATTTTAATATTCTTAAAGACAAGCAATTTGACTTTTTAAATATATACACCACAAGTTCTAATATAGTGTTGAAATATTACAGGTATTTTAAGCAATTTCACTCTTTCAGAAAAAAATGACTCAAGTAAGAACTGACAATTTTACAGGACTGATAAAATAAATACTTAATTAATGTAAATCATGGTTTTATCAATATTTAGAAGAATTTGATTTTAAAGTAGAAAAACTTTTTATTACTTCTCTCCAGAAGCAGGATGGAAGAACTTTGTTCTTGTTGGATTTACCAACACAATAGATCCTGGACTATAGAGGTAATTATGTAGAATTTTTGAACCTTTGTTTATTAATCCCCTTAGATTCACAGTTGATTTTACAATAATGATAAGTTGTTTCCTAAAGTGACAACTATGTTTTTCAACAACATAATGTACCTCTTTAAGTATTTTTATATGTAAAGTCTTTCAATGGTATGTTTGTGGCATTCTGGGACATTCTGAAATAACCCTCATGTCCTATGTGAATCAACCTATCAGTTTCATTGGTTCTGAAGACCTGCTTCTTAGTATTTGGTTATATTATCTGTCAATTCCTTGCATATATGATTAAGAAATAGACATTTATAAAATAAAAGTACATAGAAGGATATTTCAATTTCTTCATTTATTGGTTAAATTGCTGACATTCTTATGGGCAAGTGTGCTTAGGTAGGTCTTTCAGATTATTCTAAATTCATATGCGAGCAGCAGATATTAGATTCTGTATTCTGGAGGGTGTTATAAACATTAATTAACTCCCATAACAACCCTGGGAAATGTGGGCTCTATTATGTCTATTTTGTAGATAGAGAACTTGCAACTTGTAATCAAGCTACACTGAGCCAGATACTGAGGAGTTTCCCATAAACAATGAGATACAGTAACAGATTTGTACTGACCGAAAGAAAGCAGTCATGTTTGGCAGTCATTTTCATTTGTTATTTTTTAAAAATTCAGTAAATATTAATTTAGAAGAAGCCCACCCACATTTTTCCTTGTTTCTCATAAAAGTTGTCTAAGCATATTCTTTTATTTACCTTCACAGTTGCTTATCACCACAGATTAATCTGTGCCCTTGCTTTTATCTTTTCATTATGATTTTAAAAATGACTGGTGTTGGGTTATCATTTTCCCATCACTTTTTCTTTTTATGTAATCTATTTTCACACCCATTCCTATACTTCTGCAAGAGTTCTGAAGAAGAGATTGTCCTTTTCATTTTTGAGTAATTTTACTCCTTTTTGTTCCCTGAAGTATATTATTTCCATACTCCTGAATTATTTCTCCAGTAGTTACTGTGTCAATCTTCTTATGCATTGCTCCATCCAATGTTTCCACTTAAAAATCAATTGATATTCTCTCCTACAAATTATTATTTTCCCATATCTTTATTTATCACACTCTAACATGTGTTCTTATTTTCATTGTGGGTCATTCCCTTAGCATGTGATACTTACTGTAACAGCTTGCAAAGCCTTTCTAATTTAGCATATTGCTAACTCAGATCTCCCAGTGCTATATGCTTAATGTTTGTGTTTTTCCAAAATTCACATGTTGGAATGCTAATGCACAATGTGATACAATTAGGAAGCAAGGCCTTTAGGAGGTGATTAGATTATGTGGGCAGAAAGGGCCCTCATGAATGGGATTAATGCCCTTATAAAAGAAGCCCCAGGGAGTTCTTAGACCCTTCTACCATATAAGAATATGGAAAGTCAGCATTCTATAACCCAGAAGAGGCCCTCACCTGACTATGCTGTCCTTACCCAGGACTTCCAGCCTCCAGAACTGTGAGAAATAAATTTGTTTTTTTTAAGTTACCCAGTCTGTGGTATTTTGTTATGGTAGCTAAATGGACTAATACCTGGAATAACCAGATAACCTTTACATCTTTGCATAGCTTATAACTTTTTAATATTTTAAATCAATTTTAAGTAACTTTCCACTCTTTATCATTGTTTTATAAGACCCTATCTTCAAATTCTAATCTTTCTAAACTTTTAATTTCCTCTGGTCTTGATACCATATTTTCCATATATATATATATATTTTTTTTTTTCTTCTTGTCTCTCTATTGCTTCCTTTCTGGAATATTTGCAACTCCTCTTTCCATTCGCATCATTAAATGCCTCCTGAACAAAATAATCCATCTCTCTACTCTTACAGGCTGAACTTATACTGTCTTCAACTACTTACTGCCTTGTACAGTGTCGTAAACTGTACAGTAGATGCAGCTGATAAGAAACAGTGTCTATAACTAAAGTATTCAAGAAATATAGAAATAACTTCCTTTTATTTCTACTTAACTAAATTCTATTTGCATGTTGAGATTCCACTCCATGGGTCTGACATCTGGCCTTGAGTCTTTGCCTAAGAAGATACTCACTAAAGAAGTCATCATGTTGTCAGATTCTTACACAGGACTTCATGCTAGACCCTGTTGACCTGTTCCTACTTCCAGTTGCTTATAGGTAACAGATACTTTTGTACAATATGATATTTAGAAGTATGTGACCATTCACCTACTTTATGATCGCAATAGGCCATAATGCTTATTGTGAATGAAGAAGTCTAAGATACATTTTACATGGATTTCCTATGAATCTATTTCCATTTTTGAGCCTTTCTTCCCCCATCTCTCTTTACTCCTCTCCCCAGTATCCCACCCACAGCTCTGCCTAGTATCACAAAATAGGGTCATCTCTTTGAGGCACTGAACTTCTGTATTTTCTTCATCTACATCTAACTTCTTTCTCTGTTCAGCCCAAGAAGTTTCCTCGCAAGCCTCCATGGGAAGGGCAAGTCCCCAGGTCTCACTCACATATATTTCTTTCATGTATTAAAACTTCTCCAACCTCTAGGAGCTTAGCTTTCTGGGGACTAACAGCAAGGTGCACCTTAATTTCTATTTTCTTCATTGTCATGTTTGAACCCCAAATACAATATTTGAGCTCTTTAAATAAAGATGGTATAGGTAGTAGCAAAGTTCATCAGGAAAAAAATAATAAACCTCTAGGTGTAAACCAGATAAATAAGATCTGGTAACATTTTGTATCATTTCATACTTTCACATGATCACAGTTTTGATAGAATTAGAGCAGAACCCGTGCTCTCTGCCCAGCAAACTTGTCATCATCAGAGAAGAGATGAAGTAGAGTCTTCTATCATGGTATCCCTATATTTACTACTGCTGACTTCTTTAAGCAATTTCCATTTTCCTATGGCCCATTCTCCCAAGAAAATCACATGAGGATGCTAGAATCAATGAGGTAGGTGGAGGGAATGGGTGAACCAGGGCTGGAATACTGTAAAGGTATAATTTATTAGTAAGTTTGAATGTAAATATACACTCTGCTGGTTTATAAACTATGAATTTTGTTAAGCTAGGAGTGATATTTCCTAGGATCACATGGTCCAGGTAAAGGTTGGTAAAAAGGGGAATAACATGAAATTGGCAGGTAGTAGTCAAGCAATTATAATTACTCACTAAAGATTATAGTAGCCAGGTATAGTGAGAGGGAACATAAATATAGTCAATGGCCCTAGCTGCTCCTTACTCTTTTTTGGTCCATGCCCAACTCTTCTTACTGTTTACTCACCCTGTTGAACAACAGTGGTCCCAACTCCATGATCAGGTGCTTAACTCTAGATCCAAAATTTTAATCACACAACGGCTTCCACTTCCCAGACAGGACCCTCCAGTTTCCCTTCTTGTTCCCGATCTGGTGCTCAGTTGGCTTCCTGATGCCTGCAGAAGACTCCTGCTGTGATCTTACCTACATTCCAGGCCCTGATTGACTCAGGTCTCTCATAGGGTAGGGTCTAATTCCTATTGTACTTTTCTGTAACATGTTTAGGGGTTCTGATGACCTTCGTGACATCTGAATGACAAAGTGAAGAGCTCAATATTCATTCTGTTGAGTTTTCAGGCCTCTTGCACAAGGCATAAGGAAAGAGGAACAATTGAATCACAATTGTGAAAGTTCAAAATATACAGGAAACTTTATTCAATAAACTAAATAGAAAAATATCAGTATGATTTGCTGTTATACTTAATCAAATATTCTAAATTTCCAATATTTTAATTCTCATTAGAACAATATATCTTCAAGTCTCATTTTTATGATTTCTAAATATCTGAAATTATATGTCACAATGCTTTTTGGTTATCACATTATATGAGATAAAGAATATGGTGTCTTTGTATATGTATGCAACAAAAGTAAAATTCTTTTAAGTCTTTGTTCAGTCTTCTTGATTTTATTTTCTTCGAATCTTATTAGCTTTGTAAGTACTAACCACTACTTCCTTAATATTTGGTTTCCTTCTTTGTTCTATATAACATTATTTATCTAACAACAGAAATAAACATCTTCTACAATTGCCAAACCACGTAGTGCTCTGGAGAAATAGATTTGGAAGAAGTGGCAAAAGAAACAAAAATCTATCTCAAAATTTAGTTAACCTTGATATTAATTTCTCCCTGCCATGCATATCTATATTAAGTTCAATACAAAATGATGAAAGTTATTTCTATACCTTATAGTTTTTGACTGGTAAAACATATAAATTATTGTTTTAGTTAGAAAAATAATGTATTCACATAATAAAAAGAGTCAAATAGTACAAAAATTACCAAAATATATCATATGACTTAACCAATTGATATAAATGACTATTAAATATTTAGTCTTCCAGATTTTATTTTCTGCTTTTGTCATATCTATAAATATACACATGTACACACACACTATAGGATTTTACTCTTTGGAAAGTTCTTTGTTTTTCATTTAATAGTTTATGAATTTTTTGTGTGTACATTATTCTACTAAAACATTTAAGTCAAAATTGTTTTTATTTCTAGTGAGAACATCATTGATCTTGATGAATGACTTAATTAAACAGTATCTTCTGCTTATTTTCTTACCAAATAATACTAATTAATTAACACTGATAGCACATACACTAAAAGTCTCTTAAGTTGTCTCCTTACATGATCTCAAAATTCCAATGCTAAATTAGTTTAGGGTAACAATGTGCCAGTGTCTTATTCTTAATGGATATTTGAAGATTTTTTTTTTGGCTTATTTTTGTGAACTCCTCTAAAACCTATTGCTACTAAGGAATGTAGTATGGTACTCTATATCAAGATGTATTAAATAATGATTTTATGATAATCAAAAAATTATAAAATAGTGATAGTACAATATATGTATGGCTTTGAGAAGCCATAAGCATTAACTGTAATATGGTGCTACAAGAAAAAACAAACAAACAAACAACTGAATAGTAAAGGCTCTGCATTTTGATTCTATAATAACTGATTGATTACTTAACTTCTCTCAGTCTCTTTCACTTCATTATAAAAAGGGAGAAATGACATGGAATTTACCCCTATTACATGTCGTTGTGAACATCGCAATGAAGTAGCAGTGCACAGAAAAAAATCAGCATTGATAAAGGATTAAAACAGGAACTTAGGTGTTGTACTACACAGGTTCATTTTCAGCCCTACCACTCATTAGCTGGGTGATTATAATTGACTTAGTGAGCCTTTCTGTGCCTTGGTTTTTTCAGCTGTGTAATGGATATAATCGTTATTATCACAATAGTATTAATTTTAAGATTACTGTGAAGGTGAATTGAGTTACTAATTGGAAATTAGTTGATAACATTGACTAGCAAATTTAAGGGTGTTGTCAGTAGTAAGAGCTCTTTTTTAAAAAAAAATGAAACATAAGCACAGGAATGCATTTCACATTTTGAAAAGTAAATGCAGAAATGCACACAAAATTATCTGGGGCTCTTCCAAAAAGTTATACAGAAAAAAAAAAGAAAAAGAAAAGGAAGGAAGGAAGGAAGGAAGGAAGGAAGGAAGGAAGGAGAAAGAAAGAAAGAAAGAAAGAAAGAAAGAAAGAAAGAAAGAAAGAAAGAAAGAAAGAAAGAAAGAAAGAAAGAAAGAAAAAGAAAAGAAAAAAGAAAAGAAAAGAAAAGAAAAGAGAAAAGAAAACAAAGATAGGTGATGTTGCATGTGATGTAAAAAAAGTGCTATATTTCTGGTATTTCCTAAGTAATTGAAGCATGTCTTTAGAATTACAAATAAAATAGTAAAGCACCCAGAAACATTCACTGCAAAGATTGCTTCTCTTTAAAAATGTCCTGGAGACCTGGGCATAAAGAACAAACTGACAGTGACCAGAGGGGAGGTGGCACGGGATAATGGGGGAAAGAAAGAGAAAGGGTAAGCAAAGGAATACTAATAGAAGATTCATGGGCAAGGACAATGGGGGTGGATTGACTGTGGGAGCTGGAGGGACAGTGTTTGGGTGAGCAATGGGGAAAAACACAGGACAACTATAACTGAACAATACATTTAAAAAAAAGAAAAATGTTCTAAGGAGCTTTATAATATAATACATTATAAATATGCCTGTATGAATTCTTAAAATTAGAAGATAATTGTAAATTAAATATTATAAAGAATGTCCAATAATTTTTTCAAGAACCATTGGAAAATACACAGAAATGTAGTCATTTTTGTCAAAAATATGTAATTTCAGGAAAGAAAAACTACATGAAACACATAAAGGTAAAATTCACTTATTTGCCATCCTATCATCATTCATTTCATAGTGAATTAATCTAAATGAACCTTATTTTACAGTTAAGAATGTATTTTATGGTCAATAAATTACTTTAGAGGTCTACTTTGTAGCTCTGTAGAATGCCACCATCACACTCTGTCTCGAATATAATAGAGGAAATTTTTATATTCATAAAATGAATGTTTTCTGTCCAGAACTGCTTTTGATTAGTACAAGGCTACATTACCACACTGCCTTTTCCTGGGAAAGAACCCCAGTGCATTTTATCAAAGTGCAGTAATTGTACTAGAAATGAGATAGCAATGGCATTTGTTAGCTTTGACTCTAATGGCTGTAAAAGCTGCAGAAAAATACAACTTTGTGCTACCTTTGCATGAAATAATGACTGCCCATTGCATGCCAGCTTTCATATACTTAATTTGTGTAAGAACTGATAATGCTGGGTGTGTATTTAGGGCTTTCCTTCTCTGAAGATCCACTTTCCATTTTTTTAAAAAGATTTTATTTATTTTATTTTTAGACAGAGGGGAAGGAAGGGAGAAAGAGAGGAAGAGAAACATCAATGTGTGGTTGCCTCTCGTGTGCCCCCTACAGGGGACCTGGCCCTCAATTCAGGCATGTACCCTGACTGGGGAATCGAACCCATGACCCTTTGGTTCATAGGCTGATGATCAATCTACTTAGCTACAACACTTTCCATTTTTGAATGGCCTTGTCAATATAGCTAGTAGAATCAATGAAAATGGCCTTGGCTTTCAGCATGAGCAGTCTAAACTAGAAAGAATATTTAGAGGACTGAGACATAGTTACAAACTCAATGACAGTAGCTGGATAATGAAACAAAGGCAACTGTAGTCCCAACTGTGCAGCTAGCCTGGGCACAAGGAAGAGAGCTACAAGGTCCTCTGGCCTTATGTTTGTATTTCCATAGAACCCCTTCCACTGAGAGCTGGTGATATCTGCTTCTCTACTTAAACTCTCCAAGGATAGTTGCTCAGCTTGAATAGTACAATTACTATTTTTTAAAAATTATCCATTATCTATATAATACTTAAAGTCTGAACTGATGAAAACAAAACAAACAAAATTTGTTTTTGCTTGATTTATACAAAATTATCTTAAAAAATCTGCAGACAGTTATGAATTGTTTTACTTTATCTCATCCAGTTAAAAAGTATAATGCTATTTTTAAATATATACCTAGGGAGGGATTTGACAGGAGGAGAAAAATGTATGATGTCATTAGGGAAAATATAAAGAAAAAGGCTTTTGGAAATTTGATAGGATTAAATGCTTTTCTTCCCCATCCCTAAGTGTGGTGAGGTGTGCTATAGCTAATACATAAGCATGTAAGGAGAAAACAATAGCTGAAGGAGGTTTCTTGGTAGATACAACAGAAAACCTTGTGCCTGGTCTCAGGCAAAGCTCAATCTTAGAGAGTATAATTTTTCACTTTAGATTAATTTATTGCTGTTTTAAATTTCAGTATTTTAATTTTTTGCTATATTTTATTGAGTATCCTATTACAGTTGTCCTATTTTTCCCCCTTTATCTCCTCTGCCCTGCACCCCATCCCATCACCCCCATACCTCTTAGTACATGTCCATGGGCTGCACACACCAGTACTTTGGCTTCTTAATTTCCCACACTACTCCTAGCTTCCTCCTTTCCACATTTTTTTTGTTAACATTTTCCCACCACCACTTTCCCCAGCCCCACCCCTCCCTACCTCCCACCCTCAATCCTTCCCCCATTTGGCTTTGTCCATGGGTCCTTTATGACAGTTCCTTGATGACCCTTCTCCTCACTTTCACCTGTCATCCCCCTCCCTCCTCCCCTCAGGTTACTGTCAGTTTGTTTTTTTATTTCAATATTTCTGATTATATTTTAAAATTTGCTTGTTTATTTTGTTGATTAGCTTCCACTTATAGGTGGGATCATATGGTATCTGTCTTTCACTCCCTGGCTTATTTCACTTAGTGTAATGCTCCAGATCCATCCATGCTGTTGCGAATGGTAGGATCTCCTTCTTCCTTTCTGCCGCATAGTATTTCATTGTGTAAATGTACCATAGTTTTTTGACCCACTCATTTACTGTTGGGCACTTAGGTTGCTTCCAATTCTTCACTATTGTAAATAGTGATGCTATGAACATTAGGGTGCCTAGATTCTTTTGAATTAGTGTTTCAGGCTTACATATTTGCCAATGATACCTTGGACAAGGGTTTGATCTCCAAAATATATAAAGAACTCACACGACTCCACTCTTAGAAGGCAAACAATCCAGTTAATAAATGGACAAAGGACCTGAACAGACACTTCTCCAAGGAGGAGATACACAGGGACCAGAGACATATGAAAGGATACTCAGCATCACTAGCCAACAGAGAGATGCAAATTAAAACCATAATGAGATATCACTTCACACCAGTCAGGATGGCCATCATAAACAAATCAGCAAACAACAAGTGCTTTTGAGGATGTGGAGAAAAGGGAATCTTAGTGCACTATTGATGGGAATGTAGACTGGTGCAGCCACTGTGGAAAACAGTTTGGAATTTCCTCAAAAAAGTAAAAATGGAACTGCCTTTTGACCCAGCAATTCCATTGCTGAGATTATACACTTTTTAAATTTTTTAAAAATCAAGATTATGAATAGGATATATATATATTTTTTTCTTTTTTCTCCCAAAGACTCTCAAAGCCATCTAATGGGGAAACAATATAAGCTCAATCATATGCCATCCTGGGGTTTTAGAAAACTAACAAGCACTTCAATCTATTTTCCAGGATTCTTCTTCTTTTTTTTTTTTTTTTTGGCAAGATTATCTCACAATCTAAAATTATTTTACACTTAATTTGACAGAAAAATATATATACCTATCGAAATCTTCCAGATGCATTAAGTATTTTGATAAGGAAGACTTCAGTGATATATTGTTATTTTGTCAGAAGTTGATATCTAATTATTACTTTGTAGCAGACTCTTAAAGGGAGTTAAAGATTACTGATATAAAATACTGTACATAATTCAGAGTTGTTTTTTTTCTTTGAAAGGGAAAATCCAAAATAAATGGTGAAAAAGACATGATTAGCAACAACAAACATTAATAGAAAGCATACACACCTCTTTTTTTTTAAGTCTTAAAGGCCAAATTCTGAAATAAATTAAATCTAATACATTATATTGTCCCAAATGGTTCTTATTCACTTCATGCTTACATCTGGCTTGGAGCCACTTAAACTTCAGTCTGAGAGGTTTCACTATTTGAGGGATGTGCAGTGAGCAGAGCAGACTTCATGGCCCACAGAGCTGGTGACAAATGACAGAACCCTAAAAGATTACTATAGCTTCTCCTGTCTGTTTGTGTCAGGTCCCCTGATGGTAAGTTCTGGTGGTATTGTATGCAAGCAAATCTGTGCTACTTTTCAGTGATCATTTTCTTTCTTGTTCTTTTTTAAATTAAACATAAGTTTGGATATCATCTCAAATATTCCTAAACATAACTCTATTATTTATTTGTATAGCATGTTATCTTTTTCTTATAATTTCAGATCTGAATGAAGTAGTCTTATATTTAAAATAATAGTAGTCACTACCATTTATTTAATGTTAACTTGGAATGACTTGCATTCACTATCTTTAATTGAGTCATGAATTTTTGAGATAGATATTATCCTTCTTTTGAGATAAAAACAATGAGGCCCAGGCAGTCTAAGTAGCTAAGAATTAAGGAGATATGAACCCAGTCCTTCAGACCTTGCTGCTTCTACAAGAGCATCTCATTTCTTTTGTTTGTAGAAAGCATTGATGCAATTTTAGTTAATATAGCATTTCTCAAAAATCAACTGCACAGGTATTTAAATATTTAAAAGGAAACTCCTAAATATCTTTAAATGTGTCTGTTAAGAAGAAGTTAGTTTTTTCTGTGAAATCACTACCGTTTCTTATATACCTGTGAATTTCATAATTCACCATAATACCTATCACCAGGTAATAAGTAATCAAATTCCTTGTTCCCCTACTCTGTGCCAGGCTTACAAGAACCTATCTTGGCATATTACTTTGTTTAATTAACATGAAAATTTTGTTATTTAGGTAGCTATTTTATCTGTACCGCTATCATCTAACCAATGAAGAAATTCAAAAACAAAGAAGTTAAGTAATTTGTTTAAGGTTATATAGCTAGCTAGTGGCAGACCTGGGATTTAAGCATTTCTCCTCAATCTAAAATCTTAGCTACGGTGCCAAATTGCCTCTTTTCCCATAGTATGGCTGACCTCACTAAAGAGAATTTAATACCACATTTTTACATACAGCAATATTACTTCAA
The DNA here is from genome assembly GCA_004026545.1 of Mormoops blainvillei. Lineage (NCBI taxonomy): Eukaryota > Metazoa > Chordata > Mammalia > Chiroptera > Mormoopidae > Mormoops > Mormoops blainvillei. The sequence goes on from PVJD01000438.1 coordinate 245,547, forward strand.
AACTCAAAGATAGAAATATTTATTAAAACCTCCCACCTACAAGATTAGTTAAAAATCCATTCACTTAAAATTAATTGTATTTTATACTTAGTTTAATAGATAAAGCTATCACAGATCAATAGAATGTAAATCATTTATTGGGCAAAAATCAATTATTTTGCAATTTCTTTTTGGTTCATTTTTTAAAAGTGGGTAAGTGACCATTTTTAGCAAGGGTCATTCTGTTAACAATTGGAAGTAAATATTAATGGAAGAAAAGCAGAAAGAAGATAAGACATTTAGGATTTTATTACCTTGATTCTAGAGATAAATGATCCGGTACTGAAAGTTAAGGTGTAGAGAAAAGATAGACAAAAGAAAAACTGAGAACTACGTGGGTTGTAGAAGGGGGTCTATGATAGAGGATCTTGATTGCGTGGTTGGATGAAGAGGTCCTTAATCCAGGTAGGGAATACAGAGGGTGATGAGGTTTTGGGCTGAGAAAAAATGAAGTCTGATTGGGACCTTTTGAATTTTAAGTGCTTAATGTCCAGCAGGCTCTGGTAAAATTGCATAATTTGACTACAGAACTTCTGTCAGGTGTAAAGTCTTATTTACCTTAGAATTCTTAAGGAATGCAACTATTGGTATCAAGTAGCAAGAACTCAATAACTACTAGGGTGACTGGGATTTAGGGGTAAGATCTAGAGTGCAGGATTTTGGAAATCATGGTGGTGAGAGAAAAAGATAAGTAAGCTATCAACCTCAACCTGAGTAGGATCACTGAGAAAGAAAAGAAAAGATTAGCTGGTTAGCTGAGAGGAACTCTGGAGAACCACCAATATTAGGTGCCAGGCAGAAAAATAGTGGGGGTGGGGGGGAGAGAGAGAGAGATACTAGTTCAGGAAACAACTAAAGTATCTTACGTGTTTTATGTTGTGATGGTGAGAGTAAGCAAAAAATTTAAGCGAAAGAGGTCCTGTAAGATATATAGTGAACTGGCTGGTTTCTTCAGAAGGATAAGATGAGGGCTTCAAAGCTGAGTTGGAAGGTGAATGACAAAGGAGAAAAGGGGGGCAGAGTGCACTCTACAGAAGACCAGTTGTGAGGGAGAAAGCACTTAGAACCCCCAAAAATTTTGGTTAAAATATGTGTATGATAGGAGAAAGGATCAGGGTTCAAAATTTAACACACATGATACTAAATGTATCTTTCTATTACATATACAAACAATTATAAGGAAATATGCGATAATGTAAATAAAAGACAAAAGCCTCTGGATAATGTGATTATGAGTCATTTATTACTGGTTTAAAAATAATTTTCTACAATTTACTGGTATTCTATAAGCTGGCACAGTTTCATACTCACACTAATAGTGAGAACAAGAAAAAGAGAGAAGTATTTGGCTCTGCATCTCTTAACTACCAAATCCCAAGGACCTCCTACTCCCTAAATGATTCTGCTGCCACCCATTAAGGTTAACGTAAGAAAATACGGTGCTGGGAGGTATCACCCATACATGGTGATTTCTGCAAAAACCACAGCCCTGACCTGAAGCAATTTTATAGGAGACTGTATTTTTGTTCAAAGTTATATTTAGTAGATGAGGTGAAGCATCTGACCAATGGTGTCAGAATGGCCTCTGGGCCACAGCTACTAATGAAAGACCATCTACACGTGTGCTTCAAGTAGAAAGCATAATATGCCATGCATCATTTATTAAAGTTCACATGTTGAAACAGGCAATATTACAGCTCTCGGTATCATCTTTCATCTGTGACTAAAAAGACAAAAGTGGAATTATTAGCCTGGAAGAGATCTTGCAAGATTATTTAGTCCATTGCTCGATCTTTAGGAGAACCATAGAAGTATTGTATATACTGGGGAACCAGTCAGCCAAGATTTATTGTACATTCACAGGTGCATAGCCTTGCATAGAATCTGGCTCTCAATACCATCAGAGTTGTGTTTTCCCAAGGATTTGAGTCATTTTAAAGAGGAGCCAACAAAGGTTCAGAAGAAATATCCTGTTTATTTAGTACAAAAAAATAGCACCTCTGCTATATAGCATTCATTGTGTTCAGGGGTAGAAATAAATGGTGTATGAAGCACAACCTAGTCATCAAAAAATTTACACTCACTGGCAATCCTATCCCACTTACCCCACTTCATACATACACTTATCATCACAGTCAGATGGCACTAGCCACAACTGTTGCCCAGTCTCGGTGATGGCTCTTAAGCATATGAAACTTATCATATGTTCCTTGGAAAGTTAACAAGCACACATATTACATATGGCAACAGCTTATAGAAGTTTGAGAGAGATTAGATATGTTGTTTTAATTCCAATGTATGAAAATATGTCTTTGTGGGAAAGCAAAATGCAAAGTGACTAATGCAGCTAATTCAAACTACAGCCTATATCCAAAGGGAGGTCCCCACTGTTGTTCTGCAAGTTGTTCTCCAAACCTCCAGATCTCATCATAACCGCAAAACCTCATATGCTAGGAATTAATATACTCACACTTTTGTGGCTAGGATCTAGCCAGTTGCTGTGTTAGAAACAATCTGTGGTCCAGGGTTTCTGGTTCAGAGATCATTTGGAATGTACACCCTTCCTCTTTACAACTGCAGAAACCAAAGGCTAAAGAATTCAGCCTTGAAATTTGGTTTGTAGGAGGTGCAGATGTTGTATGGTTGAGTAAGCATAGATTAAAGATACTTGTCACACCAGAGCTGGGCACAAGTAAAATGTTTTGAGGGGTTTATGGAGTAATCTTATCTGAACTCCAAACTTCAGGAATATGAAGCATGGCTTTCTGAAGTGTCCTACAGGCATTACATTATGCATGAAGATATATAAAGAAGCAATGCTGTGATTTATTAATAGGGTAGAATGTAGAATCATAAGCCAAAGAGAAGGTTCACATTAACCATAGAGATTTGATCTACTTATAAAAGAAGGAGTGAGTGTAAGCATTCACCAGGCAGTGAAAACCTTTATGAGAGAATCCTGATTCTCCATGTTATTCTATAGAAAACTTTATACTTGCCTAGCAACAATTTGTCTTCTGAGTTAAAGGGTTTAAATAAATCTCCTAGATTTAAAGGGTTATGAATTAGTGGAGTGAAATCTAACTCCACGTATATTACCTTTCTAAGATGGTTTTTACAGGTATAAGTGGACACTGTGAGAGTCCTAGGAAGTGTTTGTGAATGGGCTGCCAGTGTGGTACACTGGTTCTAAGACATATTCTGCCCAGATGTCAGTTTTATACCTTGTTTGCAGATCAAATCAAGCTATTAAAAATGAATTTTCTTTAAAATTAGCTATAAGAGTCACTACTGAATAGCTAATCTCTAATAATACTTAAGGACAAAGTAGTTAACTAAATGATCATCATTTAAAGATTCATGTTATACTAGGGAACATATGTGTAGTCTATATTACAAAACAATTTGCAGCATCCTGGTGGAAGAACTAAGTTGCAGAGATGGTAAAGATGGAAACTACCTATCCCAAGAGATCCATCATATAGATTGGAAATGTGTAAAGGACTTCTCTAACGTACCTTCATCTTTCTGCAATCTCATATTCGCAGAACCAACCTGAATATGCCTTTAAATACTATACTTGAAAATTGATATGGAGAATATATACAAAAGCATGTAGCAAATTGTCTGCTCCTATCTCATTCCCCTTTGTGAACATTAAATTAGAATGTCTGGTATGAGTTCTTTTTACAATCCTATACTAACCCAGTAACTGAGCTGTTAAAACTGATTTCTGGATACATTACTAATTGCTGGAATGAGAACAGGCAAGTTACCTTACCTCATCCTGGGACTAATTTGTCCAATTTTAAAACTGAGAAATTAATGTCAAAATATAAATATCATATCTCCTCTACCTAGAACAGAATATATACAAATAAATACTATAGTAAATGCAAAGTTAAATTTAAGATTATTAGTTAGAAATCAAAGCTGTTATTTGTAACATAACATAAGGTTTTCATATTGATATCATATTTAGCCTTGTAAATAAAGAGTCTAATTTAGTGCAATAGAAATCAATTGTTCAGGCTTAGAAAAATCCCTTAGCTTTCAGGGGGTGGGGTATAGTGGAAATGGATACATCCCTATTAATGTAAAGTTATTAGAGTGCTCACAGTTAAGGAAATATTTTTATTGGCCTATTCAACACTTTATCTCTATGAGGAAAATTGAAGAAAAATGAAAAGAAAAGATAAAGGCCAATTTTAAGAAAAAGCCAATCGTCTAAAACTAAGGACTTTAGAATTTTATGAACAGTGTCCTATTCAAAATTTTGTTGTAAATAGTTAGCAACAGAAACTTGCTTAAGATTATCAATCCAAAGTTCTTTCATCTATTAAAGGACAGTATTAATGTCTTCTAGATATAGATTAATGATTCTATGTTTTGCTAAACTGAAAACTTGTATCCAATTAAAACCTCTGTTTCTTTCAGACTTGCTGTTGCTCAACTAAATTATTCAACTTTAAGTCAATATGAATTTCAAAGATAAGTTAAAGTTCAAAAAATGTTATAAACTGCTCATATTTAAATTGTTTTAAAACCAAAAATTTAACAATCAATTTAGATACTTTGGTAAATTTTTAAAAAATAATAAATTTCTTGATTTAATTTACTGTTTCCTCAAGCACATTATTCAGTACCTACTGTAACAGCAGCAATGTTCTAAGCAGTGCAAAAATGTAGCTGTTGATATATAGTAAGAGATAGATGATAGACAGATAGATAATAGGTACCTGTGCAGTGGGTATGCGTCCATTGATGGCAGTAAACTTAATCTTGCAATTCAAGGTAAAATCCAGACTTAGATACTCTACCCATATGATACCCACCCCTCACATTTCCTTTGCTGGGGAGGAGGATGCAAGGTAGGTGTAGATATGTATTATTCCCAGTCTTTGTTTCTCTCTCCTTGCTATCCTGCCTTGTTGAAGGAATAGATTCACTTTCTGTAGATTTGTAGTTAGTTGCCAATCTAGCTTTGGTCAATGGGATGTGGGTAGGTATGATGTTTGTCATGCTTCAGTAGCAACTTTAGAGACACTAAAAGTACCCCACACTCACATGTGTTTCACCTTGAGTTTCTTCTTCAACCAGAGTCCCATAATAAAAAGATACTGAGTAGGGCTGAGTCCAGCAAAGCCCAGCATATCTGAGCAGAACTGCATCTTCCCTGAAGTCCCCATGTGACCTTAAACAGTGAAAACAGGACTGTTAAGACCTTATGATTTAGGGTTGTTTGTTACTACAGTAAAAGTTGAAAAATACAGATGTTTGCTCCTGTAAAGATAATCTAGGATGTCCACCAGTTGAAGTTCAGATGGAACCCACCAAGACAAAGTCTTGAAACAGCCCTTTAGCTGTTCCAGGACCTGGTGATAGACTCCTGAACATTCATGAAAATGAAGCAGAGGGTGAAGAGTTCATGTCATAGAAGGAGGCAAATTTAATAAGTAAATGATTTTAAATTTCATAAGATAATAATGCTATGGAGAAAATGTAACAGGGAATGGTGATCAAATGCAAATTGATGGGGAAGGTGAAATTTAAAACAGTGTTTGAGAAAATCCTTATCTGGAAGGTGACTTTTGACTAAATACATTTCGAAGGCAAGAAATTAGGCCGTGAGTTTATGTGAGTAAATGGTATCTTAAGCAGGGGAAACAAAAGGTAAAATTGCCCTGAGATAGGAGCACAGCTAGGTATTTAATGAAAATGAAGGGGAACTATGAGTTTTAGAATAGAATAAAAGGTGAGGAATGTGTCAGAATCACCTGGAGGGCTTGTTAAAATGCAGATTTTTACAGCTCCCCAAGGAGGTCCTTATTCTACCTGTCTTAGGTAGGACCTGAAAGTTTGCATTTCTATCAAGTTACCCAAGGATGCTGATGCTGAGCCTCCAGGGGGCACCTCTTGGGAAATACAGCTCTAGGACTTCTTTGATAATGAGAATGTGAGAAGGACGTTTGTGTTTACTCTGAGTGAGACCAAGAGTTCCTGGAAGGTTTACAGCACAGAATAGACATTATCTGACTATCAGGATGATTGTGGCTGTGTTCAGAATATGCAAGAAGGTGGCAAAAAGGGAAGCCTGAAGACTAGAGTATTGAAATATAGGCCTTTAGATTGGCCTCAGGTACAAAGAAAAACTGTCCCTTTAGTTTTCCAAGAGGGAAGGAAGTTACTGATTCAGGTATCAACACATTGAGAGCTTTCACATTTCATGACCTTAATTTCCTGTGGCAAGGTCAATCTAACTCTGGTGAATGATAAAGTGAGAAGGCATTCTTTACTCTTGTGAGGATAATGGTTATTGTCCTCACAAAATGGTTATTGCAACTAATGGACTGAAAAAAATCTTGTAATTATCCCAGATCACGCTTGTATCAACAAATGAGGCTATGACTATACATTCCTAATTCAGAGATGTTAAATAATACATGTTTGTGCATGCTAAACTAAAAGTAGAACCATTCCTGGCACCTAGATATCCAAATTCCAAACCAAATTCAGCTTCCTGGAGGTTGAGGACCCTTAAATTTTGATGAATGTATAATTGCAGAATGACTATGTCAATATTTTATATTTATTATTTGTTAATTTCTACCAAATATTTAAAATAAAAGTTTGGCAAAAGATTAAGTAAAATAAAATCAAAATATGTTGGTAGAGTGTGTCTATAATGTAGGATCTAAACAGTATGGTGATTACCATGGGGAAAGAAGGTGTAGAGGGGAAAGTAGGAGAGGGTATAGGGGGATCAATAGTAATGGACGGAGACATTGTAACAGAGAGGCCTGGTGAGAGTCCTGGTGGTGGGAAGAACACAATGTGGCAAAAGAATCTACCTCCCCAGGAGATGGGAGGTGGGGTAGAAGGAGGCTGAGGAAGGCAATAGTAAACAACGTAGTACAGCACCAGCAAGCATTGCCCAGGCAACCGAGCAGCGCAGTGTGACACAGTAGAAGGAAGCTTACAGAAACACATACCTAGGGCTAGTGAAATGTTTAGACAGAGGGTTGAGACTTTAAAAAAGGAAGCAGACGTGGAGACTTGCTTTCCTTCCCCTTTCTTGCTAGCCTGGATAGGGTGTCGGGGGCCCAAGAGTTTCTGCGCTGGTGAGCCCTGTAGACCTGGTGGCCTGGCGATAGTCCCGCACCCCTCACTACCTAAGAAGCAGCTGCATTGCTAGCGACTGGCACTGCACTGAACTGTCCTGCTGGGCCAACCATATGGACACACTGGAGAGCAGATCATCGGAGGGACAGAGTGCACCTGCTGGGAGCAGGCAGTGGCCCTAGGAAAGGGCAGTGCATCGTGAGTAGGACGCCAGCTTGCGCAGACTCCAAAAGATACTTGGAGATGAGCTGTGACTGGGTACCAGCTAAATAACCTGTATGCCCCAAAGGATGGTAATTTTACATGGGAGAAGGAATTCCAGGCAAAGCCTTTAACTGGCCTGGCAGATTGTGGGGGGGTGTTATTTGCCTTTGAGTGTGTTAAAGAGAACGAGTGGGCTTTGAAGCAGACACACATTATTCTTCCAAAATTGTATAGCCTTTAAATAGAAAACTCCTTTCCTTTTTCACCAAACCTCAGTCTCTGGAGTTTATAGGTGGCAGGCAACAGAACCCCACATGGCTGTATGGTAACAACCTGACTTGGGGTGGCGAACACATAATACAATATACAGATGATGTATTTTAGAATTGTACACCTAAAACCTATATAATTTTATTAGCTAATGTCACTCCACTAAATTCAACAGAAATAAAACAAAATACTGAAACTAAATATTTTACTAAAAGTATATGATGGTAATGATGATAATGATGTTGATTTTTATGGTAGCTAAGAGTTCTGAGTTTTATTATGTGACAGGCACAATTCTAAGATTTTTCCTGTTTTAACTCATCTCATCCTCTTTACAGTGTGATGAGATTGGTACCAACATCCTTGCCATTTTATAGGCAATGAAACTGCAGGACAGTTATTTATTCACAGTACATTGACTACAGAAGGAGCAAGGAGATGTCGACTCAGAAGTTCTGGCCAGAGGGCCCAGGCTGAGCTTCTTAACAACTGTATCTCAGATGCATGCAAATATTATAGAATAATAAATTTAATATTTTTTTCTCCCTTTAGGAAAGTGAGCTATGGGGAATGGCTTGTAGTGCTGCACAGTAAATGCAATAGGAGGCTGTTTCTCTATTGGCACAGAAACTAACTTTGAACTCCCCTAGATATCTAGGCTAAAAAAGCAGGAGAGAGTTAAAAAAGGAGGGTGCCTGGTCATGAATGAAGAGGGAAAGGAAGCAGGAATAGCAAATATACTTTCTACTGGAGCTTCTAGCACATTCTTTGAAAAAGACTGCACCATATTGATATACTTCCTTATACATCTCCAGATATCCACACTAACCATACTTAGTAGGGACAGCAATTTGGCTTTTTTGTCTTTGAAAGGGGAAATTCAGAGAAAGAAGAATAAAATATTAAAGATAGTTTCTTCTGTTTTACAACTTGTAACAAGTCATATAAAAGGTTTTCTGACAGCTTTACTCTTTCCCTCCCATATTTTTCCCATAACTTTGCCACTTAAAAATAAGTTTAATTTTAGAGTATTTAAAGACAGTGCATAAAATAATTGATTTCTTTTTAATAATAATTTCTCACAATTTCAGAGTTCTTAAAAGGAAGAAGTAGAGAGTTCCTTCCATTAAAATGGCCACTCTACCACTTTTATCTCCTTGTAAATAAATTATTCATAATGAACATTTAGGAGGTCACTGAAGTTAAAAGGCCTACTATTCCCTACAGAATTGAAATCATTGAGGCTTTTGGGCACATTTATCACTTGTAAAAAGAATTTTACTGACTAGGAATGCATTTACAATGTGTCTAAGTAATGTCTGAGTGTGATTTTCATTTACATGACAATGATCCTTCCCACCCTTTTCTTACAACTTTCCCTTCAAACTGTATGATGTTTATTGGTTCATTATTTGTAAAATAGTAAAACCTCATCTGAAAAAAGAGTGTGTTGTGTCTTTAATTTAAAAACTGCCTCAGGGCCCTATGGGGTATATTAAATCTGTCTCTTTGCCGTATATCTTGATGTACATTTTACTTGAAACCAGGTGTTTTGTATATTGAACTTTTTAACACTGCAGGGAGGTAAGTATTCACAGCTGGAGTTTTATGCTTCGCACATTTTCATGTTTGAGAACAAGAAGCAACCCCTAGGAAAAACTCCTCCAGCATGAAGAGAGGCCAAACAAAGCGCTTCTGTATCTGGTGGCAGGACATGGATATGATGAAGTCACAGATATCAGACCTGAATGCAAAATAGATGCCAGTGAAACCAAGACAGAAAATTTCAAGGAATCCAAGTGCACAGGTTCTCAGATCAATCACAGGCGATGAGGTTGTCACTGCACAGAAGGGCTGAAAAGCAGCATCAAAGCCTTGAAAAAGAGGGGAGAAGCTTTTGTTTGTCCAGCTTTTGTCTTCATCACCAGCATTGGAAACTAGCTCATATACCCTGAAAGGCCGAGTTAATCTATTTCTAGTGAACATTGTTCAACTGCGCGTAGTTAGCCCGAAATCATTAAAGAAAAATAACTAGGTTGGCAAGACCACAAAATGCATTGATTTTCCTGTGGGGTCCATTTGTATGAGTTGAATTTTTTGCATATGTTACTGTCCGCATGAGAAGGAAAGGTGACTAACCTCACAAAACAAATGCACACAGCAGCAGTGCTTCTTAGCCTCAAAAGTAAACTTTGTGCTTGTAGATCAGGACATAAGATGGTTTATTAAAATTAAAAACATAATGTTTCTAATTACCTCTCTTCTGGATTCAGTTTGTCCTCTGAAATGTTCTTAAAAATCCAACAACAAAAATGTGCTTTCCGCTATTTGGTTACACTTTTCAGAGAAATTTGCCACAGTATTGTAGTGAGATTTTTTGTTGTGTGTGTTGGGTGGGAAGAAGTCTGGTGGGGGGAGGGATCAGTGGAGAAGGGCAGAATTGGGGAGACTGAGATGTTGAGATTCTTTCTCACTTCTTAGTGTGCGGTTTTGATGGCTCATAACCCTGAAAGAGTTTCATTTTAGCTCGGATGGTTATAGACCAATCCCTCCTCCATACAAATACAGGACCTAGGGTGGTGAACACAGAGCACAATATAAAAATAATGTATTATAAAATTGTACACCTTAAACCTATGTATTTTATTAAGCAATATAACCCTATTAAATTCAATTTAAAAATTAAAAACAAAATACAAGGATCCTACTGCATTTGGTAAAATGCTAATTTCTTTAAGGTTTTTATCATTTGAGGGTAGGCACCTCTTGTGGGTACAACCTAAACTCTGCTACCTTTGTCTCAAGCTAAATGAAAGCCTCTCTTTGTATGTGTAATGGTGCTCTAAGGATCTCAAAGACTCACTCTCTGGTTTCGATGTCAACACTTCCATGCCTGCAGTGGTCAAGCATCCAATTCTGTGCAACTTCAACAGAAGGCATCAGGAGTTTTCAAGCAAGAAAAAGATTGTTAAAACTTTATTTTTTTTTTAAATGACACCAAGAATGCCAAATAAAGAGGGGTTATGGCTTAATGTCCCCACTGAATGCTAACATAAGAATTACTCACAGGAATAACTACTACATGAAGAAAGAGTAAACTAAAAGAGGTTTCATCTTTTTAGAATTTTTTCGGTAGTTGAGTTTTGGGGTGATTGAAATATTCTTCAGATTTAGTCCTAGGTCCATCATATTTTGTTAGTGATTCTCTGACTGTGCCTTTCCTTTCAGTTTTGAGAGTCATAAGTTGTTTTGATGGAACACCAAACTGGTGTGTTATCTGGGCATGTGGAACAGGAAGTCTCCCCTTCCCTGGATTTTAAGGTTATATAATTGCTCTATGCAAGTGATAGAATGTCATTGTCTGTGATGATGAGTACTTCAGAATAAGTAGCTACTTGCAATGATTTCTTAAAGAGCGTAAGTGAGGGTTATGAGGGCACTTAGTGAAAGCTGCTGTCCAACCAATGAGGCCCTTCAAGTCATGGCTTTTTCTGTGCACTGAGCTGCTTTTGTGCTTCTTCCATTACCCTACATTAATTTTCCCCCAGGATACAATCAAGTGAAATTAAGTTTTTATCAGGGACATACTTGAAATGCAAACTTTAGACAGAGGTATACCAAGGGAATTCTAGTTTCCAAGAGGTGGTCTGAGCAACACAGAGGTAACGAGATGACCCTGTTATAATGGTAAGAACCAGTAGCCAGATAGCGCACGTATCAGCCCAGTGAAAGCCTGTGGCATTAAAAGCAGTCACAGGTGTAAGGAGTCTTCATTGTCCACAGAAATATATGTCAGTGCATAGAGAACCAGCAGAGCCAGAACAGAATCCAAGAAAGACACCTCATTCTAGAGCCACGTAGCTCTAAAGTTACATGCTTAGGGAAGCACTAGCCTCCTCCTCCCTGGTCTCTCTAGGAGCCAGGATACACAGAACGGTGACATGGCAGAAACTTGTCTCCAGCTCTGTGTTGTCAGCTTCATATTCACACTAGGGGAAACTCCAGGCCCTCCACTGGTTTACTATGGAGCAGATGTCTGAGCCTTGTAATTTCAACTATATGATGTGGTGAGTTACATCGAAGAGCTGGACACTTCAACATTGATGAGACAGAAAAAGCTAGAATTGTCTGTGGACTACTGGATGGAGGTAGGGTTGAGGTCCTAGGTGTCTGTGACTTTTGAACAGAAATCCAGCTAAACTGCCCAGAAGCATTTCTCATTGCTAGAATGTCATCTGTTCAAAACTTTCAACCTAGTTGGTCCTACAAATCATTTGCAGTCAATAAGATTTTCTTCCTGTACTGATGTATGCTGTGTAGAAATCTTTCCCCTGCACATGTCACATGTATTGGTGACTCCAATATCTGTTTCCAAAAACTAGACTTATGAAATTTATCTGAAAATCAAATTTAGATTTTGACATGTTATTTATATAATTATAAGATGTAATTTCTAGACACATACATACATAATATATAAGCACTATATGTTATATATGTGTGTATGTGTACATACCCAGTTGTAAGCTACATATTGGAAACAGTCCTCTATTGTTCAATAAACAAGTGGTTATCTATTTCTCTATCTCTCAAATAATATTTTTATGATTTTAATCATCTCCTCTAAGCTTACTTGACTTTTCTATGCCCAGTTTAAGAATTCATATGAAATGTCTAACTTTAGTATCACAAGGTCTTTGAAATTTAAAATTTCCACTTTTGTATGCCTCATTTATCACCTCTGGAAAATTGTTATGACTAAATGTCAATGATGTTCAAGAAGACAGAATTTTAATCTATACCAAAATGGCTTCTCTTAGGGTGGGGGAGTGGGAGCCTACCAAGGACTCAGATATACATATGTTTATAATGATGATTATCCAGCCTGGGAATCTTAAAAGGAGTTTGTTTATTTATATTGTATATAATGAGCTTTCTGTTCTGGAGTTCAATTCCTTTAACAACTCCAAACAAAGAAAGTGTGCATTAAAAGAGATCTTCAACTTTTACTGTAAAGTGCACTCTATCCAAACTCTAAGAGGAGACCGGGCTTTGACTGAGTTAAATGAGGTGGTTCAAGGCAGAGTTCATGTCAAAAGAATGAAAGTGGGGGAGGTGTTGTATCACAAAAAGCTTGTTATATAGTGAGTTTCTTTTATACTTGCAAGAGGCCAACATTTTATTTTTAGCATTGTATACAAACATCTTTAATGACTAGAGAAACTATAACATTTTACATATTATTGAATAAAGGTAATTGCCTCTTGAAAAGAATCAATGTTATCATCAGATAAATACCCTGTACCCTGAAAGCAGTAAGATGACAAATATTGCCTGAAATGGTATCTGAGAATAGAAAAAAATAGTGCTGAAATAGAACATTTCTAGAGAGAAGAATAAGTATATTCTTGATTCCTCATTTTAAAAATCTGTTTTTCAAAATTTATTTATTTATTTATTTTCAGAGAGAGGGGAAGGGAGTAAGAAAGAGAGGGAGAGAAACATTAATGTGTGGTTGCCCACAAACCAAGCATGTGTCCTGATTGGGAATCAAATAAGCAACCCTTGGTACGCAGGCCAGAACTCAATCCACTGCGTCACACCAGCATGCGCTCATTTTAAAAAGTCTTTTAGAAGAAATATGAAATCAAAACTTCATTGGAAGTCCCTATATTTATGAAAAAAATATTGTTTCTGTTGAATGATACTTATAAAATAAAGATATAGATACACATTATAATTCAGATAATTGAGAGAGCAAGTTGATTCTTATTCAAAAGTGCCCAGTCACAGATACTAGGTTTGTTGGTTTGTAAATAAGTAAAAATTATCTTATGTTGACCAAAGCTATATGAGGAAAGCAAAGAATGCAAATGTTTTAAGTAGAATATCTTCATGTGTATATTAATCACTTATATCTTGTTAAGTATTGAGCATCCTCCAAAAAGTTGATAACTAGGAAAAATATATCATGATTCATACAAGGAGTAGGACTTTACATTAGGAGAATATATGGTAGGAGGGGAAACTGCTGTAGCATTGAATTCAGTGTATAAAGATCAGTTTATTTTTGCTTTATTTCCCCCAGTTGCTGAGGAGAATGTTTTGAGGACCTAAAGCTTTTGTTTCTTTTGGTGTTTGCATTGTTTAATTCACTGAACCTGCGACTTAGATTGTAAAATGCACAGTTATAAGAAACCTAGGGTTACTTCACCAGGGGAATGAAGGGTAAATAAAGTGAAACTGGATGAGTGGAGCTGGTAAACTAGAAAGTAAGGGTCTCACTGATCAGTCACATATGGTCTTCCAAAGACCTCAGAGCAGGGATGGAACATAATGTTCCTTAGAGTTCTGAGATGTTTCTCTGGGGCTTTTGCGTGTATCTGAGTAGTTGTCTCTGAATCATGTCACTGCAGAAAAATAGGACACTCAGGTGATGTCTCAGTCCCCACTTACACTTTAACCAGGTAATTCTTCTATTAGCAGCTTCATCTATTGAGGTTTCATGTAAGACTTTATTTTGAAGGCTCTGAGAATAACAGGGTTGATAACTGTTGCTAACTCTTTTATTAGTGGAATATGTAAAATTAACCAGGCCAGAACATTTGCCAGTTGAGAACATTAAGGACAGTTCCTGGATCAGACAAGGAAGATGAGGTGACTCGATAGTAAACAAATATATAATCTCCTCTTCTCTACTTATTGCTGTAAATGTTCAGACTGAGTCACTAGGTCTTAATGAACCCATGTATTTTACAATAATTTTTTATTGTGGTAAAATATACATAACAAAATTTCCCATTTTAACCATTTAAGCATACAGTTCTGCGGCATTAAGTACACCAATATTGTTGTCCAACCATCACCGTTGGAAGTTTTCATCTTTCGGAACTGAAACTCTAGACACATTATATATTAACTTTCCATTTTCTCCTTCCCCCAGCACTTGTCAGTCACCCTTCTACTGACTACCTCTCTGAATTTTACTCCTCTGTGTTCTTTACATAAGTTTTATCATAGATATTTGCACTTTAGTGAATGGCTTATTTCACTTAGCATAATGTGTTTGGGATTAATTCATTTTGAAGCATGTTTCAAAATTTTCTTCCTTTTGAAGGCTCAATAATATTCAGTTGCATGAATGTATCACAATTTGTTTATCTATTCATCTATTGCTGGACATTTGAGTTGCTTCCACCTTTCAGCTGTTGTGAATAAAGATACTATAAACATTGGTGTAAAAATATCTATTCAACTGCCTGCTTTCAATCTTGTTTTGGGTATATATCAGAAGTGGAGCTGCTGGATCATTTGGTAATTACCTTTTTAATTTTTTTGAGGAACCACCATACTGTGTTACTATAACTGTGTTATATAGTAGCTGTACCATTTCACATTCCAATACCAATGTAGGAGGGTTCCGATTTCTTTACATACTCTCCAACACTTGTTATTTTTTGCTAATAGCATTTCTAATGGGTGTAAAATAGTATCTTGTGATTTTTATTTGTATTTTCCTAATTATTAGTAAGTATCTTGAGTATCTTTGATTATTAGTATCTTGAATATCTTTTTTTAAAGATTTTATTTATTTTTAAAGAGAAGGTGAAGGGAGGGAGGAGGAAAGGGAGAGGAACACCAGTGTATGGTTGCCTTTCATTCACCCCCCTACTGGGGACCTGGCCCACAACTCAGGCATGTGCCCTGACTGGGAATCGAACCGGCAACCCTTTGGTTCACAGGCCTATACTCAATCCACTGAACCACAGCAGCCATGGATGTTGAATATCATTTCATAATGCTTTAGAAATTATGTGTGTACAGAAAGGGACCCCAAAACATAATTGCCTAAGAATCTGTAGACTGATGGGATGGTTCTAGTGAATTCTAATTTTGCCATGTCTTAGCTCTGAAGTGTTGAGTAAGTTTTTAAATATATTTGGGTCTTAGTATTATTAGGTTGGCTACATCTTCATTGTTAACAAGTGTTCTGGAATATCAATACTAAATAATTCTTATCTTCTTGAAAAGTAAGGATATCTCTAAAGATAACTAAAGATTACTCTAAAGAAGATCTGATATTGATACATATATGCTTTACACACTCCTATTCTATATTTTGTATTTCAGTTCCTATGTGAATCTTATAATATTGCAACTCAATATTAATTTTAAGAAATATTTTAAATTATTTTTATTACATGTCAATTTTTTGTATTAAGGAAAATAAAAACCAGAAGAGTAAGCATTTTAGTGGAGAAAAAATACTCTTTTTATAAATCAACAATTAAAAGGAAAATCAATTGAAATTTAAAATGTCAACACTAAATTACTATTATTTAGCAAATGCATTAAGATCTAAAGCTTTTTCTCCAATAAAAATGATGTACTAAAAGTAGAATAAGTAAACTAGCAAATGGAAAAATAGTATCTAATTCTGGCAAGAAGAGAGTGCTCTAAGACAGGGAAATACAGAAGTCAAGGTATATTTAATCTTGCTTGTTCCCTGTCTCTGTGTTGACTCCTCGGTACTATAATGGGGTGCACATGGTCGTTGCTTTTATGATATCTTTGGTTCAATTATATATCACCTAAGATGAGTGAGAAAATAAAAAAAATCTCTAGGTTAAAGAATAATATAATCTATGTTTATTATTTCTTTTATATATTTCCAGCTTATATGCTTTTTTTGTGTGTGTGGAGGGGTACGTGTTTATTTTTAATTTTTTTGCTAAATATATAAATCTCTTATAACAATGTTATGTATTTTAGCAGAATTGTTTTCTCTGCCTAGCCCTTCTTATCAGTACTATATCTTTAAAATCTTAGCAGCTTTGGTATCTGTGAGCTCCTATGTTTGTCTCCTGAACTCAGAGAACTCATCAACCCCCAGCAGAGAATGTGTTTCCCCTTTCTTCAGTATAGTTTAAATATTGCCTCCAAACACAAACGTGAGATTACAGTTCACTTATTTATTTCCTTTATCTAAAGGTTCAAAGACCTACACTGACTTATCTAATATCTAAGAAGTATTGTTTTATATTTGTGCAATATTCTAGTTGTTTAGAACATAAACACAATTATCATGTCAATTACTTCTTTTGGGAAATAACGAATACCCTGGGGTTCCTTTCAATTGACCACTGGATACTATTTTCATTTAGCTCAATAAATTAATAGCTGCTGTTGTAACAACACATATACTTCTTTAAAATATTAATAATTTTAATTTCCTGCTGTATAGGCCAGATTTTTTCAATTCTGTTTTTATTTTGTGTTCTCTTTAAGAGTGTGTTTTACTTGTTTATAAGGTATGCATATTTTTAAAACTTACCTCTGAATCCTGCAATATAAATCTTGTTTTTTAGGCATTTCCTCTTTCTTGAGTTTTCATCATGGTCTTCTTTCCCACCTCTTTTGTTTTGATTTTTGTTATAAATGTTATTTTTTCATTGTTATTTTGGAAAAAAATAAGTATATATTCATATCCTTTGTCATCCTAGTGTGTGAATTTTCCTTGGGCAATTCTAAGGACCTAATTCTTTTTTGGAGTTCTCGAACTAGACCATAGTTCACAGACTTAGCTCCTTAGTCATTACCAGTGTCTACACAAGCATCTACTATGAGTTGGGAACTTCCTTCATCTTTTTGGCTACCTGATATTTGAAATGAAATTCAAGTCCTATATATACTACTTCAAAGGTTTTTCTCTGCTTATAGATTGCCTTATGGGAGTCTTCCCTCTCTGAATAAAATATAATTCTTTTATCTTTATTCCTATTCAATGCTCTGAGAGTTGGAGTTTATTATTTGGGGAGACATACTAAAATTAGGTGACTGGTGAGCTGGGATATAGAAAGAAAACTATAATCTATTCAAATACATTAGATATAGTTACTCCACTTTCTAGTTTTATAGTTGTTGTTTGGTCCCTGAAAGATAGAACACAATCTTTTCTGCCTTAGGCTTACTGGCAGTGAAATGTTATTGGTGATCCTCAAGTTGTAACTGAATGCAGGTCTGGCTGCCTGACTCTGTGAAAGCTAATGCTCAAGAGGCAGGTGCTGATGCAAAGGAAAGTGATTTATTTTCAGTTGCTAGTAACCTGAAAGATGGGGGATTCATTTCTCCAAGCCCATCTCCATGTCTCAGTGGAGGCAGAGGTGTTCATATGGAGGGAGAGGTGAACAGACAAAGACATCAAGGGAGGGGGTTTAAAAGTTCTCTGTATGCAGATGAGCAACAGCCCATTCTGACAAGGCAAGTGATGGTCCAGTGCGCCTCATCCTGGTTTAGTCCTCTTGGCTTTACATCATCCTGGCTCCATGGTTGAAGTTCAGCAAATCTTCCTGAGCTGGGATGCCTGAAGGTTGGAGTCTGTATCTTTTGAAGTTAGTTCCTGGGATTCTTCTACAAGCATGCTGTTTATCTACAAGCTATATTGTAGTCAGAGTCAGCACTTACAGAAACAATGTCAAAAAATGGTGGGATGGATTAAAATTTTCCACCATTAAATCTTTCCACTGTTACAAAATTATGTATTTTTTAAAATCTCATTTCATAACTTTTGTAGTCAATCAAAACTCTTAGTGTGTTACACAAAAACCTTATGGGCTGGTCATCATTTTGTCATGACTTGTATTAGGCTTGACACGCTAATTGTAGATTTGAAGAAATTGCTGAGTATGTTCAGATTGAGTATCTATAATTTAGGGTGAAAAATCTCCATTAACTAGTTATGTTTATTCTCATTATCTTCAACTACATAGATAAAAAGTTGAAACTTACAGTACCCATTATTAAAATCCCTTTTGCAAAGGACAATTCATAATACTCAAAAGAAGAATCCATCATAAAGACATAAACATCGTAAACACATATGTACCCAAATAGGTGCTCTCAAATATGTAAGAAAAATCCTGGAGGACTTCAAGAAAGATGTAGACAGCAATATACTTATACTAGTGGATTTTAATTCCCTACTCTCAACAATGGATAGATCTTCCAAACAAAATATCAACAAGGTCATTGTGGAACTGAACAACACATTTGATCAAATGGACTTAACTAATGTACATATAGAACCTTTCAACTCAACGAAGTATAATACACATTCTTTTCAAATGCACATGCAACACTTTCAAAGATAGACCATGTAATAGGATGCAAAATAAACCTTAACAAATTTAAAAAAAAAATTGAAACCATAACAAACATTTTCTCAGACAATGAATCCTTAAAACTAGAAACCAACCTCAAGGGAAAAAGACTCAAGAACATTCAAACTCATGGAGACTGAAGAGCATTCATTAAACAATGAATGGGTCAATAATGAGGTCAGTAAGGAAGAATCAAAAAATTTCTGGAAACAAATGAAAATGAACATAGAGGAGTCCAAAATCTATGGGACAATGAGAAGGTAGTCCTGAAAGGAGTCCAGTATTCATAGCAATACAGGCCTACCTAAAAAAAATACAGAAACATTTTAAATAACAACCTAACACTACAAGAAGTGGAGAAACTACAACAATGTCCAGGACAAGTGGAAGGAAGGAAACAATCAATATCAGAGCAGAACTGAATGGCGTACAGATCAAAAGAACAATTCAAAAGATCAATAAATCCAGAAACTGGTTCTTTGAAAAGATAAACAAAATGGACAAGCTTTCAAGTATACTCATCAAGAAAAAATGGGAGATAACCCAAATAAATAAAATCATAAATGAAAGAGGAGAAATTACAACTGATACCACATAAATACAAAGGGTTGTAAGAAATTACCACGAACAACTATACGTCAAGATATTTGAAAACCTGGGTGAAATGCATAAATTTCTATAAAACTATTATCTTCTAAAACTGAATGAAGAAGTAGCAGAAAGCCTAAACAGGCTGATAAAATATGGTGAAATTGAAGCAGTAATTAAAAACCTTTCAACAACAAAAGCCCTAGATCAGATGGTTTCACAGGAGGATTTTACAAAACATTTCAGGAAGAACTAAACCCTGTCCTTCTCTGACTATTCCAAAAAATCCAAGAAGGGGGAAGGTTCTCAAACTACTTTTATGAGGCCAGCATTATCCTAATCCAAGAACCAGATAAAGATACAACAAACAAAGAAAACTACAGGTCAATGTCACCAATGAACATAGATCTAAAGTCCCCAACAAGATATTGGCAATTACATCCAGCAATACATTAAATGGATCATCCACCATGATCAAGTGGGATCCATCCTGGGGATGCAAGGATGGTACAATATTCACAAATCAATAAACTTAATACATCACATAAACCAAAGGAAATACAAAAATCATATGATCATATCGATAGATACGGCAAAATCATTTGATAAAGTATAGGACCCATTTATGATAAAAACACTCACCAAAGTAGGAGAAAAGGCAGCATACCTGAACATAATTAAGGTCACATATGAAAAACCTGCAACCAACATGATATTCAATGGGCAAAAACTAAAAGCTTTCCCACTAAGACTGGGAACTAGACAAGGATGTCTGCTTTTACCACTTCCATTCAACATAGTATTGGAAGTCCTAGCTGCAGTAATCAGGCAAGAAAAACAATAAAAGGCATCCAAATTATAAAGGAAGAAGTAAAACTGTCATTGTTTGCAGATGACATGATAGTATACATAGAAAACCCTAAGCTCTTCACCAAAAAACTCTTCTACCTAGTAAGTGAGCTTGCCAAAATAGCAGGATACAAAGCCAACATTCAGAAATCGAAGGCATTTTTGTACATCAACAATGAATTATCAGAATCAGAAGTCTGGAAAAAATCCCATTTGCTATAGCAACAAGAACAATAAATACCGAGGAATAACCCTAACCAAGGAGGTAAAAGATCTGTATTCAAAAATTGCACAACCCTGAAGAAAGAAATTAAGGAAGACAGAAATAAATGGAAGCAAATACTGTGTTCATGGATTGGAAGAATTGACATCACTAAATAACCCATCCTACCCAAAGCAATTTATTGATTCAATACAATCCCTATTAAAATACCAATGACATATTTCACAGATATACAACAAACATTTCAATATTTATATGGAACCATAAATGACCCTCAGTAGTCTCAGCAATTTTGAGAAAGAAGGGCAAAGCAGGGGATCACATGCCTGACATCAAACTATATTACAAGGTCACTGTAATCAAAGCAGTCTGGTACTGGCATAAGAATGGACACATAGGTCAATGGAACAGAATAGAGTGCCCAAAAATAAACCCATCTCAATTAATGGTCAATTAATATTCAACAAAGGGGGCAGAAGCATAAAGTGGAGTAAAAATAGCCTCTTCAACAAACGGTGCTGGGAGATCTAGACAGCTATATGCATAAAAAAGAACCTCGACCATCAAGTGACACCACACATAAAAATAAACTCCAGATGGATAAAAGACTTAAATTAACCTGCAATACCATAAAAGTCATAGAGGAGAGCATAGGCAGGAAAATCTCAGATATTCCACACAGCAATATTTTCACTGTTATGTCCCCTAGAGCAAGGGACATAAAGGAAAGACTAAACAAATGGGACTTCATCAAAATAAGAACCTTTTGCACCGCTAAATAAATCATCAGCAAAATGAAAGAGGAACCAACCGTATAGCAAAATATATTTGCCAATGATGCCTCAGACAAGGGTTAGATCTCCAAAACATATACAGAACTCACACAACTCCACTCCAGGAAGGTAAACAACCCAATTAAAAAATGGGTAATGGACCCAAAGAGATAATTCTGCAAAAAGGACAGAGAGCCCAGAGATGCATGAAAGGATGCTCAGCATCACTAGCCATCAGAGAGATGCAAATTAAAACCACAATGAGATACCACTTCACATCAGACAGAATGGTTGTCATAACCAAATCAACAAACAACAAGTGCTGGTGAGGTTGTGGAGATATGGGCACCCTAATACACTAGTGGTGGGAATGCAGACTGGTGTAGCAGTTTGGAATTTCTTCAAAAAACTTAAAATGGAAATTCTTTTTGACCTAGCAATTCCATTGCTGGTATTACACCATAGGAATCCTGAAACACTGATTCAAAAAATCTATGTGCCCCAATGTTCATAGCAGCACAATTTGTAACAGCCAAGTGTTGGAAGCAACCTATGTGACCATCAGTAAATGAGTGGATAAAAATGCTGTGGTACATTTACACAATGTAATACTATGCAGCAGAAAGAAAGAAAGAGCAACTACCCTTTGCAACAGCATGGATGGAACTGGAGAGCATTATTCTAAATGAAATAAGCCAGGCAGTGAAAGGCAAATACCATATGATCTCACTTATAAGTGAGACCTAATCAACAACATAAACAAGCAAGGAAAATATAACTAGCAACCCTGAAATAAAGAACAAACTGACAGTAACCAGAGGGAAAGAGGGAGGGGTTAACAGAGTAAAAGAAAGGGAAGGGTAGTCAAGGAACATGTATAAAATACCCGTGGACAAAGACAAAGGGGGGCAGGATTGAGGGTGGGATGTGGGGATGTGTGTGGCAGAGGAAAGCAGTGGTGGGAAAATGGAGGCAACTGTACTTGAACAACAATAAAAAAAAATTTTAAATAAAAAGAACAAAATCCCTTCTGCAGTTTCTTATAAATACCTAGAAATGAGTTTTTTCTCTTGGTTACTAATTATTTGCAAATCTAGAGACCTCTAAATTAGATTTGGTTCATGGGGAAATAATATTTATGCATAGAAAGTGTGAAGCAACTGTACGGACTTTAAATATAACTTTCTAGTTTTCTACATTAAATTTTATTCTGAAGGATGCCATTAAGAAATCCAAGTAAATAACATCTGTGTCATTCTTATATTTGAAAATCAAATATAAAACATTGAGTTCAATTGATTTATATTTCTTAAATGAGTATAGGGTTTGATTTTTTAAATTAAAATATTTTATTTATTTATTTAGAGAGAGGGGAAAGGAAGGAGAAAGAAAAGGAGATAAACATCAATATGTGGCTGCCTCCTGCACACTCCCTACTGGGGACCTGGCCTACAACCCGTGCATGTGCCCTGGCTGGGAAACAAACCAGTGACCCGTTGGTTCTCAGGCCAACCACTCAATCCACTGAGCCACACCAGGCAGGACTAGAGTTTGATTTTTCTTTTTTACTCAAATCAAGTAATGTCAGGTGAAAACAAATATTACTTCTTTTTTGCTAATGATATCTAGTATTTAGTATTATGAGACATCCTACCAATAGTGTATGTATTACTTCTTAAATAATTTTACTATTGAATTAATTTTATTAAGTTTTCTCGATAAAAATAGAAAATAAGATGATTTCACAGAATTTTTAAATACTATTGAATACAACTGACTTATGATAAGCAAAGAATTCCACTGTAACTGATAATAAAATTTTTATAATAAATGTTCTCTATTTACTGTAAGCAAAACCGGTAGTAGAAATGCCAGACCATATAAAGCTATTTCAAATATGAGGTTTTGAAAACCTGTTGTGTGGTGAAACACCGAATCCACCTCTGAATAAATCCATAAGGTTAGAGACTGCTTATCATTATCTTGGTGGTTTAGTCTGATAGATCAAGAAACTTGTTAGTATTCTGTAATTTGAAGTAGAAATACTTTAAAATTAAAAGAAAAAGAGGAAGGCATAATTCCGGTTTCCACGGCTTTTCCCCTTCTCTTTACTACTGCCCTTGCAGCTGACTGGGTGAACAGTGATTAGATGGTGAAGCATACTACCCACAGGGCTAACAAGGCCAACATCACTGGGCCAACCCCTGTATGAAATGGTTAGCTTTATGTTGATTCATAGATTTAGACTGCTCCCTAACCCCAATTATCTACAGGCCAAATGCCATTGATTATAATGATGACAGGGTGAGAGAGTATATACAGTCTGGTGAGAGGAAATATATCCCTCTTAGGAGGAAAAAGAAAAAGGTAAGTACATGTCTTCTTAACATAAGCTCAGTAACTTGATCTATACATTAATAATACCATTGCATTGAAATCAACCAAGTAAGATTTGTTCCATAAATGTATAGAATACTATTTGATTAAATCAGTTACAGCTCTTATAGCAATCAACTCTCTCCAGTCCCCTTAGTAAAAGAGCATTCAACTTTAACAGCATAAAACCATGAAATAATAGGTAGCTGAAGTAACTACAAGAAGTAGCTCTTTAAAAAGCTTGAACAGGTCATAACATATTTTATGATCCATTCTCATAGTAACTTGACTATAATTTGTGTCTTCCATCTAAGAGAGGTTCTGAAAATAAAATGTAATTTTTAAATGAATAAGGTACTAACTACAATGATGCTGTTTTGATCATAATTTTAATATAGTCAATTGTCTTATGAGAAAATGTGATAAGAATTTATGTAAAATGTACAGCATTTGATGTTTCCTTCAGTGAGGATCTTTCCATAAGTTAATTACCTAGAATTCATTGCAATTCTATATAATAAATGCATTTATCATTATTCATCTATATATTGAACTATGTATTTGAGAAAGTAAACTTTTCTAAATTATTAAGGTATTTTAGTCTTGTGCATTTCTGTAAATCTTTACAGAAAGACTTATTATTGTAAAGAAGGCTTGATTAGTTGGTGACAAGTGAAAAAGTAAATGATTGGCAAGGCTTGTGGTGAAAATGGACAAGGCCTGAATAATGTATGGTTACACTGCTCTACCTCATTTTAATCTTTTAAGAGCTTGCTCTCTTATGTGGACTGCTACTCAAAATGGATTTGAGAATAACATTAAAGCATAGTGAAAAATTTTCTAGCCCATATAAGGGAAAGCATTTGCTATGAAGAATATTTCAAGTATTTCTTCAAACTGTGGACTGAAACGAGTGAAATATAATAAGAAAGAATGCTAAATTTATTATGCTGAATCAGTATGACTTTATCTGGTCATCTGAGTTAAAACTCAGGCCTGTCAATCTCAAGATACATTTGAGTTGCCATTATATATAATATTTCAAAAAATTATAATTGGGGAGGATAAGTTATTCAAACCTGGCTGTCATTCAGTTCAACAAACATCTACTCTCTATTTTATATACCTAGGACCACACAAAATATATATTTTTGCACTAAAGATGGCATGTATTATAGCATACTTTATGTAACACTGAGAAAAACAATGTTGCCAAATTGGTATGCTATCAGTTGTAAGAGGTAATCTCAACTTTAGAGATACTATAATATGAAAAAATGATATGCTATTAAATTAAATAAATTGTTCAAAATATGCTCGTTTATCTTCATCTCCATGTAAATGACCATAGTACAAACCACCAGACTGTCACATGAACTATGTCTTTTAATAGATCTTCCTTAAAATGAATTTTATCTCTTTGCTGACTCAGTCCACCACAATCTATTCCTCTTCCAGCAACCTTGGTGATCTTTTCAAATTTTACATTTTAATATATTAAAAACACTTCTGTAACTGCTCATTGCCCTCATGATAAAATCTTTTAAAAGCCAGAATATAGATATCAGATTATCTCATACTTCTTTATAGAATTTTTTGAAGGACAAGCTTTCATACCATTAAAAAAATAAACTCTGCAAAATATATTTGATTTTCAGTTACTTTTTTTGAATTTAAGCCATGAGTTATTTGAGAAGGGTTTTTCTGTTAGATTGTATATCTAAAATTGGTTACAGTAATACTTTTTTAACTTAAAACCTTTTTGCATGATCATCTTGAAACTCTCAGTCAAGAGAGGGGTCTAGTTCTTCCCTTTTCAATCTTGGCTGCACCTGTCACTTAATTTGTACATGATGTGGCAGAAGGAAATATACGTTACTTCCATGGCTGTCTTTAGGGGATGAGTAGAGTTCTCTTTCACACATAGAGGATGTTCTCTTGGAAGGCAGTTTTGATGCTGTGTGAAAGCCCAAGTAGCCTTTTCCAATACAGGTAATTTCACCTTACCTTTTGAGAGCCCCAGCTGGACTCCCAGCAGGCTGCCAGCAGCTGCTTCCAGCCATAAAGTCAGGCCATTTTGAAAGCTTTAACCATGACCAGCCGCCATCTCAATGCAGCTGTGTTAAACACCCTGGTAGAGACACCGGGTGCAACAGAGCTGCACAGCTGAGCCTAGCTAGTCTAAGCCTAGCTAGTCTGAACCTAGCTAGTCTGAGCTTCTGACCTCAGAATCATGAGCATGTGAAGTATAATTGACATATAATATACTGTAAGTTTTAGGTATAAAACATGTTGATTTAATATACTTATATATTTCTATATGATTACTACCTTTTAAGCCAATACATTTGGGGATAATTTCTTCTGCATCAATAGATAAAAGCTATTTCCTATTCAGGAACTTTAAATACCATGTAACAAAGAATTAGAAGTGGAGGGTCAGATTTATTACTACATATTTCTACAGGGATAATCATCA
The DNA here is from genome assembly GCA_004026545.1 of Mormoops blainvillei. NCBI lineage: Eukaryota > Metazoa > Chordata > Mammalia > Chiroptera > Mormoopidae > Mormoops > Mormoops blainvillei. The sequence continues at coordinate 271,629 of PVJD01000438.1, forward strand.
AAACTATATGATAAAAATAAAACTGCTAGAGAAACAAATGGTACTTTTTCAAAACAATCAAGCATTATGGCAATACCTTTTATAATAATGTTTCAAGAAGAAATAATTCTATATGCATTTAACTTTTTGATGGCTAAATATATAATGCATATCTAAAATAAATATAATTATTAACTAATATCATTCTAGGTGCTGCTGGGTAAATAAAGGACTTTGAGATTAGCCTAAACTGTGATATTTTATTGCAAACTTGTAGAAAATATATAAACCTTTTACAAGATTTATATCTTGCTAGGACCTAAATTTTAATGGTATTATTATATATACTTATATACCAAACATGTGGACATGTGGCAAAAATAATTTTTGTTCATCTGATAGTTGTTTATATTTAATTTGGCAGCAAGATAGATCAGCTATTGATTAGATTATGTTTCTGCTGCATTCGCTTTTTTATTCATTTCAAAAAATTTACAAATTTTGATTAAAGAAATAAAGAATTAGCAAAGAGAAGTGCCCTGCTATTGCCATTGATGTGGAACAAACATTGTCAATGTCAGGAATAGTTTGGGGATTAAGAGGCTAAAACAGTTTAATCATGGCTCAACAAATGGACCATCCCATGTCAATATAAATGGAACCCCATGATTACAGGGTGGATTGGTTAATGTCTGGAGGTATTAGAGGGAGGGTGAGAGGGAGGAGAGTGGATGTGTTTGGCTATTACCCCTTTTCCAATTCACTTGCATGTAGTCCCTTTAGTCAATGCAAAAGAGAAAATGCTAAGAACAAAACAATGATTTTTGCAAAATTAAACACCAAGTTCCTGGTTCCTAAGATTATACAATGATTTAAATATATTTAATTTATGACTTTTAATTTTAGCTATTTTTATTGAGCACCCGATTTCTGAGTTTAATGTTAAGGTAAAGTGCAACTTTGCTATGAACCGACTTGTGCATGGCATAGTATGCAGTAAAGTAGTGAAGTCAGTTGAATTTGGTTCAGAGCCTTCAAATTTCAGTTTTGGCTCAGTAATACCCTTGTTATTTATAAATGTTATGTGATTGTAAAGGTTAGATAGATTATACACACACAACTGGCATATTATCAGACACTAAAGCATAGAAATGGTAAAATTCTTGGTACATCAGTGACAACTGCTGAGATGACTGGGTTAATACTGAATACTAAAATCCACATCTTTGAGCTTCTATCTTCTTTAGCATCTCTAATCCCTTTCCTTACTCATGCCTTTTATTGATAAACCCAGCAGTCTACACTTTCCCCCAAGCAAAACATACTTAGGATATCTACTCTAAGAGGTTCTGGAGGGCATTTTCAAGTACTGTGCAGAGAGGGAGAAGGGAAAGGAGAGCAGGAGAAGGGAAAAGAAGGGGGATTGTGCTGAACATCTAAATTTGTTTACACTGTGGTGAAAAATTTTTATTTTGTAGTAACTATGTTACAGTATATTATAAAAGTGTTAAAATTTAAATTAAAATGTTTATTTTTAGAAATTTTATTATCACATCTTAATTGTCATTAAAGGAACCAGGTCAGCAATATGTAACACATTTTTTTAAGATTGATATTAACTAATATCATTCTAAGTGTTGTGGGGACAAATTAAAGATTGAGTTATGAATTATATAACACATCAGTGGTGTTGGAAGGTTAGAATGCCCTTGGAACTTTCTGAGATTAATACCGATTGGTAATTGGAGAGAAATTCCATACAGTCAGGATATAGTTCACATTACATGTGACATAGTTCACATTACATCTGTCATATGAGTATAACTCTAAGTTCAGAAATTCATCTGATATAAATTTCATGCTATTTATCTAACAAAAAAATGCAGTTATGGAGAATGACAGTTTTCCTTACTTAATATTGTTAAATTACTACCATATAAGTTAATATTTTAGGTGTCTGAAATATTTTTAGTCAAAATAAATAAAAGTATTGAATTAACAAAGCACATTGGTTTTTAATATATTATATTTTTGATTGCTATATTAATGGTTATAAGGAAAATAACAGAAACATTGTTAGTGAGATGCATTATTTTATATCTGCAAAATTTTTTAAAAATTAAAGAAATTTTAATATGAGAACATCTAAAATATTATATTACATTTGAAACAAAGAGGCTAGATTTATCAAGGTGATCACTTCATAAGGTATATAAATGTCTAATCACTAATTTTTACTTCTAGAACTAATATAATATTGTATGTCAACTATAATTGAAAAATAAAATTAAGAAAGATAGAAAGAGAAAGATAGCTTAGTTTCTAACAATGGCATGGGAAATTTTTGAAAGATTTACAGTATTTTCCAATATCAACTGAAACACAAATGTCATATAAATAGTGTGAATATGTATGTCATTTAAAAAGATAATTACTTTAGATTCTTTAGATAGTAAATTTATTGTTAACCTCTTTATATCACTGACCCCTATAACTCTTTAGTGTTTTAAGTGTTTACAACTTTTGCTGTAAAATATATTTTTATTTTATCTTTCCCTAAGAAAATATGTTTTTTACATTTTAATATAAATCAATTCACTTTGGGATGTGTTAATTAATCTTTACTTTGTGATTTTCATTCATGAACCTAATCAATATTTCCAGTTAGTTGCCAAGATGCGCACATTATTAACCTCCCAGTGTAGAATGGCCTGGCTTCCCACAGGTGTTAGCTCTTACATTCTTCTACTAAGATAAGTTGTCTTCAATGACATCATTATAAGTAGAGGGGTGGCTGGTATGTACAAAGGTCAGAACATGCAACATCGTGACAATTTCAGAGGTCAACAAACAGCTTCATTAGGCCAGGATATCATTCATTCACCAAGATGACATAAACTAATCTTTCCCTGGTTTATACTACTTGGAGACTTTGATCATGGTTTCCTAATTTTATTTCCATGTTATATATTTAGACTATAGGGAGCTAGTCCTTCTTGTCTGTACTACTTACATAGCTTCTTAATATTTTTGGTTGCCTTATCAGTAGGTACAGTTGGCTCATGATTAGAACAATGAGCCCATGTTTGAATGTGATAATTCATTAAAAAGATCATCTTCTACATTTTCATCAAATATCATGTTTCTGTGTAGTTTTATTATGTAGGGTACCATGTTTGGACTATTATCATTGTTTGTCAATGACTCCACTCTTAGTTCAAACTAATTTTCTGTCTTCTGTTAGAAGTTTTACAAAAGAATAATTACCCATTGTTTGAATGGCAATGAAAAAAACAGTGTTATGTTTTCTTCAAGAATGTATCTCAGGTATTCACCATTCCCTTGAACTTCTAAACTATCCAGCAGAGGAAATGATTAGAAGAAACACTGTAAGTAGAAAACAATGAGTTGTTGCATGTTTAGCAAGAATAATAAGCTAAATTTGATATACATATTAGGGATTTTTCTGGGTAAACCAGAGCAGATATTAAACTGTGGTTTTCATAATGTGTACTTTTGTTTTGCATCTAATAAAATCATTAAATTCAAAAATAAAATACATGAGTTATCAATCAGAGTACCTTTTGCCACAAGGCGAGTGAGTTACCAGAAAATGAATGAACTCCTGACCTGAGATATGAGAGTCTGTGGCACAAAGTAGATGAAGACCTAGTTTTTCTCAAAATAAATGTTGCATTCTGGTGTGATTACAAAAACAAAAACAACACACACACACATAAAAGACCAATACAAACCAAGCAGCATAGCCATTTCTTAGGGGCAACAGTGTTTAAAATAGAAAACAAAATGAGTGAATTGGTGTGAAGAAGCAATGCTTCTCAACCAGGACTGGAATCACCACCCACTAGTGGTCAGTGCTCGTCCTCTGATGCTGGCACAACCCGAAAACTGGTGCTTATCAAGTAGTGTATAGATATGAATGAAGGGGCATTAAGAAGTTACTTATATTGAACATTTGTAATGTTGTATGAATTTCAGTTATCTTAATACTTCCTTCTTAAACTCTTGAATTACGGAGGATAGGATTTGCTTTTGTGTTCCAATTGCTTTTGTGTATGTTTTTTACAGCAAATTTGGAGCAACTTAATAGAGAAAAAAGGAAAATAACATATCTAGAATATTCAATGTTCAGACTACGGACAGTGTGGATGTGAATTCCATGCAGGTATTAAAAATAACCTTATCATAGAAAATGTGATTTATCCAGGTCATTTTGTCTCTGATCTTCTCTTACTCCCCTGAAGACCTCTGATAAAGAATTTTTGGAAGATTTGTTGACTTGCGTGGGTATTAAATATAAATTGTTCAGGTACATTTTATTATTCCCCCAAATAAAAATGTCACTAATGTACTGAATTCTTTGAACATGTTGTATTCTTCCTTTGCTTTGATTTTGTCTATGATACTGGTAAACATGTGGAGGCTGAGCAGGTGGTTTAGATGAGCTGAGCTACTGCTGAACTTACTTATGGAAACCGTTTTCAGACCCTTTTCTCTGGGGTCTATTCCAGTATTATGCTCTCAAGCATCCACAATTGATGTAAACAATTGAGAGAGAATTTGAGCTCTAAACAAACTGTTTTAAAATTACAATTTTGTTATAAAATTTAAATATTATATATGTATATATACTTATATATATGTGTGTGTGTGTGTATATATATAGAGAGAGTCTGTCCAGAGGTATCCAGTCATGCAATATGAACCATAGAGACATTTATTGAAGAAGATACAAGATACAAGGAGCACTGTACACAGGACAACAATGCCTAAATCCCCTTCAAAGTAGGGAACTTGGGACCTCACAAATTTCTCCCAGCCTTCATCAACTGTCCCATTATATTTTCCTAAATCTCACTGACAGTCTGAAATCTCTCCCCTTTCAAAAGTGACTTTAGTTTTGGGTCCAGAAGTTGCAGGGTGCCAAATCTTGGCTGTAGGGGGGCGGAGTGGCCTGGTAATTTGATGTTTTGCCAAAAAACTCTTCTCGATACATGATGCATGAGCAGGCACATTGTCGTGATGAAGCTGCCCATCACCAGTTGCCCACAGTTGCGGCCTTCGTAATCATTTGAATAATTTCTGCAGAGGAATGTTCCAGCTTAATTCAAAATTTGATACAGATTCATTGCTCTACTTGCTCATCCATTTTGAATGCAATCAGCCACACAGTACACATGCTCATTCAACAGTGTCTACCGCCCCCACTGGCTAGTACAGTGAGGTCATCATTGCTTACACATGCACATTCCTGTCCACTCTCCTTGGCTGCCAGGTTACATCAAAGTCACACAAACTGATTCTCATTATATTAACAATGCCTGGACTTTTTTTGGACATACTTCATTCATATATACATGTAAATATAAAACTTACTCAACCAGGAGTCAGGGTTGAGTTTCTCAATCCATCTCTTATTACTTAGTTGATTGGGGGAAACAAAACAAACAAACAAACAAAAAACAATCAAACAAAAAAGAAGTGAATAGTTAAAATGTGCTGATCACTGTTATAATCACTTTGTATTACATTAATAATGAATTAATAGCAATGACAACACTCTGTGATAGATAACATCATGAGCACTCTCTTAAACATGATAAAATTGAGATGCAGAGCTGTGAAGTAATTTACTGAAGATCTGACAGCCAACAAGGAGTGGCTATTAGTTTCAAACCCAGAACACTTCTTCTTAACCATTCTTGAATGGTGATTGTTTTGAGTTTCAATAGTTTCATTTATAAAATAGAAAAAATGCTTCCTGACATGGCTATCCCAAAGATCAAATCTCCTAATCTCTAAATCCATTTCAAAGAAGCATTCCCTTTGCCCAAAGATTACAAAAAGTGTGTTATCCCTCAAAGTAATGCAGCCCTCCCTCAGCTAAGGTGTACAGATGGCTGGTAGAATGACTGAATTTAGGCCCCCACTTATCTGTTGCCTGGCAAACTCATTGCTGTGGCCAAAGTTCAGGAGCCTGGTAGTGACCATGGTCATGTCATTCCCTGTTGTAAAACTCATCAGCAAGTCCATTTTTCAGAAGCTAAAACAAAACTTATTTTTCAGAGCATAGAAAAATCTACATGATGCAGCCCCAGTCTACTTCCCTCCATTACCAATTTTTCTTGCATCAACATTCATCCATTCATACTGGATTTCTTCCAATTTCTGGATTTGCCCTACTTGTACTTCTTTGATCTTTGGGAAGGCTTCCCAGTCTGTCTAGGAAGAGCTTTCCACTCTGTCTTGCCTATCTAGTTCCTACTGCAAGTATGAGATCATCATCTCCAAAGTCTTTCCCAATGACATCCTGATGCCCGACAAGGCAAATTTTTCTTTCATATTTCCTTACCACCATATTCGCATCTTTATCAGAGCACATCCCATGCTGTTTTGTAATATTTTATATTTGTTTCTCCTTTTAATCTTTGAGTTTTGGGTTGCAGAGGACATTTTTTGATTCATCCCCATATCTTAAGCAGAGTTTGTCACCCTTAATAGGTGCTTAGGAAATGTTTGTTTGGTTGACCGCCTTAACTGATAATAAAAACAGCATAATTCCTTTTTTTAAAGTATATTTTATTGTTTATGCTATTACAGTGTTCTCATTTTTTTCTCCCCTTTATTCCCCTCTGCCCTACATCCCCCCTCCTACCAGTATTTCCTCCCCTTAGTTCATGTCCATGGGTTGTACATATAAGTTCTTTGGTTTCCCCATTTGCTATGTTATTCTTAACCTAACCCTGTGTATTTTGTACCTACCAGTTGTGCTTCTGAATCTCTGTACCTTACCTCCTCCTCCCCCCACCCACTGATAACTCTCCATGTGATCTCCATTTCTGTGATTCTGTTACTGTCCCAGTCATTTGCTTAGTTTGTTTGTTTTTTCGTCTTTAGGTTCAGTTGTTAATAGTTGTCAGTTTGTTGTCATTTTACCGTTCACAGTTTTGATCTTCTTTTTCTTAGATAAGTCCCTTTAACATTTCGTATAAGAAGGGCTTGGTGATGATGAACTCCTTTAACTTTACCTTGTCTAGGAGGTACTTTATCTGCACTTCCATTCTAAATAATAGCTTTGCTGGATAGAGTAATCTTGGATGTAGGTCCTTGCCTTTCTTGACTTTGAGTACTTCTTTGCAGCTGCCCCTTCTTACCTGCAAGGTCTCTTGAGAAATCAGCTGATAGTCTTATGGGAACTCCTTTGTAGGTAACTGTCTCTTTTTCTCTTGCTGCTTTTAAGATTCTCTCCTTATCTTTAACCTTGGGTAATGTGATTATGATGTGCCTTGGTATGTGCTTCCTTGGGTCCAACTTCTTTGGGACACTCTGAGCTTCCTGGACTTCCTGGAAATCTATTTCCTTTGCCAGATTGGGGAAGTTCTCCATTATTTTTACAAAGAAGTTTCCAATGTCTTACTCTTTCTCTTCTCCTTCTGGCACCCCTCTGATTTGGACGTTGGAATGTTTAAAGTTGTCACAGACACAGGTTCCTAATCCTCTCCTCATTTTTTTGAATTCTTGTTTCTTCATTCTGTTCTGCTTAAATGCTTATTTCTTCCTTCTGCTCTAAATTGTTGATTGATGTCCCAGTTTCCTTCCCTTCACTGTTGGTTCCCTGTTTATTTTTCTTTACTTCACTTTGCATAGTTTTCACTTTTTTCTCTATTTTGCAACCAAACTCAACCATTTCTGTGATCATCCAGATTACAAGCATTTTGAACTCTGAGTCTGATTGGTTGGTTATCTCTTCATAGCTTAGTTGTCTTTTTTCAGAAGTTTTGATCTGTTCTTTCATTTGGGCCATATTTCTTTGTCTCAGTGCTCTTGTTATAGGTTGTAAGGGATGGAGCATTAGGTATTTACCAGGATGGGGTAACCTACTTTTCTACATAGTAGTGCTGTATGTCCGAGAGGGGTCAAAGAGGAAACAATGCTGTTTGGTCAGCTCTCGCCCCTCTTTTAGTCACCTCCTCCACTACCCACAAGCAATTTTGGCCCTTCTGGTGCTGATTCCCAGGTGGGTGGCTTTGTGTAGCTTCTAGCACGCCATGGGTCTCTCCAGTGAACTTTCCTGTGAGGCAGGGAGTTTCTCCTGCCACTGCAATGCCCAGTGGTTATTACAGCCAGAGATTTTTAGGCTTGCTTTTCCCTGCGCTGGAACCCTGGGTTGTGTGGTCTGTCTCACTCACAGTTTACCCGCATGAAAATGTGGGACCACTGGGTCTACCAGCCACCACCTTGCCTTCCTGGTCCTCTAGCCTCTGGTTACCATGCGTCCTCTCCACCCTGGCTGTCCGTCTCTACCCCTCTTACCTGTCTGGATGAATGTTTCTTCTTTAACTCCTTGGTTGTTGGACTTCTATACAGTTCGAATTTCTGGTAGTTCTGCTTGTTTTTGTTTTTAAATTTGTTGTTGTCCTTCTTTTGGTTGTGAGAAGAGGCAAAGTATATCTACCTATGCTTCTGTCTTGGCTGGAACAGCATAATTCCTTTTAAAGTTTGAAATAACAGGGGGCAAAATGGGAAAGATGAGGATACCTGTAATAGCATCAAGAATAAAAATAAACAAATATTAAAATAACAATAAAATATATTAATGAAGATAAAAAGGTAAATTTTATTAGGTTTACCTTCTATGTTTATGCAGTATGGTGAATTACACTTGGGTCTATGTACTTTGATGAGACTATTTCCATTTTTTCTAACCATCCTACTTTATTCTACTTATCTGTATAGGGTTATTTCCTCAGTAATTGGGACTGTAATAATATAAGTTTCTGTCATTTACAGGCTACTTGGATTTTGATTCACAATAGGAACAAGCACATACAATGAAACAGGATGACAGAATTGAATTGGGGCTTTCAATTCTGATTTGATTTGATTGCCCAGGGTAGAGAAAGAAAGGTAATTATAGGACACAGAAAAGTATTTCCTGACAATGACACTTAATAACTTGCCCAAAGATTTAGTTTTTCTTTGAGTGATATCTACATTTCTTCATGGATCAGGGCAAATAAAAATCCTCCAGAATAAAATTATCTTTGTCCAATGAAGAAAATATATTTGGCACTGACTTATGCTTCTTTTTATAGTAGTTATGTCTTACTTTTATTCATAGATGTTCCTTCTGCAATGCACAGGCCTTGAGTAAAAAAGACCTATATACTAATCATTTTCACTTATTATTTACTCCTAACATAGTATTTGCTTCTAAAGGAAACATGCTCAATATAATAATAATAAAAAAATAACACACAACAACCCGGAATGTACTGATCAATTCATCATGTATGTTTCACATCATGAACACATAATAATCAATTGGTGATGCTTTATAAGTGTGATATTCCTAATGCTCTAATAATGATTCAAACATTTTAAAGTATTCATCAAATTATTAAATTCATTCTCAGTCTTCAGTTCTGTAGATTGTCTTTATGTTTCCTGGAACTCACTCAAATTCTTCAGTGATTGAAGTTTGAAAATGTCTCATTATGTTATACTCATAATCACAGGCTTTCTTTAGTTTTTAAAATTGTTTTCAACCTGATACTTTGGATGATGTGTGCACTGAGATCACATATACCTAATATAGCAAAGGGAAAAATAGTGCAACCAATTTAAAGAAAATCTCATCAAAACAATTGTTACCTATAATATTGAGTATAAACTTTCTAGGATATAGTTACTATATAATAAGAAAGTATGTTTCTTGAATTGTACTAATATACCCTATTACTTCATATACATTGAACTTTAGCTTCTGTTTTTTTTAATGGTTCTATGTTTAGCAGAACAATTTCATAATAATTTGAACTGTAATTGTCAGTAAAAGTGATCAGTAATGTACATGGTAGGTTAATTGCAATTATATTCATGTTCTTTTAAGAATATAAAAGTAGGTATATAAAATATGATCTTTCTCAATGATTTTGTATCATCTTAGTGGTACCAAATATGAAAATAATAAGAGGAAATATGATTGAAATTTTTATTTCAGTTAAATTTTTTATAGTTTACCTATGAACAAATGAACAATGTAATGTGACCAAAACTATTCAATTATATTTTAAAAGTGCACTCATATATAGAGTTTAAATCTTAGAATACAAGAAAAAAGTCAAAACCAGCCATTTAACAGTGTCAATTTAACCTACTACATGTGAATGCTGTGTCGAATTTGGTTAATTACTCTTGCATCTATTCTAATTTTATAATCTCTGTTTTAACTGTTGAGGTTAGACCAATAATATATGTTGTAATTAATTTCAACCTTTGTAGATTAAATATGACCTTTCTGCTAGCTGTTTTCTGTTTGTTCTGCTTGTTCTTCCTTTATGTATTTTTTCTTCTTTATTCTGCCTTTCATGGTCTTAATTGAAAACATTTATAATTCTGTTTTAATTTTCTCTATTTGCTTATTTTTGATACTTATTTTAAAAAGTCAGCTTTAGTGATTGTCCCAAGTTTTACAATGTAGAATTTTAAATAATTTGGCTCTAAATAAGAATAATGTTATGTATTATTCACAGTGACCAAGACATGGAAACAACTGGTGTCCTTCGATAGATGATTGGCTAAAGAAGATACACACACACACACACACACACGCATACACACACACACACAAACATGTACAATGGAATACTACTCAGCCATAAGAAACAATGAAATACTGTCATTTGCCACAACATGGAAGGATCTTGAGAATATCATTCTAAGCAAAAGAAGTCAGGAAGAACAAGTTAAGAATCACATCATTTCACTCATATAGCATATAAAACTGAAAGCAACAAATGAACAAACAAGAAAAACAAACCCACAGATACAGACAACAGTATGGTGGCTACCAGAGGGAAGAGGGATGATGTGGTAGTAAATGGTAAAGGGGGTTAAATATATGGTGACAGAGATGATGTGACTTTGGATGGTGGACACACAATACAACATGCAGACCATGTATCATAGAAATGTACACTTAAAACTTATATAATCTCATTAACCAATGTTATTATAATAAATGTAAATAAAAATAAATTAATTAATGAGTTAATTAACAGAAAAAAGAATAATGTTATGCAACCTCACACGTAGTATAAGAGCCTTACAATATAAATTCTCAATTCCTCTCTTTTACCCCCATGCCATTTTTATTATATATGACAGCTTTACATCCACAGTAAAAGCAATGTGCTTTGATACAAGTTTTAGTTTAAAAAGTAGATTTTTAGAGCATAAAAGTAAGAAAAATATATTTCAACTCTATTTGTTTTATTTTGATGCTCTATTGTTTTGAATGAGTCAAACTCTCTGAGAATGTCATATTTCTGCTACTTAAAAATTTCCTTCAATATTTTTCATAGAGCAGATATCCTGACTATGAATTTCCACCATTTCTGTTTGTGAAATTCCTAATCTTTCCTTTGTTTTTGAAGTATATTTTCAATGTGTGTATAAAATATTACTGTGCAAGTTTTATTTTCTTTCAGCACTTTAAGGACTCCATTCTCTTGACTTCTTGCTTACTTGGTTATTGCTAAGGAATGTATTCTAATTCTATTCCACTCTAGGTAAAATGCCTTTTTTCTCTGGCCACTTCAAGAGTTTCTTTGTTTTGTTTTCAGCTGTTTAAATGACTAGATATGGCAGGAATTTTTGTTTTGTTTTTGTTATTTATGAAGTTTGACATTTTCTGTAATCCTTGGGTCTCTGGTATGATGATCATCAATAATTTGTAAAATTATTTGCCATTATTTGTCCAATATTTTTTTCTATGTTGCACTCACTTTCTTCTCCTTCCGAGGCTCCAGTCCCTCATATGTCATGCTGTTTAATATTGTTCCACAGCTCCTGAATTCTCTGTACTTTTTTAGTTTGCTCTGTGTTTCTCTTCAAATGTCTATTTGTATTGTTTTTATTTACTAATCATGTAGCTCACTGATTATTTCCTGGGCTGTGTTAAGCCTAATCATGAATAAGTCGAAGGCATCCTTCACTCTGTTGTTTTCATGTCTTAACATTTCCTTTGAGTTTCTCTTGTGGTTTTCATTTCTTTACTGAAATTGCCTCTATGATCTATATGTAGTCTACTTTCTTCATTAGAACCTTTAATCAATTATTGTAGTTATTTGGAAAACTTTGTTTGATGGTTTTAACACCTGTATTGTGTCTGATCTTGATGATCACTTTATGTCTTCAGACTGTGCTTTTACTTACCTTTTTGGTTATGTCTAAAATATTTTTGTTGAAAGATGAGCATGATTTATGAAACTACATATAAGAAAATATAAATATAAATATAGAATGAATGAACTGTAGCACACGTTTCCTTAGCTTAAGCCCTTGATGTCCATTGTATGTAAAATTAGTCACAAGTTGGGAGGATTTGAAGGTGGTCTCCATTGAGATGTATGCTCAATTTCAACTTTCCCATCACTTTACTCTTCAAGAGAATGTGTTTTTTTTATAGCATTCCTAACTCTGTTCCAGTTTACTTTCACTCAGTGGTTGTTAGCATGGTGATGAAGGGCAAGATTTGGTGGGCATTTACTGATATTCTGATTAATTGTTAATTTTAAGCAGGTGTTGCCAATCTGGTTTAGGGAGCATGGGCCCACTTAAGTGTTCCTGCTACCCTGGGGGAGTTGCAGAAATAGCTGCTAGGCTCAGCACTCCACGAAGAACAATAGCCCATTTTATTCAATTCTTTATGGAATGCTGAATGTAGGAGGTATTTCTGCCCCTGCACCCTCAAGGCTAGAGATTTTGTTGGTTTGTTCACTACTCCCAGCCACAAGTTGTTGCCCTCAGGCTACATGTATTTTGCTGTACTTTCCTCCAAAGGTTTAAGTATTTATTTTTAGGAGAGGTGGCGAGGATAAGTTAACATGGATTTTAGTTGCAGATGAAGGTTTTTCAGGACTTTCTTCAGCCGTGTATACCTGCTGAGGTTCATAAATGAAAAGTTTGTAGAAAAGTATGGAACTTCCATGTTATGGCCCACAGGTGCTTTAATTCTCATCTTGACCCACACTTGTCTTTAGCAATTTGTCAAACATTTCTAGCAGAATCTTTTCATCAGCTTATATAGTCTTCAGGGGCATCTGTGTCACTGCTAACAAAATTACCTGGCCCTGTTGTTTTCCTATATTCACCTCCTTCTCTTCAGATATTGAGTTGGATGTTTACTCAGCAATCTTATTTCTATGACAGTTTGTAGAAAAGTATGTTGTAACAAATAAATATAATAAGTTTAAATGATTTGATTTCAGACATAAATTGCAAAGTTTAGCAGAAACTGGAAAAATTCTAAAACACCAGAAAGGGATGAAAAATCATTTTTAAAATGATAAAAGGTTTGTATACTTGTATTAGTGACTTTGAAATGCAAAAAATCAATATTGCTATCTTCAATAATACAGTGTTAAGTTTCAATATTCTACCAAGAAGACAGTAGTAAAGAATGAAGATACCATACTTAGCCAGCATTTAGATCAGGACTAATATAATACTGGGGTTAATAGAAAATAATGTTGGGCTTTTGTGGGAGAACAGACTGGGAATCATATGACTTCTGTTCTTTTTCCTTAGCTGCCAGTAGCAGTGTGACCTTGGTCAAGTTATTTAATCTTTCTGAGCTTTGTGTTCTTCCTCTATGAAATGAGGGATTTGGATCTGATTATCTTTAAGTTTTAAAAATCTATATCTATGACTATAAACATAGTTTAGGGCAGGCTGTGTTAGGCATTTAAATCCAAGCTGAATATTTTAGACTTGATCCTTTAGTAAATGGAAAGTCATTGATGGCATCTGAGCAGGAGGTTATCTGAAGCATTGAAAGAAAGAGTTAGCTTGGAAGGATAATGGTTAGCATATGGGTGAACTAGTGCAAAGTGTGGAGTGATGGCTTGGGTTAGGGGACTACTGGTGTGGTGATGTAAAGGGCTGATAATGGAGCACCACTGCATAACATTGATACAAAAAGAGAAGTGAAAAGTAATGATTTAGAAGAAGACTTAATATGACCAAAATTACTTATGTCTTAGGGATTCAAGAATTTGTTTTAATACATGTTTTCCTTTTTAATGTACACTTTCCAGCTCTGTTCTTGCTGAGAATTTTACCACATTTATGTAATCAAATACCTGAAGCATTCCAATCATATCATTTGTTATGATGGAACATTTAATTTTAGGTTTCTAGAGTAATCTTGGTCTTGAGTTTCCTACTTTAAAGTATCACTGAAACATCATGTGGGAATACTGGAGAGACAGTTAAGGGTTTTTTCTAAACTCGCCCCTCCGCACTATATCACATGCCCATATAATAACATTCACATATGCCAGGCAGTTCCATTCATAACTATTTCTTTATGATGAAAGAGGGAGCCTGGACTTTATGAGTACGGTGAACATAACCCCTAGTTAACTGGAGACAAATAAAACTGCTTAGTACCTGCTGTTAATAGCACCCACTTTTAACACGCAAAAGTGTTCATATTTTGATTCTAAATTCCATGGGCAACCTATTTCAGAGCAATTCAGTGTTGTCTAGCCATAACTGTATGTTTTTCTCTTCTGTAGATTCACAGATTCACGAAATTCCATTATGAGTTCTCTGTGATGGAGAATTGTTAGCCTAAGGTATGTGCAGACTATATTCAGGGTATTCTAAACTATTTCAAAACACATAAAAAGTAGCACATTTGTCTTACATCTTATTTCTACTTCATTCTTTCCCTCCCTAACACACACAAAGCATTATAAAACTTGTGTTTCCCAGATGGCTGATATGAGATACAAAGTGTGGCAAAGTAATAACCCTCCGAGGATACCCGTGTTTGTCCCCAGAACTTGTTAATTCATTGTATCACACGGCAAAGGAAATGAAGGTTGCTACTAATGTGATCTTGAGATGAAGAATGACCTTGATGGGGGTTATCCAGGTGGGTCCTTATAGGTGAAAGGAGGAAAGACAGGTCAGAGTGATGCAATCCAGGAAATCAATCCAATGTGAAGATGAATGAACAGGGCAATGAACCAATAAATGTAGTTGTCTTCTAGAAACTGGAAACTGAACAGTCAAAGAGATACCCTCTATAGCCTCCAGAAAGGAACATAGTCCGGTTAATGCCTTGACTGAATCCTAGTGAAAACCATATCAGACATCTGACCTCCACAATTATAAAATTACACAATCCTGTTGTTTTAAGCTACTTAGCTTGTGACAATTTCTTAGAACAGGAATAAGAAGCAAGAAGTATGTTAAATTCATTAGAATTTTTATTTTTATTTTTTAAAGATATTGTTTATTTATTTTTAGAGAGAAGGGAAGGGAGGGAGAAACATCAATGTGCAGTTGCTTCTGGAGCACCCCCTAGTGAGGACCTGGCCAGCAACCCAGGCATGGAACTGAAATCCAATGGTGACCCCCTGGTTCACAGTCCGTTGCTCAATCCACTTAGCTACACCAGCCAGGGCTCATTAGAGTTTTAAAATAGTACTAAAATGTGATCATTTACTTTGCATGATATAATTTTTATAAAAATGATTCTAAACAGTGTCTTATTTGAGTACAGGGCCAGGCAGAGACATGTTTTTCTTAATGAATTAGTTTGCTTCCTATATTTTGTTTTCTCCTGTTTTCCCCCGAATCTAGGAAAATAAAAGTTTTACAGTTAATTATTATGACATTCTATAATGTTTATTTCTTACTATGACTTTCTTCTTTGAATATTTTATATTAAAATGAATATTTCACTCTAATTAATGATTTTGATGAAATCAGCATTGAATACATCGGTAAAGAGAAATGTTAATAATAAATTAAAGTATAGCTTTGTTCTAATTGATTAGATATAGATAATTTCTACATGACAGAGAATTGGAAATGTCTGATTTAGTATTGATTACATATGTATATTAAGATAATAAAATTGAAGAAAATAAAGAAAAAAGTGAATGAGGGGACAATTATTTCTTATTCTATTTTCCTTTGTCTGTTCTTATAGATGGGGCCAGTAGGTAAAATTTGACAACAGATAAAAGTAGTTCAACCCTAACTATTCATAAAATTAAATTTATTAACTGTTTATTATTTTAGTTTTGGGATTTCATTAAAATTGTATTCAGAGTAAAAAGAAAGTATAAACATGTTTCTCCAAACTATGTCTCTGAATCTCTTCTACCTGTAGAATTACATATAATATGTCACTGTTTGCAAAAGTTTATAAATATTTAGAATATTCTATTCAAATCTGCATGGAATTACTTTTATTTATTGAGAAATAACTACATATTTTTACATTGAATTTAATTCTTAAAAATAATTTCTATTTCTTTAGGATCACATGAAGGTGTATGATCAAGACCCTACAGAACATTACAGAATTGGATGGCATAGCATGGTACAAACAACAGGTGGAACAAAAACCGGAAAATGCAAACTTCAGGTTGGCTTGGACTAACTGTGCTTCCTAGAAGAGTTAATACATGAATCTGACTCTTTTCTTGGATAAGTACAGTATTAAAAAAATGTGATTCTACAGCATAAGCAAAAGTGTCATATGTCAGGCGAGACACATGCCAGAACTTCTGTTTCACAGGTTTTTACATTGAAGAACACTAATGGGTAAGAACAAATAAAGACCCAAAGTTTATATAGATATCATCTTCAGAGGATTCTAACTCTTTGTGAACAAAATTAGTTTTTAATTACTATATTCTCAGGCTTTTATCTTAATAAATTTTTTGTTAAAAATAAATATAAAGAAATATAGGAAATACCTGTTAGTACCCTGAATCATTCATGTGTGTGTTTTATAAAATTGTAACTTTGAAAGAAGTAATAGAGTATTAACATAGTGATGACCCCATTGACTGGAATACTACTGAATCCAGCTTCAATCTGTTAGGTGAATGAAAAATAAATTTTGGTTGCTACAATTGAACATATAGAGTAAGAACTTACAGCAAGCACATTTAAAACATATTGTTATCTATTTTTTTAAGTCATGTTAGATATAGGAAGAAAAAATATACCTTCTATTTGTAAAGGAGGATTATTATATATAAGATTAGATATTTTTAATGTAGATCATTGCATGCATGTATTCAGTTTCATATATACGTGTATATATGCATATGTAGTTATCTATTTTTAATAAATGAAAATAAATAAAAAACAAATGAAGGTTATGTATATTGCCTTGTCTTAATTGTGGGTTTGTCAAATCAGCTTGAGTATATCATTCATTTATTTAGCTCCAGAACACAATGAAATTGCTTGGCATATTGCAGGTGCTTAATATTTTGTAAACGGATCTAGATTACTGTAATCTAGAGTCTGCAGAATGCTATAACTTTAAATATGTGTAGCAACTAATATGTCTAACCTCCACTTAAGCTTTGCTTTTTTGTTCCTCTCCAGCATAATCACATTTTTTCAAGTATTTATCACATGGGAAGGTTTTAATCAATCACCTACCTGTTTCATTCTAACCTTCAAACTCTCAAAGCATTTTAAGAAAATTCATTCTTCACTGGAGAGGATACTGAAACAAAAAATAGAAATCTCAGGCTATTTCTAATAGATTGCATATTAGCTAAGATAATAAAAGCTTGAAATTTTAGCATGGACTGACCATCATTTTAACTAGCATGGTAACTTACCAGGGTTTCAAATATGTTTTAGATCCTCATATATAATATGGTCTCAGTCAAGTGATTATTTTAATACTTCAGCTAGATTCATCTATTTCACTGGTTTTCAACTGACAGCTGCCTTGTAACCCAGGGGACATTTGACAATGTCTGGAGACATTTTTGATTGTCCACACTGAGGGTGGGGAATACCACTGGTCATTTAGTGTGATAGAAACCAGGGATGTTCCTTAGCACCCTATAACACATATAACAGCCATCTACAACCAAAGTGATGCAGCCCAAAATACAATAGTATCAAGCCTGAGAAATTATAATATATTTACATTGCAGTATGGCTTTCAAGCTACATTTTTACCATATTAGCAAATTAAAAGACTTAAAAGTGTTCAAATGCATTTATTATATCACTCAATTTTCACTGTCATACTAAATATGAAACTTAAGTGATGGGACCTAACCAATATTGTTACTTTCTCAACTTCTGGTGTTTCACTAATAATTTTAAGGTACCAAACTTAAAAGTTATTGAGTCACTAATGTATCACAATGTCTAGTTTTCTTACATTTCAGAGGAAAAGCTCCTTGCACTATTAGCAAGTGTGGAACATCATCTTACCTTTGGTTTACAGGGGCACCATTTTGTTTTCTGTGGACTTTCCAAAGCATTGAAGAAGGAATTAGGCACTGGTGAAATTGGGTTCATTTAAAGTTTTCTGATTGTACAATGGTTTTATGTATAGATAATGTTCAGTTACATAGTCCTATAATTTATTGTTTATGTTACCCTTTATTATAGTGATCAGAAGGAACTAATAATTATAACTCTCTTAATTAAAAAAACACAAAACATTATTCATTTATCAGCGGACAAGGCAGTCTTTGGCTCCCTTTTGTTTTCTTTTGTAGTATGTCGTTATTTTCCTGATCACCCCTACCATCTGAAAGCATTTCATGTCATTTTTCATGTGTAATATAATACAGTTTGAAGGGGAATGAAATATAATATTATATGCTTCTACACTTAGGAATATGAGAGGTAGAATGAAGAGCTCACTTTCTTTGTCTAGCTCATTTTCTTGTAGGTGTTAATTTGCCAAGGTCTTTCTCAATTACTGCTCAGAACCGAAGCATTATAGTCTCTTATTGGGTAAGTATTTATGAAGAGGTTTAAAGAAAATATATCACTGGTAAATGTTTACTCAGTGTTTTGTGTTTGATCTTTTTGGTACAATCTTTCTACTAAAGCTGGAATCTATTTTCAATGACTACATATGAATGCAGCACACGTTCTGCGGCCTAACAGATGCCATCTGTAAAAGCATTTACTTTAAATTAGTGGAATAAGTAATCAAAAGGGCTTTGTACTTAATGCAAAACTTTTGGTGACTATTAAATGCTCATTAGAGGGTGTTTTTGCTGTATGACTGTCAAAATCAGCAGGACGTTTATGTTAGATTTCCTGAGTGGGTCAAGATTGAATATGATTTTACAACCTAAATAACATAAATGAATGCAGGTTATTTCAGCATCTCCAGATGTTTTTAACAGTCTTTGCCCCTAAACCCAAAACTTAGTGCCATTTTAAGTTCTGCAATGGCATTTTAGTGAAGAATTTTTAAATTAAATATTTTGCATCTTAAATAAGTATGCTACTTTTATAATCCTAATATTTATTAATTTAAAAAGCTAGTACCATTTTTAATGGTAAATATTATTGAAGCCCATATCTTATGGGAATATATCCCTAGGGAACAAATAATATTAAATCAGTTTAACTATGTACTTATTACAATAGCTAATTATTTACAATATTTAATTATCTTATGATGGCTTATTTGGTAGATTGTATATGTACTGTAACTTCATTGAATCTCTGGAAATATGTCCTTATTATCACTTTGCTTTTAATTAAACATTCAATAGTTGTCTTGTTTAATCTAGAGAGATGTATCTATCATTCTCACTATTGTTATTTATGTAGTACCATGCTCAGAAATGGTACTGTACAACAAGAACAAACGCTTAGCCAAAATCATGGTCCTCAAACTGAGAAAATGAAACCTCAGATTTTTAAACCAAAGTCTGTAAGTCTCTGATTATAAAAGATAGTTTTGAAGACCCCTCCAGCATCATAATGAAACCCAGGAGTTACAAGTTCTCAGTCAACTTGCTTGCAGGCAGAATTGTACTTGAAGTAGACAGATCAATATTGGTGGTTAAGGACACAAAAGCAACAACAGCAACAAAGCTAAGCTGGAGTAATAAAATCATGCCAATTTATAAAATATAATGTAAGACATGCATAATGTAATTTTCTCTGGAAGATGTATAATTTGGCCAATTAATCTGCTTCCCTAATCTACTCTTGAACTTTTTACCATGAGGTTTAATTGCATTAGTCCTTATATTGCCCAGAATCAGAACTATCTCTCTGATAAATAAAACTATATTGTCCACCAACTTTGTCACTAGTGGCTCAAAGATACCATATAGTCCCAAGCGGAGGAGAAGAAAATCACCTTAATATTGTTCCCACTGTAAAAACCTCTTTTCTCTAGATTAATCTAAAACGTCTCTTTCTCTCACTAACCATCTTCTTTTCTAACATAGATTTGCTACAGAAACAAAAATATTTTAATCATCATCTAAACTGGAGTCATTTATAAATCACCTCTGAAGGGAAAAATGTGTGGGACATTATAGGAACTGCAATTGGAAAGTATATTGAGATTTTAGTGCCAGTGTTGGCTGGAGGGGTTAATCCTACCCATTATATGTAACACAAAGAATGAGTGAATGGAACTAAACCTTATCTGCAATGGGATGAAAAGTATCATCTTTTGGAAATGGAATTAGATTTATTAGTTAATTGTTTATTAACTTTTGATATGTTTATTGTTTATTAAGTGTCTGTTCAGTAAACATTTCATTGTTTGGATACAGAACCTCAAAAGAAAAGCATTCTACATCCTAAACTTATCATAGTTTATTTGGAAATATATTTAAGTAAATGAAGTGATAATAAAGTTAGAGTTCAGTGATAGAATGGACTGTGTGTTTTGGTATAGATGAAAGTGGAATGCTTTAAAAAGGCATATGGTACTTGTAAAACACAACGAGAAATATTGTAGGAAGAAGCAACAGGTATACTGAGTCTTGAAGGGGGAGAAGTAGTAAAACAAGTCAGGAGGTAAAAGATGAGATGCTTTCTTTGTGGGAGAAAAATAAGTACACATTGAAGACACGGAGGTGAGATTTTCTTCTATAATAGGTCCCAATATTCAAATAAAATAGATCTATTTCTTTGCATGTTTATCTGTAATAAAAATTACCATAAATTAGGTAATTTGATAAACTTCAGCAATATTAATCCCTAAAGCAGTTAATGTAGAATAAATAAAATCAAATTATCTCATACTCAATAGAATTTGTTGTAGCATATCTAAGAAAAATTTTCTGTTGGTTTATATTTAAATAAAAGAAAAACAATTTTACTTAAAATGAGAAAGAGAGAGAGAGAGAGAGAGAGAGAGAGAGAGAACATAACTCAGTGCATGCATTTGATCCAAACTGTATAAACAACTTTCACCATCTTGAGATATAAGCAGAAGGAAAAAATATTTCTAAATTAGCATACTATTTCAAATATTTTCATCATAATGAATTGTGTTTTTTTATTAAATATGTTAAGGTGATGTTGGTTAATAAAATTGTGTTGTTTTCAAGTATATAATTCCATGATACATCATCCATGTGTTGTGTTGTGTGCCTATCACCCAAAGTTAAATCTTCTATAACCATGGAATTGTGTTTTAGGGCCCTTTGACTGAAGGATATGGCCACTATGAAATGGTAGTAAAGATGAGTTCCTTGAAACTTTTCTAAAACAACAAAATAAAATAATTCTTACAGTAAGGTGAACTCTTTCAATGAAAAATAAGGCTTAAGAACTCCCATATCTGTGTTGTTTTATTGGTTATGCTATTACAGTTGTTCCAATTTTCTCCCTCCCTTCAACCAGTCCCCCACTTCCATAGTCAAACCCCACACTGTTGTCCATGTCCTTGGGTCCTTATATGTTCTTTGACTAATCCCTTCACCATGTTTCAGTCAGTACCCATCAATCCATCCCCTTTTACAGCTATCAGTCTTCCATGTTTCTATGCCTCAGGCTCTATTTTGCTCACTAGTTTATTTTGTTCATTACATTCCACTTGTAAGGGAGATCATATGGTATTTGTTTTTCACTAGCTGGTTTATTATGTGTTTTTGACAGCTTATAGATAACTGAGTATTTAAGATTTATACTTTCTTAATCTTTTATCTATATAAAGAAAAAAATTAAGTGGTCACTATATATCAAATTTTGGTGGAAAGATAGATTTTGATGTTTTATCTCCAGAGGTAAACATGTCATTTGATAAAACTGGGGGTTCAGGGCTGTATGGCTATGTTATTATATACATCTCACTTGAGTTAGAGATCAGTTAACCATCTCATTTCCTCTATTGACTCATTTAAAGAGAATCCAAGTATTTTTAAAATGCAAGAGGATGAACTGTATTTGTGTAGCATATATTCCCCAGGTTGTTCACATTGGTAGAAAATAAGCCAAATTCATTCTTTCAATTTCATAATAAAGAAGCTGAGCTATAAATTCTGTCACAAAAATGGAACAACCATGGCTCTAAGGTGGTGGAGTGGTGTCCTCTAGTGTATGAGATGACTTCTTCTTGTGTCAGCCCCACATTACAGTCAGCAACTCTGGGGCAAAGCAAGACCGTGTCCTTTGGCTTCATGCCCTGGCCTAGTGAACATGCTCCCAGGCTACTGTCTAGTCCTTTGACCCTTAAGTCAGTCCTAGGGACTTTCGCTCTGTCATGTCCACATTATCCTTCAGAAATGTCAGAGAACTCAGTTCCTGCTTGTTAGTGAAATGACAACATAGCAAAAGTGTTACTGTCCAGTTTTAATCCCATGAGAATGTATCTCAAGTATCCTATATGTTTGTTTCTTTGTTTCTTGTTCTAGATAAGTGTTCTTCCCTGTTCAAGCCTTTTATGTGAATTTAATCCTATATTTTACTGAGAATTTTGGCATTTTGCTCTAACATCATGTCACACCTGATATTCAAAAATACTTTCAGAGTCTCTCCCATTTCTATAGCAGTAAATGTTCATGGGGGAATCTGGACAAATGCAAGTGTGTGTTGGGTGAATCATGGTCTAATATCAATGGCTTGAAGCCCATGGGACCAACCACCCCTTAACAGGAGAGTCAGCAGCTCTTTGTCAGAGAAGGTGTGTAATAAAAGATTAAATTATTCTTTTCATGAGGCACCAGGTACCATGCTGAGTGCCTTATAAGTAATTAAAGTTAAGGCTTATAATAATGTCATAGAATATTTCAACCAGGAATGAAACTGAAGTCTGTGTAGGCTTAATAAAATATCTAAGGTCACACAACAAGCAGATGGTTGGGAAAAGTTTTTGTCCAGTTGTTAACCTCTCCTCAGTCAGAAAACACTTTCATATATCATTTATACTTCCTCATATTTGTTATTCCCTTTCTCTTCTTGTTACCTCAGAAGCAAAAAGCATTAACATTATTATATTTTGACACTGGAATAGAAATGTAAAAATATTTTCTGTAATAAAATGGTAAACATACAACTAGTGCTTCTGTTTCATATCAAATTATAATGATCATCTTAGAGAAATAACACGTGTTTGAGTTGTAAGCTGAACTATCAGTTTCTGTCACATGCCTGACAGACAAACTATGTTCATCCAGACATGGTGTGTGGCAGACATGTTCTCAAATTTAATGAAATGAGCAGGTCATTTCAAAGACAACTATTAAGAGTGCTAATACCTTGACCAGTATTTGGTGTGTGTGTGTGTGTGTGTGTGTGTGTCTATATAGTATATATATATATATATATATATATATAAATACTATATATGTAACTCAATAATTTTTAGGCTCTCTTCATTTCAATTCTTTTGATAGGTATGAAAAAGTAACTTTGGAAATGGAAAATTTAAATGAACACTGTGGATCATTGACATGCTAACACATTCAGTATGGACTTTTCTTTCATTCATTTTCCTGGAGCTCCTGTGTATGCAGTGGAAATCAATGTATCAGTAGTAGTTTTTATTTTATAAGATAGTAAGAAGTGTACTAATATGATATACTTAAGGCCATGTGTTTGTCACTTAAATATTTAAGAGAACATATCAC
Source organism: Mormoops blainvillei (assembly GCA_004026545.1). NCBI lineage: Eukaryota > Metazoa > Chordata > Mammalia > Chiroptera > Mormoopidae > Mormoops > Mormoops blainvillei. Next base: position 295,541 of record PVJD01000438.1, read on the forward strand.
AGATCACCTGAACTCAATTCTTTTTTTTTTTTAAGTTGTTTACACTACTACAGATGTCCCCTTTTCCCTACTCCTTTTACATACCTCCTCCCAGTCCCTGTTTCACCTTCCCTCTGGACATGACCATACTGTTGTCTGTGTCTACAGGTTATGCATGTATGTTCTTTGGTCAATCCCTTCCCCTTCTTTCATCCAGTCTTCCCTTTCTCCCTACTCTAACAACTGTCAGTCTGTTCCATGTATCAATGCCTCTGTTTGTATTTTGTTTATCAGTTTATTTTGTTCATTACATTCCACATATAAATGAGATCACACCTTATTTGTGTTTCTGTGACTGGTTTATTTTGTTTAGTATGATAATCCCCAGATTCATACATGCTGACAAAAAAGGGCTGATTCTTTTTAGTTGCCGCATAGTATTCCATCATGTAAATGTACCACAGATTTTTATATCAGCTCATCTGCCGATGGGCCCTTGGGCTGTTTCCAGATCTTGGCTACTGCAAATAACGCTGCAGTGAACAAAGTGGTGCATACATTCTTTCGGATTGGTTTTGGGGGATTCTTGGGGTATATTCCCAGAAGCGAGGTAGCTGGATCAAAAAGCAGTTCCGTTTCTAATTTTTTGAGGAACTTCCATATTGTTTTCCACAGTAGCTGCACCAATCTGCATTCCCACCAACAGTGTGTGAGGGTTCCTTTTTCTCCATACCCTCACCAGCACTTTGATTTATTGAGGCAAAGCTGTAATATTGGAATTTTTTCACAGAACTTTCTCATGTATTTGAACTGTTTTTGGTTTGAAAGTTCAAAATAAGCTACATTTTCTGAGGGAACACCAAAATTCTGTACACTTTTGTTTTAATTGTAGTGAAACAACATAGAACACCCAAGTTCCTATTGTGTAATGAGAGCTTTTGGTTCATTCTTACAGATGCTTTTTGTCTTTTGTTCTTCTTAAATAGAACAAAATCGTGGTATTTTATTTCCCTCTGATAGGACAAGTTTGAGATCTTTCTATAACATGAGACTTGGTTGGTGTGGTTCAGTGGACTGAGTGCAGTCCTGAGAACCAAAAAGTAGCTGGTTCTATCACTAGTCTAGGGCACATGCCTGAGTTGTGGACCAGGTCCCCAGTAGGGGGCACGCGAGAGGCAACCACACAGTGATATTTCTCTCCCTCTCTTTCTCCCTCTTTTCCCCCCCTCTCTAAAAAATAAATAAATAATATAAAAAAATAGATCTTTCTGTAAGATGAGGTAGGAACTCAAAAGGAAGAAGACCCCTCAAATTTTCCAGTCCGAGCTGCGTGACGATGGCAGTTTGATTACATGGAGATGCCTGCTCAGTTGTAGGACTTTAGCACTAGTCTGCAACTAGCTGCCACATGATGGTCCAACTGCCTGATGCTTTTAAGGTTGCTTGAAAGAGCTCTGCTATAAACTTACTTATTTATCCTTTTTATTGCATGTGCCCATCACATCATAGTCTTTGCCTACATTTACAAGGTTAATAAAAAAGGCTATACAATTCTCTCTTGGCAATTAGATAGAGTACTTAGAGTTCAAAGGAGATGCAAGTGTGTGTAATGCAGCTATGGCAGTCTTTTCAGTGAAAGACAAACACCATATGATCTCACTTATATGTGAAATCTAATGTACAAAATAAACTAGTGAACAAAAAAGAAACAGAGTTATGGACACATGGAACAGACTGACAGTTGTTAGGGTCTGAGGGACTGGATGAAAGAAGGAGAAGAGATTAGCCAAACAACATGCCTGTATAACCCATAGACTCAGACAGCGTGGTCATGGCCAAAGGGAAGGGGTGGGGGCCAGGGCAGTGGAAGAGGTGGGCAAAGCTGGGAAAAATTGGGGATGTCCATAATAGGGTAAACAGTAAAATAAAGTAAAAAAAAAACCCAGCATTTTTTACTTAGATTTTTTGGATTATTATGCAATAAAATTATGAAGGAAGAATGTGTACTTTTGACCCATTTAAAATATAAAATTACAGAAAACCTTTCATATTTTTTTAACACAGCCTATGACAAGGGGAGATTTGTTTAGAGTAGGAACTATGTTGGAAGCCCTGTTCTCACAGCCAAAATAGCACATCCCACATGAAGAAGAATCTTGGATTACACAGTGTTCTTGCATTTCCCATCAGGTTAACAAGCATGCCACGGCATTAAGCAGCTGTGCAGTTGCTGCATCATGCTGTGCATATGAGCTGTTTCCATAGAATTTTAAGCGGCATGTGGGTTAGGTGGTTTAAGCAAGAAAACTTGGAATAGTAAGCAATCATAAGCGGGCATGAGGCTGTTTTGGTGCACTAGCAAACATGCACACAAGAGTTTTCTGTGTGTGTCAGGAGATAGACAATTGAAGGGGAGAATATCTGAGTAAAAGCTTAGATTTTGCTCAATACATAGTTATTAATAATTTCCTTCGTACATATATAGTGTTAACATATATGATTAAGCATGAGACATGGTGATTCCCTAGAACTCACACTTTCTAATCCTCCATTATTTCTATTTTATTGGCGTGGTGAGCCACAACATTTACCAAACCATGTCCAATGAAGATGAGAACAACAATAATTGACCAAGGGTCAGGGCCAATGAAAGGTAAATATTTTGAAATTGTTACAAACATAATAAAGAATCTATACTTTAAATACAACTGAAACTTAAGAGATCAGAGAAATTCCCATCAGACTCTGTACAACAATATTTTCAATCCCATCTGCTTGATTCCACTGCTTCTACTGCAAAGCAATTATAAAAAGAAATGAATTTTCCTGTTATATATTTCATTTAAATATTAGAATTGCTAAGTTATGGCTTGGTATATATTTTTTTAAATTGCACTGCTAATCTGTCAATAACAGTAATGAAATAGTTTTTGTGCCTAATTCTATAAAGCAATTAAATACTTAAGTAAATTTCCTTTTGAAAAACCCCAACAATATTTTATTTAAAATTTTGTTTGATTTTATTACTATATGAAATAATCTATTCTGGGTCTTTGGGAATAAAAAGATTAGTCTTTCCAACCAAGACTTCACTTTCTAGTTGGAGAGGTAAGACCAATGCATAAGTAACTAAAATCTAAGACAAATATTAAATATAACAATAAAAGTACACTTTCATTTTATTTTTTTAATTTTTAAAAAGATTTTATTTATTTATCTTTAGAAAGAGGAAAGGAGGGAGAGAAAGAGAGAAGCATCAATGTGTGGTTGCCTCCCATGCACCCCCTACTGGGGACCTGGACTGCAACCCAGGCATGTGCCCTAGACTGGGAATCAAATGGACGACCGTTTGATTTGCAAGCCTGCACTCAATCTACCAGCCACACCAGCCAGGGCAGTATACTTCTATTTTAAGCTAAACATAGAAGAAATTATTTCAGAGGATTTAATTATTTTCAACAAACTTTCTTGAATGGTTAGGATATATGAGAGATTTTGGTTGGTGCTGGAGATTCAAAGATAAATTTGGAATTACCTTGGCCTCAAGGTAGATAAAGCATTGTGGAGAAAGTAACTATTAATTAAGGAATTGAAGGAAGAGAGGAATGCAGAAATGTGAAGTTGGAAAAAAACTTATTTTCCTTTCTTGCTTGACAATATTATGAAAATGAGCACAAATGGCCCAGTAATGAGCACATCACATAGGAATGTCTTATGTGAAGAGTGCTTGAAAGGGACAGGTAGGAAATAAAATTGGAAAGACAGACCAGAGTTACACTGTCAGGGGTCTCCAAGAGATCTAACATCTCTGACTAATGTCCAAGAATGTGAACTTGAGCCTGAGAAAGGGAACAATATGATCAGAGAGCAAGAATCAAGGGCAACTAAACTTGGGTTGAGTGCAAAAGTGTTTTGACTAAAAAGAGAAAAAGATGTGGGGGCTTGTTTGTAAGTTCTATCACTGAACAGCAGCAGGATTTAAGGAAAATTATGAAGGGGTGATATGTGGCATTGTCAGTGAAGTTGTAAAAATTTGACACCAAGTATGCCACAGATGCATGATTAATGCTTAGCTCATAAATAGTCATGGAGTAAGAGAAGAGATAGGGTCAAAGTTAACACTGACAATTTAAACATAGTTAACATGGAGGTCAGGGTAATCAGTTAAGAAATAAAAGAATTGGGAGAAATAATTTAGAAGTATGGAAATGACCTCAGTGTGGACCAGACTGAGTTTGAAGAGCTGGTGAGGTCTTATGATATATGTCCAGCAGGTATTTCAAAGCCTGGGACTAGATCTCGGAAAATGGTTAGGGGTGACATAAAGATTTTTAAATTTTCTGAACATAACTGATTTGAATTCACAAGATTTGACAAGCTTGCCATGAAACAAATAAAAAGAGAATAGGATACCTAAGGGTATCAGAATGATCAGATTAGGAGTAGGGGAGTGGCACACAAAAGCCAAACAGGAAAGAAAACAGAAGAGGGTCAAGATGGTAAAGGGGTTTTACCCAGGACAATATGGGGCTAGATTTCAGTGCATAAACCGATGCCCCTTTTGGAACACAACTCACGTTTTATTTGGAAATAGCCAATATTTATTTCGTTCTCATCTTTAACATGTCAGACATTTCTATTTTGAAAAATACATTTTGTTTTCTCTAAGGTCAATAATTAATGCCTGTAAACTATGTTTACAGAGAGTACGCATTTAACAGTTTCAGGTTACTATACAGATAGTGCTACTAATTCCAGCAAATTGCTGTGGTAAGAATGCATTTTAGAAAGTTGCTCTCGGATAGGGATAATGAAGTTTGACACCAGTGCTTCATCGAAGGAGCCTCAACCACTATAATGCCCTATATTCAGCAACACAAAGACCTGGAAATTAAATGCTGCAGGAACTTGGAGGAGAATCTATTTTTGACTCAGAGAGTCACTGAAGCCTCAGTGAAGTAAGAAAGATCTGAGATGATAACTAAATGGTGTGGACCAATCTTCCTTGCTTTCTCCTCTCTTATGCCCTTTCAAATCCTACATTATTCAAAGTAAAGGAAACTCACACTTTACAAAATGTACAAAACTGATTTAATTTGAATAAATATCATTTTCTTTTCAGCATCTTATTTTTCTTACCACAGCACCTACATACACAAATTATATATATATATATTTCTTTATTTATATTTATATATTTTCAGGGAAAGATATTCATTGCTTGTAGCTTCTATCTCCATCTCCAATATCTTCCGTTCCCTCTTCATAACCTTTGTTTTTTTTTCAGATTTTGGTTTAGAAAAATAATAAAATTTTAATATCATGACTTAAATATCGAAATACATTTGTGGGCTGTATTCATTTTTGTTCCAATTCTATTTTTATGTATCTGTGTACTTATTCATTTGTTTTTATATAACATGGATTTGTTTTATATAGCACAAAATTAATTTCTGGGCTATTATAAATGGATCTACTTCACTTTCAGGAAAAAAAAAGTAAGAATGTATTTTCTTAGTCTTTACTAAGATATGATATTTATTTGTTTTTAAAGAATTTGAACTGTAACATAGGTAAACTTAGACATATTACTCCCCCCACCAAAAAAAAAAAACAACACAGCAGGGTACTGCATCTAATTCTGTGGCCACTATTTTCTGTATCTCAGGTTATTTTTCAAGCTCTTTTTGTCATTCTCTTGACCTTTCTTGTGAAAATAGGTTACCTTGTTATTCTGAGTATCAATTACAGTGTCCTTGACTCCCTCTTGATAGTATGGAATTGAATTCCACCTCCATTGAATGTCAACAATAATGGATTTATTCAGCAGCCTGAAGATGGTGTCATTTGAAGTGGAGAAAGGAAGCCTTCTTTCTGATTTCAATTAGCAACGAAGGGAGAGTATTGCTCTTTTCCCCTACTTCTCATTGCCTCTGAAAGGAACAACACTGAAATTGGACTCCATCACCTACCTAAACTGGTTGAAATCAACCCTCTCTAGCAGGTCAGAGGCAGTTTATGAATATGGAAGCCTGAATTTTAAGATGTCTTGGGTAGGTTACCAACCTATTCTCCAAAGGGAAACACAGGGCAATTATTTTTCACTTACCAGTACGATTTTTCCATGAAGACAAATTAAGAGTGGATACAAGGATAGTGAAGATGTGCTATGTTTGTTCTATGTAAACAAAAGTCTTCATGTTACAAGCTAGCTCTCCTTTATTGTTTAGGACAAATAGACACCAAGAAAATGCTAATATTTGGTAATGAAGCCATTGCTTACTTTCCCTTATATGTGAGTGTGATTTTGTAACTATTCAAGCTGAGTTTCAGCTATTTGGCACCTTTTTATATGACTCAATGATTTGTGTTGAAGGAAACACGTTTCTGTTACCAGGGTTCCAACCTTGGAGGTGCTGGGTGAATTTCTACTTGGAGCCCTTTACTCCCATGAGACTCAGAACTTCCTTTGCTCCCCATAAGGCTACCAGCCAAAACCATTTCTAGATGTCCCCATTTCCTTATCTATACATAAGATGGTCATGCAAACAGATCTCCATCTTCCCTGGAATGTGCACTTTGTGGGTTTCAGAGTTACCCTCTTCTCGCAGCAGCTCTATCCTTCAGGATCTAGGGTGCACTGCCCTCAGTGTCCATGTAACAGTTCAGGAAACCATGTGCTGTGCTGCACTGGATCACAGTGTCTCAGATTCCAAAGTCCAGGGGAGGCACATATCCCTGATGGGACCCTGCCTCCAGGAGTGGGCTCCCATCCATGTGGGTCTAAGCCCCTTGCAGACCTCACATCTCCTGGTCCCATCCATTCAGGGAGCAGGGCCAGAGGCCCAAAATGTCCAAATGCCAAAAAACCTGAGGGAAAGAGCTTGCACCAAGCTCCAAAGTCCCATACCAAGAGAGCAACATCCTTCCAAGCCTGTAGCTCAGTGTTCCCAGTCACAGTTCAGCTCCAAGCATCTCTCATGAGTCTGTGTGCACCAGCCTGAGTCCTTCTCACAGCATTCATTTCTCTCCTGTGGACCTGCCTTTACGTTAGCCATCAGCTTACCTGTGTGTCTTTGTGCTTGGCCAGACAGGTCCCCCACAGCGCCACCAGTTCTGCTGCTGTCTTCTGCGTTGGAGGAATGATAAAGGTGTTTCCAATGGGCCTCCAGACCTCCAGCCCCACAGACAGACCCATAGGCAGATTTACAGTCAGTCCCACCCCTCACCTTCTATTTCTTGGCATACTCAAATTTTAAGGTTTGGCTCAGACCTTCCTTTGGGGCCGAACATTCAGCTCTCCCTATGGTGCATTAACGTCCTCCATTTTTGTAAACTCCTGGGTGTCTTTGGCCCTCTTTTCGGTTGCCATCTTTAGTCAGGGCAAAAGTTCCCAGCCACACACAGGCATCCAGACTGGATATATGGCTCCTGCAGCTCACACAGGTGCTGTATGAGTTTCTCTCCAGCTATGTTTTGAGTTACTCTTCCTAGTCACTCTATTAGTGCATGTTCTCACAGTCAGGTACAGTTTGCCCTGAGTAACAGTCTTCTGTAGCTATCTGCCTTTGTTGTGCAAAGTGCCTCAAATGCTGTACTTTCACCTCTATGGAGATTCCACTCTGCTCCACTCTGCCTTTTTGCAGGATTTGGGGTGATGGTGGGGTTCCCCTGCTTTATAGGCAGGGACCCATGCTCTGACCTACCCCATTACAATTTTTCAGTAATCATATTATCTTACTTTTAGCTACTCTATTTTTTGCTGATAATACATATTTATGTTATACAATTTTATATTTTGTTTAATTACAAATGATTAAATAAACTTACAGTTTTATATGTTAAGTAATTTTTAAAATAAAATTAGTTTTACCCATATAAAAAGTATTATACACTCCAGTAATTTTTAGACTGATTAAATTTCTAAAAAAGAAAAATATATAAATATTTGAGATGCAAGTAATATATACAGTCTGTATTTTGTCAACTCCTTTTTGTCTTTATATTTGTTGTAATGAACCATAGAACTTCATTTGAAATATTTGAAATATTTCTTTCATTTCTTTGGTTCAGAGTAATTTAGGGAAAGACAGGGTTTGAGAAGATGGAGAAGGGAAAAGAAAGATGTGAGGATAGATTCTGGAAGTTAAAAATGAAAAAAAAAAATTCCAGATAGGAAGTGGCATTAAGATTTGAGATATTTTTAAAAATGGTTACAAAGAAATATTTAGTGATAATAGATGTATTACAATGTGGAAATATAAGGAGGGCATTGTCAAGTAATCACTTTTAGGGGGGCTCAGCAAAATTGTATCAAATAGCCAAATGATAAGTAAACATAGTATATCCTTAATGATTAAGAATTTTTTTTAATCAAGAAGAATTATAACTAAGAATTTATTATTTCAGATAAATAATCTTTTATGCTATATCCAAGGAAATTATGAAAAAAACTTAATATGAATATTAAAATGTGTTGTCATGTGTCTCAATTTGAATAATTAAACATATTTTTAGTGGCTATTATGAATAAAGCATACTTACAGTGGTGGCATCAAAGATAATACACACCTATTCACTGTTGTACCCCTTCTCTGCTCATTAATGTACTGAAGACCAATGGAGTTAACATGTATAAATTCTCTATAGGATATTCACTGGTCAGCTGTGCAGTGGTCCTGTACATCCAGAAGTTAACTGAGATGAATCAAGTCAAAATCTCATTAGGAGACCTTCACCAAATCTTCCCCTCTCTTTCCTCTGATAGATAACCTTGACAAAGTGTAACAATGTCTAGATACACATAAAATATAGAACTTGAGTTCTGTGATTCCCATTAAGCAGGGGAAGTTCTTATGGTAAAGTTTTCCTCATTGTTGCAGAAACAGAACTATTTTGGTTTTTTTATTGTGGTTTTAATTATAAATAAAAAACTAAAATTATAACATATAGAACAGTTATTCTATTTGTTCTTTTCCTTTTTCATGTACTCAACCAGAATTGATTTTCTTTTTTTTAACTTTTTCATTTAAAAAACATTTTTCAATTACAGTTTATATTCAATATCGTTCTATATTAGTTTCAAGTGTAAAGCATAGTGATCACGTGCTTTGCAGAGCATCCTCCCAATATTTCAGGTACCCAGCTGGCCCCATATGGCTATTACAATATTATTGATTATATTTCCTGTGCTGTAATTTACCTCTCTGATTTGATTTTCTATTTACTGTGTCAGGCACTGTGTTGTACATTGGATTAAAACAAGAAATAAACATTCATGGTGCTTAACCTTTGTGGAGGTCGCAGTCTGTCAGGAAACAAAGAAATACAAAAAAAAATACAGTAATTATTATAAGAATAATTACAATGACAGTTTCTGGTACATATTGCGAAGAGGAAGCAGAGCTAGCTTTATTAGTGCATAACTCATTTTATAGTACAGGGTCCCAAGGTTAGAAGACTGGCTTTTGGTTTACTGTTTTGCTGTCACTTTCTGAAATTCTTAGTAATTTTCTAGTAAGGGACTCTATGTTTTCATTTTTCACTGGGTCTTGAAAATTGCTCCCTGGTCCTGAATAGATGCCACAATAGTAAAAACAAGGTATTACCTAAGTTGGGTAGGATAATGAGGGATCACTACCTTAGAGAAGGTCATGCCAGTCAGGGTTTTCTAAGGAATAAGCATAGGATAAAAATAACCCCAGATCCAGACATATTCCTGCTCTTGGTCAAACTGCAGCTTTAGGTAAATTGATAGGGGTCATAATAATTAACAAATTAACTGGTAGAAGGAGGCATAGATGTGCATAATATATTTATAAACCATTTTTTATAAATATGGAAGAAACCCTTTATAAAATGAACAAAATATATAACAATTATAAGGGAAGAATTAGAACAGCCTAATAAAATATGAAAATATAAAAGGATGGCCATTCTCAATAATCAGTGACATAAAAAGTAATCTAATAATTGATAATAGGTTTTACGCATCAAATTGGTAATCTAATTTATAATGTTCAGAACTGGTGTGTTAGTCAAAGTTCTTACTACAGGAAATGTAAGGTTTATCTAGGTTATATAGGGATAGAATTTATAAGAAAGAAATTAGATAACTTACAATTAGGGAAGGGGGTTGAAGAACAAGGCCTAAAAGCAAGCTTGTAAGAATAGCACCCCAAATCATGCTGAAAGATTGCTCTGAAAACAAAACCCCCATGGACCGAAAGTGAAAAACATCATCACTTCCTCTGCACTTATGACACTTCTGACCAGAAAACTTGCTATCACTTTACCTCAGTATCCTGACACATGTGCCTTTAACACTTGCAGTACAATGGGTTTTGTAAAAGATTTGTTCCTTAAGTCATCTGTCACATATACACCATTACCCATTAAAAAAATAAAGTGAACTTTCTTAGAGATCAAAATTTGTATTTATTAAAAGATATAATTAAGCCACAGACTAGCAATATATTTGTAGCTTATTGGTCAAACATTTGTATCCAAATATATAAAGAAGTCCTATAAATCAACAATTAAAACAGCAAATCAAAAACAGTTAAAATAGAATAACTTTTAGCCCAGCACTTCCACTCCTATGTATAGACCCAACAGAATAGAAAACAAGTATTTAAAATAAGTACATGTTCACACATGTTCATAGCAGTACTATTCACAGTCCCCAAAAGGTAAAAATAATTTAAATGTCCAAAATAGATAAATGGATAAACAAACTGTTGTATATACATACAATGGAATATTATTTAGCCATAAAAAATGTGAAGTAGTGACACATGACACTACATGGAAGAACTTCCAAAACTCTGTGTTAACTGAAAAATGATACACCTAAAAGGTTATTTATTATATAATTTCATTTATAAGAAATAACCAGAATTGACAAATCTATAGGCAAAGCACAGATTGGTGTTTTCAAGTGGTTAGGGGAAGTGGAGAATGAGGAAATTGCTTAATGGTCAAGGGGTTTTGATTTAGAGCGATGAAAATATTTTAGAATGTGAGAGTTGGTGGATATACAAGATTGTGACTATAATGAACAACACTGAATTGTTCACTTTAAAATGGTTAATTTTATGTTATGTGAACTTCACTGCAAAAAAAGTATTTTTAAATTGTATGGCCAAAAGACTTATACCCTTCACCAAAAAAGACCTATGATATGATCATCAAACTATACATGTAAAGATCAGCAACATTATTAGTTTTCAAGGAAGTTTAAATTAAAACCACAGTGAGGTACCATTTTACACCCAATGGAATGTCTGAAATTTTAAAAAATCTTGAAAACACAATGTTGGAGAGATATTTAGAAACTGACACTTTCATAGTTTGCTGGTGGGAGAGTCCAATAGTTCAACTATTTTGAAAAGAAGGTTGGTATTTTCTTACAAAGTTAAGCACACGGGCAACGTATGAGCCATCAGTTCCACTGTAACTCAGGTACCCAAGGTGAATGAACACATATTCCCATAAAAATGACTTGTCCAGAGAAATTCATAGCAACCCAATTCATAAGAGCTCAAAATCAGAAATAATCCAACTCTCTATCAACAAAAGAATGGATTAAAAACAAAGACAACAAACTCCTGTGGTAGACCCATGATGTAAATCACTAGTCGACCATTAAAATGAACACCCTGCTGACCCTTGCAGCTGTGTGGATCAATCACAACAAGGGTATTTTAAGCGAGAGAAACTGGGCACAAAACAGATATGCTGTTTGATTTCATTGGTATTATGTCCACTAACTTGCAAAACTGTTAAGTGACAGAAATCAAATAGTTTCTCTGGAGTAGATTGGAAAGAGCATGAGAAAATAATCTGAAGTGAAAACATGTTCAATATCTTTCTTCTGAGTGGTAGCTGCATTAATACAAATAATTTCCAAAATTCATAGGACTTAACATATGCAATTTGCACATTTTCTTTTGCATTAATGTATGATGATAGTTTTCCTTTGTTAATCAGGGTGATTTTATTCATATTTTTTCAATATAACATAACATTCAATTGTTATGAACAATAATGTCTGTTAAAATAGTTTAAACCTCCAGTTTTGAATGTGTATTTTGCTATTTTTCTTTTAGAGATTAATATCGTACCTGTGTCCAACCTCATTAAGCACACTAATTGTTATATGCCTGCTGATTTGCCATCATATGACATAATTTCCTGAAGTGCCACCTGTGATAGAACATATTGTACAGCTTCAATTTTAAAACTTTATGAATATTAAAAGCAAATGTTATTGCTTCCTTGAGTGTACTTGGCTTTATATTCTACTTGCTGTGCCTAACCCAGGTGTTGATTTAAAATTCAGTGGCACAAAATGATCATCTATCATTCTAAATTATCTCATATTCTTTTAATTCTTGATGTATCTAAGACAGAAGCCTGAACACTTCCTTTCCAATTGACCATATAGTGTATTTTGTCATCAAAGGCTGATGCTTCATCATTTGGAATTTCATTCTAAACAAAGATTCATAAGTGAGCCTTCCAGCAGCTGCCTTGTCAGGTTTGTGAAAGGAAAAGATTAAATCTACTATATTTATTCCAAGCTTCCTCTGTAATGGATCTCATATGAGAGCTTAATTTTATTTTCTGTTTATCAGAAATAAGGCCTATCAAAGACATGATATGCAAGTAATTATGCAAAGCCATCTCACAGATGGTGGATAATAAGAAAAATTGTTCGTGGAAATCTGTCCCTTCAACAAGCAAAGAGAAATGGCATTTGACTTTCCTTCTTATAAATTATAATACCTGGTGCTTCTTAAATTTGATGGCACTTCTACTTTACCAGAAAAATAAATCTGGTATGACAATAAACATTTTCAAATGGGGTGAAACACCTCACAGTCCTTCATTTATTTTAGAAACATATGTAGTAATAGATGAAGAGATATATAAGATCGAAAGATATAATGGATAGAAATATATTGATAAATAAATAGATGATAAATTAGTCAAACCATTAAAAAGAATGAAGCCACATAGTTGTGATGAGTCTTTTATGGATAATATTTATTCTTTTAAAAATATTTTATTTATATTTATTTATTTATTTATTTATTTATTTATTTATCTATAATTATTGTTGTTTTAGAAGAGAGGAAGGAAGTGAGAAAGAGAGACAGAAAAACATCGATGTGAAAGAGAAACTCACAGATCTTCAAACCAGGACTTGGCTCACAACCCAGGCATGTGCCCTGACAGGGAATTGAACTGGTGACATTTAAGTTTGCAGGATGACACCAAACCCTTTGAGCCACAGCAGTCAGGGTGACATTTATTCTTTTTAATTCATTTTTTAAAATTAACGTTATGGGAGAAGAATGTTGCACAGTCCAGTGGTTAATTTTTAGACTCATTTATACTGTTACTGGTAAAATAACAGAAGTATAAAATTATTGGTTGAAATATTTATTCATTTGTGTACTCGACAACATTTTTAAGAGACTGATATATTTCAGGTGGTCTTTTAGTGAAGTTGTGAGTAAGACAGATTGGACTCTACATTGGATTTATTGAGTGGCACAGAAAACAAACAAGTTATTATTTGACTTACTCTAAATATTTGAAATGAGATTAAATTTATCAAGCATGTATTCATCTAACCAGTACTTTCTGAATACTTACTATCTTCTAGCCTAATGGAGAAATGAGACTAAAATGGGAAGGTTCATGATAAATTTCAAACCAGGGAGACTAACACTGACATTTTTCAACCTTCAAAAACTTAAATGTGTTAATATAAGTTCACACAACTATGTTTGACATTTATTAGGCATAAAGTTAATGTTAGTTATTAATGTTAGTTACAGAAATAATAGCATTAGTAGTTAAGTTTTTATCATCATCACCTTCATTATAATTATTAATACTATCCAATACTTAGTTAGGCCTTTTTTATCCTCATATCCTCATATTATGTTTCTATTACTATGAATTTTTGAATAAAACCAAATGGTTGAAACAACTGTGAAATGAACAAGGATATCTACTACTATTTTTGTTATATATTTTGGGATATTGTTATCAATAATCGAGTGAAAAAAGGGGGTGAAAGTAATGATTAGAAAAAAAGATGACATCAACAAAGTGCATAATGACAATGAAAATTGTTAGTTAAGATAAGTTCCTAATATTATTATCAGAATATTGTGTGTAGACAAATATGTGGAGACAATTGTTTTGAGCATTGGTTTTATTTTTTATTGGAATATTTAGAGACCAACTCCCCACAGGGTGCCAATGTGAGTCAATCACTGTAGGAAGATGACGGACATCTGGGTAAGATGAAAAACCATTAAATCAATGTTATTATAATCATTTAAAATGTATTTGGAGCCAGATAATTCTTTATTTTTTGTAGGGGAGAGGGTTATATCTTGTGCATTATAGGATGTTTAACAGGACCCCTGACCTGTGCACACTAGATGCCAGTAGATTCCAGTAGCACCCTCACCCCTCCCGGGCATGACAATAAAAAATATCTCTAGACATCATCAAATGTCCTTGAGGGGACAATAGTGTCACTTGTTGAGAACTGCTGATCCTGAAGAAATGACTGAGAGGAGATGTAGTTTATAAAACAAAAGTCTTTGATAAATGGTTCACACATAAAGAACTCTGGTCAACCTGATAGAAGCTATGGCTGAGTATGACTAGGGAAAAAATAAAAGTATCAGTTATTTAGATTTAATAATCTGAAACAGTCTGAGTATAACCTGAAATATATGTGTAGGCTAAAACAAACAAAAGCTGATAGAAAAATCTCCATAAATAAAGTTGTATATTCAATAAATAAATAAATAAATAAAACCTTGAGCAATTGTATAATTTTGTAACAATAGAGAGCCTTAATTATAAATGTTATTTATTTCAACATGTGTTTAAATGCTGTACTTGGACTACAAATATAAAGCAAAGTTATCAGATATAAATTTTGTTTAACTGTACAATTAATTTTGACTTTGATTTTTAAAGATCAAACATATGTATACTAAATATGTTATTATCACTTTTATCAATTATCTTAACAGTAATTATTGAAAACTAAATTTAATGAAACACCTGGTGCCTTTAAGATATTTAAACAGGTTACCTGGGGTTTTATCAGCAATTTCAGTGCATTTTAAGTATAGAAATTTCCCAGCTGATGAAGATTTACTTATGATAAATGTCACTTTCACTTAACATATTTTTGAGATGATCAGAATGGCAAAGTTAAATTTCTACCTAATCTTACACTTGGAAAAATAAATAAAAATGACAGCCACAGTGTTATCAATATAAAGATGATAAAACAAATATTAAGATTCCAGATTATTTTTGTTGGCTATATATGATAAAATTTTTAAAATATATTGTATAATGGGAAAGTTCTTCCAAAAAATTTACTCTTTTTTGAACTGGTGGTAGACCAGTGGCCAACACCAACTTATTCCATTATTATGTTTATGTGGTACAAGGTGGGATTATATGTGGTATTGTGACTTCCTCCTGTGTGTGATTTAAAGTCATTACATATGTGTAGAATTTGACTCACTTTCTCTATCTTCCTATACTGGTTTTAATAAACTTTGAACATTGACCATGGACCTCTTCATCAGAACTTCAAAGAGAAGTCCTAAGTATACTTTTAGAAATTTTAGTATCAAGAGTCTTAAAGGCTTCAAAGGGGGGAAATCTTTCCCTTGGTTTTATCACTTTGGGAAATGCCCCATTATATTTTTTAAAAAGGAATCTTTCAAGGAGAAAAAAAAAATGAATGCTTTCAATTTGTAGGACACTGATCATCAATGGTATGAAAACATTGATAATTGAAAATCTGTAAAAATTTGGACATAATATTTTTAAACATTGTTAATAAGCATATGGAATGCATTGACCAAAATTTCCATCAAAGAAATCACATAAATGAGCCTAAGAAGCAGACTTTTTAAGTCAGGAAAAGGACTACAGCATACACTGGGTAAGTTAGACAACAGAACTATGATAAAAGTGGAAAGACTCTTTGAGACACATGGTACTTTCAATTCATCCATCTAAAATATAAATCTACAATTTTAATTAAAATATGCCTCCTGAAAATACACATTGCTTAGCATGCTTAAAATTAAGTTTATGTTGGCCTAGGGCATAATTTACATAAGGGTTCAAGTCCTCAGCTCATTAATGAAAAACATACAATTCTAAAAGGAAAATTGGAGAAAATTTCTATCATGCCCTTTATGCATAGCATTAATTTTCCTGTGCAACATGCTAGTAAAGAGAAGTTTCTATGTTAGTAGATCATAGGCAAAATATACCCATGTCTATTAGTGCATGTATTATATTTTAACAATCCCATTTCATACTTTTAGATCTGATTTCTGTTTAGTCCTGGACACAGGGATTTGCTTTTGCTGCTTGAGTTTTGTTCTTCAAGCTCTATCCCACAAGGCTGCTGCAGGCGGGACGCTTCATTACTATTTCTTGCTTCCTGGAACCAGTTCCTTCTTTGTTCTGGTTTGTCACTGGCTGATTCACCAATACTGGAAAAGGGGACTGGTTAGTTTTTGCTACTCAATACACTACTCTTAAAGTTGCCTTTTCTAGGACAATAATAAGTACTAGACACTAATAAGTGTTGTATAATCCATACATATGTTAAATCTTAATGAGAACACTAAGAAATTAGTTCTTCGACTCCATTTTACAAATGAGTACTCATTCATTGACCTTTATGCTACTGAGGCTGTGCTCAACCTCTTATGTATGTTGCATCATTTCATCCTAATAAAATCCTGGGAGGTTATTTTTTAATAATATTGTAATGAGCTCAAGTGTCCACTGAAAATTCACTTGTTAAAATTCTATTTACAGTACTTCAGAATCTGACCTTACTTAGAGTTAGTGTCATTGTAGATTTAATTAATTAAGATGATGCTATAAAAGAGAAGGGTGGGCTCTTAATCCAATATGATTGTTGCCCTTATAAAAAAGATATAAATTGGACATAGAAGCATACATAGGGATATTCCTAGATGAAGATGAAGACAGTTATTGAAGTGATGTATTTACAAGGCAAGGAAAACCCAAGATTGCTAGAAAATCCCCCAAAACATGAAACACTGGTAGAGGTCTGGAACAGTTTTACTCTTTGATGGAACCAACCCTGCTACTTCTTGATCTTGGACATAGTCTCCAGAACTATGAGATGATACATTTTTGTTGTTCTGAGCCAGCCATTTCAGGCTATTTTGTCATGAAACATGCAAGAGAATAGCACAATTTCCACTTTACAATTGAGGAGATGGAGGATCTTGAAAATGGTAATGACAGAGCCCAGGCCTGAAAGTGGGATTACCTTGTCCAGAAGGGCAGTGGCTTTAGCACAAAGGCACAATCCTCCTATTTCACTCATTTCCTCTCTGGCTTTCTTTCTACCTCACTCCGCCCACTCCACTTATCCTGGGAATCATGAGTCATCCTTTCCAGTCCTAGAACTAACTCCAGAGACACTGATTTATTGGCAGAAACTGGAGAGAGGACATTTGAGTCAGTGTCATTTGCTAGGGAACTCTCTACTAAGCCATATAAAAACTTGTTCCTAGCAAAATATCTCTTACTTTACTAGAACTAAGAGCATAGATTCACACTCCCATGGCCTCATACTAGTTTCCATGCCCACACCCGCCCCTGTCTTTTCCTAAGCCAAGCTCCTGCCTACCCTGCACAGCCTGGGAAAGTTTAACATTTGTGTGCTAAAAAGCTTCTGCTATCCACTGCTTTGCAAAAAAACTTACTGGAGAGAGAATGAATAGATAGTGAGCAAAGCTGTACTTTTCCATTTCTTCTATGCATAAAAAGAAGAAGGTGGTGAATAAGACTAACCCAAGTCTCTTGTGTTTAGATAAATTTATTGGGGTGACATTGGCAAAAGCATTATACAGGTTTCAAGTGTACAATGCAATACTACTCAGCCATAAGAAAAAGTGAAATGCTGCCATTTGCGACAATATGGCTGGATATTGAGATTGTTAACCAAAATAACCTGTCTTTTTGATATTCCTTTATACATGCAATGATTCCACAAAGACCAGGGTAGTGATAGCAAGCTATCCTCACCACTGCTATCAGGGTCTTGATGATTATGTGATTTTGATAACTCAGCTGCTCAAGCTTAGGTAGCTTCTATATCCAGCTATTCCCAGAGACTTTCTGCAATTCCAGGTGTTGATTCTATTTCCTGCACTTTGCTTTTCTTGTGGTGTCTGTTGCCTCTTCTCTGCATTCTTTCCCAAATGTGCTTCTATTATCTGTCTACATGCTTTCCCTTGCTCTCCGTCACACTCTACCTTGGATAAGGTGCTGTTGGAGTGCTTTTCCCAACACCAGCAACCTTTGTTTTGGCACTTTGTTTGTTTTTATATTCTTAATACAGATATACTTAATCATCTGCTCTAAATTTCTTTTTCCCTTTTGAATAGAAGGGTGTTATCCTTGAATCTTCTACCATTCTGATAGCTGCTTCTCTGTGAATGTCCTTTTTTTCTTTACTTACTGCTAAGTCTAGTTTTATACTATCCTAAAAATAAAGATACTGACATTTCAAATATGTCTTCAATAGGAAACAGATCTTTGGACAAAAAATATTGTGGTATATAATTGATTCAATGGTCTCATTTGCTTATGATCTGAAGGAGCTACAGAGCAAAGAGCAAATGCATGAACTATAATGCATTGCAAGATTATTATGCCTACATTATTATCTACTTGCTTCACTAATAATTATCCTATAATGCATGCTATAACCATTGAGTATATTCTATAATTTGAGATAGGACATAATTTTGAACTAAAGTGAAATCAGAACATAATTGACCCAGGAGCATCCCCATGAAAGGGAAATGATGAAAAGCATTCTGCAAGAAGAGGTGACATCAGATGGCAAACAACTGGCTAGGAGGACACCTTTCTCACCCATTAGTCATATGACCAAATCGCATAGTGTCTCCTAACTGTAGTCTTTTCATCTGAACCATAAAAGAGCTTAGATTAAATACTTTCTTAAGTCTCTCCACATGCCTGGGAAAAAATCAAATTTAAATTTTCAATAATCGTTTTTTCATATGGTTTTTAAAAATCCACTAAGAAATAATTACATAAATATAATAAAGAAGAAAGGATGTAAGAATAATTTAAAGACTCTCATAGTAGAGAGAAAATACAGAATCACAAATGATGTTAAATATTTTCATTTAGCAAAAGTATGTAAAAATTACATACGAGGAAAAGAAAACATCCAAGAGACTCCTCAGCTTAGCTGTCAATGATGAGGCAGAAAACAGGTGCATGAGCAAGTTGGTGGGGAGTGTATGAGAGATGATTGGACTTTATGTCTTTAGGAGGAAAAAAATGGTGAAAAAGAAAAAAAGCTTTCATTAATTGTGAAATAAAAACTGAAATAATTACCCAACAAATGGACTTTAAACGTGGTAGTTATCAGATGGAAAAACATTTGTCCACAAGGTTAATTTGAACAATATGAGATACTAAGATAACATTTCTTCTTCATGTCTCAGAAATCATCTCAGTCCATCCCAGGGCTATTTGTGCAGGTCACAGTCACCTACCAAGGACCTACTCTGATGGCTATAGGGATAACTAACTTCCTTCTGTAATAAACTTCACAACAGTTATCCTCTTACTTTTGGGACTATAAGGACTTCTTTACATTATTAATACTCATTGAGAGCCAACCCCAAATAAGTTTACCTCATTAGAAATTAAAACAGAAATATTAAAAACTTATTTGTAATTAATTGAAAATACAATAAAGCCATAAGATGTTATTATCAATATAATATTTTTATTAAAAAGAACTATAAAAATAGTTATAAGGATGGAATTGCATTTTATATTTACAAATCTCTTTAATTTCAGACTTAATTGAAGCTAGTTGGATTCTAACATTTGTTTCACATTCAATCTGTAGCAATAAGTATTTTGATTGAATTATATAATGAAAATCCAGTTTCAAACAACAGTAGTATTTTAATGGTCATTTGAAAGAATTGAGGGTATTTGTCTTTGATAACTATATCACAATGTGACAAATACTGTTTTTTATTTTAATTTCAACTAAAACCATATCAATAAATACTTCATATGATGATACATTAAAATCCATTAATCTCCTTGATACTTTAAAGGATCTTTTACTTATGCATGATTTTATAACTATGCACTGATCATTTGAAAAGTATTAGTTCACTCTGCTATTCATATATTCTTCATGTTGACATATTTCATGATTCAATTTAAAAATTCATATTTGTTAATATCAACATGGAGAGAAACCTTTAAGTACAGGGAAGTTGTCAAACTCATGATAGTAAAGACAGCTGTTTTTTTTTTTATTCTGATTTTTGGTTTTAAGTTCAAATTTTATCATTGGTCAATCATACTGAAAATTATTTTTCTTGAAGGTACAGGCTCACTTTGTTCATTTTTGAGAAAATGTTGACCAAATTACTGAAATATAAATAAGCACATCCTGCCTACAAGTGGGCTGGGGCCTGGAGCATTAGTTTAAATGTTTACTAATAAGTAAATTTAATAGGCTAGCATGGGTGGGTTGATGGTCTCAAAGGTCCAAAAGTAGGTTTTCTTCTTTCCCAGGATGTTTTTCTCTAATTAACTGGGTTGTAAAACTCCTGTTTTTAAAACTACAATATGCTGAGGTGTTGATTCTTCTTTCAGGAAGAGCTCAGTGTGTTATGTATTGGAGTCAGCCTTTGTGCAGCAAGTCCAGTACTTCCTCTGCTGTGCACTTGAGTGTCCCATTTGGAGTAGCCAAGGTTGGTTGAGGGTTTTGGGAAGAAAGGAGGGAAGGAAGAAAAGAAGAAAGGGAAGAGGGGAGGAAAGATGGGAGGGAGGGAGAAAAACAGGCTATAAGCTGCCTTGAATCTACAATATGTGTATAGAAATATTGGGAGGTTATAATTCAGATTTGGAGTCAGATGTTTTATTTCATGTCCTAGATACAGCACTGACTTTCTTGCCTCACTTTTCTTGTTTGTTTTTAAGCAGGGTGAATAGTAGAGTTTATCTCATAAGATTGTTGTCTGCATTAATTAAAATAGCACATACAAAGTAATCAGCCTAGGGACTGGCAGTGTGTAATTCTCTGAAAATATTAGCTGGTTTTATTATTAATGTCCTCAAAAGTATCAAATGGTGATCATCTGATTTTTATCAAAGAAGAAAGACTACTGTCTCTCCTTCCAACAAACATACTTAACTTTGTTTCGGTTCATTTGAAGTACATGAGATAATCTCTATGTGTCTGGTCCCTGACAGAAGTGATTTTTGTTGTTGTTGTTTTGTTGTTTGTTTTTTATGCCTCAAGTGTAGTCCTGTTCACTAGAGGTTCCCATTACCACACTAGGTCATTTACTTTGGAGAGCCAATTTTTAATTTGGATAAATAGAGAACATTAGAATATGATTCTCTGGAACATAATGTATTTGTCTGTGTTTTAGAGATGGGAAAACATCAGAGAAAACTCTAAAGGGAGGAGTGCCTTGAAGAGAGAAAAACTGGAAGTGAAAATTCTGTTGGGAGAACATTAGGTTAGTTCAGGTAAAAGTTGATGAGAACCTAAACTAAGTCAATAGCAGGGGAGATGGAGAAAAGGGTGCACCCAAGAGATAAGGAGGGATCACTATAATTTTATTTATTCTTGTATTCCTCAAACATATTGGATCAAATTATTCTCTAATTCTTTAAGCTTGGAGGGTGGAAGGTGCTGCTGAAGTTTTTAATGTTAATTAATATAGTATCTCTTCTCAGAATTATTATACCTCATTCACAGACCTTTTTAACTCTATGTCAATCGTCTTTTGTTCTGCTGATTAAAAAGCCATAGGGTCTCCCAGCATTACTCTCTTACTGTATGTTCACTTTATTTTGAATCTCCCTCAACATTGTGCCTCCTCCAAAACTCCTGCTTTGATTGCTCAAAACTTACTGATTTCTAATTATTCCCAATATGCTCATCAGTATTTTCTAATTTCTTATTTGTTAAAGGTATTATGTTTGGAGGCATTTCTCTTTTATATTTTCTGCATTCAAAACCCCATTTTATTCCCAGGAATCTTTCTATAGCTGGAAAAAAAGGCTCTACCCAACCTAGGACTTAATCTAAAATAAAATACTTTTTTCCATGATATGAATAAATATGCATAATATTTATATAGCTATGTTCATATAATACATAAAATAAAATATATAAAACCTCTATATTTGAATTTTTGAAGCTAGTTTGTCAACTCCTCAAAATGAGTCAGCATCTTGGATATACGCTTCCAAGCCCTAAATAAGATATTTCTATTTTCTATAAACTGGTGATGAAAAAAAGGTACATAACCTTGAAAAAAATTAGTTGCCAAGGTTCTTTCATTCAATTGCAAGATTACTACTTCAAAATGTTTAAATAATTTTACTAAGAATATTAAACCTTGAAAGTTTGATACTTATTAAACTTTTTTATTTTCAGAAATTTTATAAAACATGGTATTTCTATAAAGACATAGAAACCAAAATCAAAGAATGGAAAAAAATAATTATGGTAAAACTTAAGTACTGAATTTCAGAATGTGTCTCCAAAAATAACTTTTGGAACAGATCTTTATATTTTATTCATTAAAAATAAATTGTTATAATCATAATTTCCCAGTAATGCAGTAAATATTATATTATAAAAGGGAAAATAATTCCTGTTCACTATGAGAGCAATTTAAATAGATAATTCATAAGTTGATCTTATTCAGAATATAGAGTGATTTCTACTTGCTCTTTTCAATCTGTTGCCTCTGATTTCTCATGCACATTTAAAAAATATTTTCTTAGACTTAATCCACAGAATTAAAATACTGTATTATACTTTAAACATATTTAAGGTTATTTATGAACCTTGTCAAAATAAGTTCCAAAAAATTAAACTTGTTTATTCTTTCCCAACCTGTGTGGAAGAAAAACCATCTCAATATCATCTTTACAGCATCTGAACATTAAAACAAAAGATTAATAACTTTATCAGAAAAGAGAGATGATAAGACTTTTTGTTTCCTCTCCTAGCACTGACTATCATTTTAGCAGCATAGGACTGTAATATAAGCAGATAATTTACATGACAAAGTATTGAGGTCACTTCAGAGGTAGAAGAAATCACTCAGGCAAGCAAACAGTTAGTGTTCGTTAGTGTAATATCCCAAGTGGTTGGCAGATTTGCTTAACACATGGTCTTAACGGAGGTAATATTTTGTTTAATCAATGTATATCCCAATTACATTTGTTCTAATCTGTGGCTACAGACAAACTCTCAAATCCTAGACAGCAACTAGCTCCAGGCTACAGCAAATTTATAGTGAGATAGACAGTATAAAAAACTTTAATACAAATGAAGATACTATCTAGAAAAATGTTTGGAAAATATATTAAAATTGTATATTAAATACAAAATAATGATCATTGAAATCATTCAATTACCTTAATAGTTAATAATGGGATATTTATTATATAAATAAGGAATATATATTATTAATATCCGTATGCTGATGAAAAATTTGATATATTTTTCTCACTATGTTTGATTTGTGGTTCACTGAAATAATGGATGAAACTTAATATTTTACCAATATTTAAATGTGTATTTCTGAATAAAATTACATTAACTCTTGTTTAAGAGAGAATGTGAAACACAGGCTCAAATGCTTGTGCATACAGACTGTGCAAGTGAAACCATCAACTTACCAAAGGTGAATGATACTTTTAAGCTGTAAGAATTCTAGAATGAGATGACATTATTTTCAAAATAATTGTTTATTATATTTCCAACAGAATATTTTTGGACCTAAATTTCAATAATTTAAAAAACATAATGTAGTCTGATTTGCTTTCATTTCTAATATCAAGGTCACCATTATGGGAAAAAAAAATGAAATGTTCCTTTGTGTGTAAAGGAATCATTTTGCTTCTTTAAAAGGGTATGATACTCTATTACAGAATGTTTTTCTTTCTTTAAAAAAAGATTTTATTTATTTATTTTTAGAGAGGGGAATGGAGGGAGAAAGAGAGGCAAAGAAACATCAATGTGTGGTTGCTTCTCTCACACCACCTAGTGTGAACCTGGCCTCCAACCCAGGCATGTGCCCTGACTGGGAATCAAACTGGTGACCTTTAGAGTTGGAGGCTGGCACTCAATCCACTGAGTCACACCAGCCAGGGCCAACAGAATGGTTTTCTATTAGTTTAAATTCTTCTCCCAAATGTAAAGATCTTTGTTTTGGTGTGTTTTCCTTATTACTAATCATCAGAAATTTTAAAATTTAAATTATATTCTTTATTTTTCTTTTGTAATCATTATCACTTACATGAAGTGTGAGTATGGAGGAGAGAGAGGGAGAGAAAAAGAGAGGGGGGGTGAGAGAGAGTTATTGTGGACAGAAATGAGGTATATGCATACATGAATATAATGCACTATAGGAGAGAAGAATGTGGGAGCCATCATTTCATGCTATTGGTGTAGAAAATAACGCTGAGAAAAGTTTAGAATGAAACTATAAATTCTGTTAAATAGCCCTAGAAAATTTTAGTCAAATTGCCAAATATTATATCTAATAAAAAATCTTTCTACTGGCTTACCTTGTATTTGATTTCAACCAATGTATCACCAATAATGTACAGTTACTGTACATTAAACGGGGAAAAAAAAGAAAGCCAATTTTTAAAAAAAGCATGTCAATAAAATCTGATATTAGACATACATTATACTATAACTAAAATTAAATAAACTCTAAAATATGTTGTTTATTTATTATCAGATGTTCATTATCATGACTGCATTTTAGTGTTGAAGAGTAAGCACAAGTATGGTCATAAATGACAAGTTTACATTGTCCACTTAGTTATCCAAAGTCAGTCAAGTAGGAGTCTGTTCAGTTTGAATAGCTCTCTTAATTCTCTCTCTCCCCCCCTTCTCTCTCTCTCACTTTCTCTCTCTCTCTCTCTGTCTCAGCAGTTTTCCAGTTTTCATTTCTTTTTTTCTTTTAGATTAGAAGGAAGTTTACATTTACTATTGGGACTAAAAATAGAAACAATAATTTGACTTCATGAATGGTCACTTCATGAAAAAAAGTAGCAACAGAGGTGACAAGTCTTGTTGTCAAATGTCTCTGCAAATGTCTCATTTGCAACATTTCCAATGACAGAAATTCTGAATACTTTATTAATGAAAGACAATATAAAGTGTTGGTGCACTATTAGGAAAAAACATGACTACATAATAATCAAAATGCAATAAAACAGAACAAAAGCTACAAACATGTCTAATTGTTGAGGAATGCCAGTGATGGTGACTATGGTGTATCAGTTACCATATGTTTCATCCCAAAGAGGCAGAACACTGGCACTGTCAACTCTGGTAAGTGAGCCTAAGGCTGGATGACTTGCCCAAGTGTAAAATGTTAGGATCATTGGATGTATATTGATGGATCTCCAACTGCTGGTCTATTTCTCTTTCAAAACATTATGATGACTTAAGCCTTGTATCTTTGTAGAGTACTCATCTTAGACAATATAGGTTATCAATATAATTAGTGATAATTACATATATGAAAGCATTGATAAAGTACAAATTACTATATAACAATACAATGAGAATATACTTGATATATACGACCATATATTCATTGAGAATATAACTCATGTATTTCAGTCAGTCTGCTCTGTTTGCTGGCAACATCAGCAAGCATCACTTTATGCAGGAACACATGTGCAGAGGTGCAGAGTGTTGACTGATCAAAGTGACCCTAATTCTCTTAATCTCTTGTGGAATGTCATATTCTGGCTGATGAATAATTAGACATACCTCAAGTCAGGATTAGAGGGCACTGGCAGCTTCTATTGCAAAATAATAATTATGATGATTTAGGCCACTAGCCTTCTCTCTTTTGTTCCTTTTTCCTTCCTATTCTCCCACTTCTTGTATCATCTTTGGATACTGATCCAAATACCTGGGCAGAAAGAGATCTGTTTCCTGACATTGTTTGTATCACCTATAGTTTTTCTGTAATCATGACATATAACCCATTGTTTCTGATCAGCTTCAGTAAAGGGGATCCATTTGGCACTGCAGGTATGAAGTTCATCAGGAAGCTTCTCAGAAAGCTGTATGGGATGTGCATTTGAAGTCACCAGCAACGAATTCAGAAATAAAATATATATGACTATCTACTACTGATTACTAAATTCAGACAATTAAATCTGCAGTGAAGGCTTTAAATTAACTACCTATCTCTAACTCCCAGATTTTACTCAACTACGTGGATGCATCCATTTGATCTAGAGTTTGATCTTGTACTCCAATACTCACTTGGGAGGCAGCTCACATCTCTTGCCAAAGATTTCAAATGGACTGCTTTAATCCTTATAGCTAAGTATCAGAAGGGTTTCCACATTTGTGAGGAGGAACAAAGTAATAGAATGGTTGGCAGCATTACACTACAGGTTTCCCTTGAACTTCAGGATTTCTGAGTGATCTGCCCACTCACAGGTGTTTTGGTCCTGTGGCAAAAGAATGGATACTCTCTCCATAACCTGCTTTTATGCAACCTACCTTATCACAGGCTTTAGTGTCCTGTGGATCCTGTGAACACCTGGAAAGTAGTTGACTCATCCACATTTGAGTCATTTGTTATTCACAATAACTCTCTGTCACCCTCCAGAACATGTTTGCTCCCTTTATCTCAAGGGTAGTCATGGCTCACAGACAGCAGCATCTCCATTTTATTCTTGTCCATTTTCATAGCTTAACCTGGTCCCTAAGGGATGTATCTAGCTCTTGGGGTGACCCAGACTAAACACCGTGCCATGGACCAGAAATCTGACGGCATTGGTATCAGCTTGCACGAATGACTTTCTGCAAGTCTCACTTGGTTCGGGAACTAATGGGCAAAGGTGAACCGTGTGTATGGTTCCCATGTCCTGGTATCTCATACAGAGGCCTAAGGGTACTTCATCACCATATTGCTGTCTGGGAGTGCAAATGTAATTGGGAAACAAATATATCAATTTAAAACTTTCTGTTTAGGAGAGTGCTAGCAAATACCATTTCCCCAGCATCTGGACACCTGGTTGCTGGGGAATTGAGATCAGGTAGGGTAACAAGTCCTCTTGGAAAGGGAGGTCTAGAACTCAGTTTTCTAGGAGCAACCTAGAAATGTTTCATAGGGTAATTCATAGGAAAACCCTGCCTTTCTCTATATAATCCTGCAAGTATGAAAGACTGTTTTTTTAAGCACCTGTTAAAAATATGCTCATCACCCCACCACCAAAACGTTAAACCTATCTTTTCCTGACCTTATCATTTTTACCCTTGGTCTTATTACTAAGGATGAAATATCTTGACTTCTACCAAATGCCAATCACTCCTCTTGGTCTATAGATCCTATCCCATAATGCTTTCTAGTAGAATTTTAAAGCAATTATGTGGTTTCTCTTCAACATTTCTAATTTCTTTTTCTCCATCAGATTCTCATTATTCCACAAAGATGCAATATTCCTCATCTTTAAAAAATAAAGTAAAAAGCACCTTCACATATATTTCTAATTCTCAATCCAATTCTGTATAACTTTTCTCAACAAAACTCTTGAAATTTCTGGCTACTGTCACTCTCTCAGTTTCTCTGTTACTGAATAGCCTTTGGCCACATCCTTCATTAAGACTGTTCTTATTAATGTCTCTGAAGATGTCCACGATTTCATCTGCCCCTGTGCTCTTCAATAATCTCTCAGTAACATTCACCAAACAATAACTACATTTTCCTTTCTTAAATTGGCCTCCCAAACACTGCATTCTCTTGGTTTTCCTTCTACCTCTCTTTTTTCTTTGCTGATGGTTCTTCTATGTTTTCACCTCTAAATCATGACATTCTCCAAGGTTCTACCCTGTGTACTATTCCCACCTCTAAGTGTCTCCTGTTAGATATTTATATTCAGTCTCATTACTTTAATACAATTATATCTAGCCCCAACTATATTTGATATCCAACTTAATTTTTCAGATTGATCTCTAGCAAATATTTCCAAATCCAAACTGTTGGTGCATATATCAAATTCCAAACTTATATGTTGAGGCAAATATGTAACAGTCATCTCAATTTCAACTTGATAAAAAGAACATTTTATTTCCCACACTTTCAAAACCATTTCCTTTCTTAGATTGTGACATTTCCAAAAGTAGAACCAACTGTTGCTCTAGTTAAAAATAAATAGTATTTTTATTCTTCTGCTTTTTTTGCTTACTCCCTTACACTATGTATTTCTAGGTTAGGAACATTAGAATTAAAAAAGAAGTGTTAATTGTCTCACCAACATATACTTCATCATATCATTTCCATTTTTATTATTACTACTTGACTCAAGGGACTTTGCATATCTTCTCTGGACTATTAGCATAGATTGTTACTGGCTTTTGCTCACCTTTTACCTTTTCTGTGTGCTTTCTACTCAGCAGCCAAATGAACTCTGAAAACCACATAACATATGTCATGACAATCTCATGCTTTAAACATCTAGCTTGCTTATAATCAAGCTTAGGAAAATAAATAAATTCTTTCCTCAGTGTTTACTAAGTGTCATATGCACTGGCCCTATCTCATACCACTCTTCTTTGTATTCTGAACAAGAGAGTGAAATTATTCTATTTTTGTACAACTGAATTTTCTAAAGTTAACTGAGTAACAATGAAATGGGTTAGAAACAGCCTGACTCATTACCGCTCTGGAGGTACTATCATTGGAGATAGAAGTTATTGTGCCCTCATTTGTCTTTTAGCTGAGAAGACCAACATAGGTAGAAAATTTGGGACAACTATACTAGAATAACAATACAAGTGATTTTTTAAATCTAGAAGATCCATTCAAGCTACAAGGCTATATACTCTTTTATATGTGCTATGAGTTTCACATTTAAAATTTTGACTCCAAATTCTCCCCAAGTCTAAGACTCATATATGGAACTACCTACTCAAAATCTCTGGTTAAAAAATCTAATATTAATATTAGACTGCTAAAATATATCTCTTTATTAACTTATTCCTAACCATCTTACCCAGATGAAAACATGATACTACCATTGATCCAATTGCTCAAATAAAAAGCCTAAGTGTCATCTTTTGCTTCTCACGTCTTTTCATGGGTTGTATACAATTCATCCAAATACTGTTCTGTGACCTCTTTTTTCCACTGACATAACTGATCCTAAACCAGAAGACTTGCACCTTTCAGAAAGACTACTTCTGAAAGTCTACCAACTGGATTCCTGATTTTATGCTTCATCTTCAGAGACCAAGTTTATACAAGGGAGCCAGGGAAATTGTTTAGAAAATTGAAATTAGATTATGAAATCACATAAAATTAGTCAGTAGTCTTCCATTACATTTAAAATACACAATCCCAGTTTTATATCATAGTCTGTGGAGTTCTTTATGATATAACCTTCTCTCCCACTTGAATACTTCCGACCACACCTGGTCTTGCTGGTGTTGTTTACTGCAGTTCAGTTTCATGTTTTCCTTTCTACATCTTCTCCCAACAACTTCCTTTTTTCCTCAAGGCTTTTTAAGTTGTATGTTTCTCTTCTCCCAGAAGTTTGTTTGCTTAATTCATTCAGGTTCCTTTTCAAACATTGTTTCCTAGGGAAGGTAATCTTGTACACTGCAATGGACATTGTTTTGGTCTAATAGATTTTCCTTTTGACCAAAGCACATACTTCCTCAGTACCAGGAGCATGGCTTGATGTTAGTAGTCAGTTCAGCCTTTCCTAGGAAAGGGAGTTGTACCTCTCAAGTGTTTTCTCATGCCTTGGAGATAGCTAGTGACTGGTAGATGTGGGGGAACACAAGTTTGGATCACTTGCTTCAGTTCATAAAATCCCTTGAATGATCATCACAGCTCTAGAGTTCCATGTGGAATTCACTGAGAGCGTTGCTGCCATTACAATTTATTCAATCTTTTTTTCTTCCCAATCCTGCTTCATTAACTCCCTGACTGCAAATGTTTATTCTAGAATTTGTTTCTTGAGAAGCCAACCTAAGGCAAACACCTCATTTACCATAGCAAACCCTTACTCCACAGGACTTTATCCCAATTATTTGATTTACTTTTTATAGCTTTTGCTACTGCCTGGTATTAGATTAAATATTTATAAATTATTTTTGTCTCATGTATGCAATAGCACAATTGGAATGGGATGCCCCAAAGAGCAAGGATTTATCTGTCTTGTTCCCCACTTTATTCCCATTCCCCAGGAAATGCTCAATAACTATACAATATTATTGAAGGTATTCCATGAACAAAGTGAGATTTGAGAAACTCTGATTTATGAAGACTTTAAGTATTTGTTCTATTATTCAGCAATTCAATAATTTTAAAAAGTTTATTAGAGACATATGATATTCCAAAGTAAATCTCTATTTTAAAAATAACAGTGATAAGTGTTGTCTCTGAATTTTCAATGCTTTACAGTATCATCAGGAAAGAGGATGGAGTATTGGCAAGTAAACACACACTTTTATCAATGACTTAAGTGCAAGAGTACATTTATATAAAAGGTAGATTCAGTGTATACAGAGGGGTTTATGAAACTCTCCTTGGTAGTAAAAGAAGCTGTGTTAAAGAAATGATATTTAAGAGCACAATCTGACTGGCAAGGAGTCAGGGGAGACATGAGGAGGCTGGCTGGGTACTCTCAGGTGGGAGCGCCAGGGGGATATTTAAGCTGCAAGTTGGATACCCCTGAGATGAGTGAGGTCTAACCCATAAGTGGGCATCCCCAGCCTATAGCACCAGAGCCCCAAAACTACACAGATAACAGCCAGCTGCAAAAAGTAGCCAGGTTGGTCTCTGCCACATATGGTGGTTGGAGACTGAAAGAGCTGTTTGAAGGACCAGTGCATAAATTTTCATTTGCAGCCACTTACCCTGGGTTCCAGCAGGGGTGGGGGCAGAGTGGGCTGGAGATCCCTGGTGAGGGACTGGAGACAGAGGCTTTGGGGGGAGAACTGGGACAGTAGCCACAGGAATCCTGGTGCTCAGTCATACCCCATGCTTCAGCAACCATCTTGCTCAGGCAGACCACTCCTCTCCGAACAGTAGCAGCTTGAGAGGAAACAATAGACCCACCCCCAGGAGATACTCTGCCATGACCCTGTGGTGCATGGGCCTGACAGCTGAGTGCAGAGTGGCACCCACAGACAGTAGGCCCTTGCAGACCTTAGATACCTTGGAAGTCTCCAACAGGCTGCCTAAAGTCAGATGGGGTCAAAATCTGACATCACCAGAGGTGGATCCAGGAAGAAAAAACAGTGGAAATTACTAGATGCTACCAACAAAATACACTGTGGTCTTCTCTATGACTTGTGATATTTTCTTTTCTATGTAGCTTTTTAACATATAGTCCTTATCCATCAATTTGATACATATTAAGCCACTAGATTTTATACTATTGTTTATTTCTCTGCTTTCTTACAATAGTCTTAATCTCTTTACAGCTTTATTAATACGGGTTCATTTGCTGTTGATAGTGAGATTGAAAGGGGTGGCTATTTTTGCAGTCATGGGTTTGTTTCCTGGGCTTTGTGGTTTTATTCTGGCAACCAAATAATGGGAAGACAAAGAAACAACCCTCAATCACAAGGAAAGGAGTAATTCTCAGAAATACTAGTAAATGAAAAAGGGGTAAGTAAACTATCAGATACTGAGTTCAAAACAATGGTTATAAGGAAGCTCACTGAACTCAGGGAGTTCAGTGAGAATTACTAAAAACCACAAGTAAACTATGAAGAACTTACTGAAAACTATGTCAGTATGAAAAAGGACATGGAAACTATCAAGAAGAACCAAGAGGAAATGAAGAACACAATTTCTGAGTTGAAGAACACAGTAGAAGGAATCAAAAGCAGGCTAGATGTTGCAGAAGATCAAATCAGTGAACTGGAAGACATAGTAGAAAAAACTCCCAGAAAGAGCAAGAATGTAAAAAAAGGCTCAAAAAGAATAAAGAGGGGTTAAGGGAAATGCAGGACAGCATGAAACATAATAATATCCATATAATATGAATACCAGAAGGAGAAGGAGAAGAGCAGAGATACAAACCCTGTTTGAAAAAGTAATGATGGAAAACTTCCCTAACTCAAGGAGAGAAAAAGTCACACAAATCCAGAAAGCACAGATGGTCCCAATTGAGAAACCCAAAGAGACCCACTCCAAGACGCATCATAATTAAAATGGCAGATATCAAGGACAAAGAAAGAATCTTAAAGGTAGCAAGGGAGAAACAGAAAGAAACAGAAAAGGGAGCCACGATAAGGCTAACAGCTAACTTCTCCACAGAAACAATACAAGCCAGAAGGCAATGGCAAGAAATATTCCAAGTAATGAAAAGCAAACACCTGCAACCAAGGTTACTCTACCCAGCAAGGCTCTCAATTAAATAGGAAGGCAAAATAATGAGTTCCCAGACAAAAGAAGCTAAAAGAATACACCTCTAGCAAATCATCATTGCAAAATATGCTAGAGGAGCTGCTTTAAGAAGGTGAAGAAAGAGTGAGAGAAGAACATAGGTACAAAGGGAAAAATAAGTAAGTACCTATCAATAATAACTTTAAATGTAAATGGCTTAAATGCTCCAATTAATGACTTAGAGTAGATGAATGGGTATGAAAAAATGATGCACACATATGCTGCCTACAAGAGACCCACCTCAGAATAAAATACCTATACAGACTGAAAGTAAAGGGTTGGAATAAAATATTCAAAGAAA
Source organism: Mormoops blainvillei (assembly GCA_004026545.1). Lineage (NCBI taxonomy): Eukaryota > Metazoa > Chordata > Mammalia > Chiroptera > Mormoopidae > Mormoops > Mormoops blainvillei. Next base: position 328,421 of record PVJD01000438.1, read on the forward strand.
ATGCACAGGAAAGAAAAGTTGGGGTAGCAATACTTATATCTGATGAAATAGACTTCAAAACAAAGGCCCATAAAGGGAGACACAGAAGGGCACTTCTTAATACTCAAAAGATGAATCCATCAAGAAGACATAAACATTGTAAACCTATATGCACCCAACATAGGAGCACCCAAATATATAATGAAAATCCTGGAGGACTTCAAGAAAGATATAGATAGCAACACAATTATAGTAGGGGATTTTAATACCCCACTGTCAACAATGGATAGATCATCCAAACAAGGGTATTGTGGAACTGAACAACACATTAGATAAAATGGACTTAACTTATGTATTATAGAACTTGTCATCCCAAAGAAGTAAACTACAGATTCTTTACAAATGCACATGGAATATTTTCAAAGAGTGACTACATGATAAGGCACAAAACAAGTCTCCACAAATTTAAGAAAATTGAAATCATATCAAGAATTTTCTCAGACTACAAAGGTTTAAAACTAGAAACCAAACTCAAGGATAAAAATCAAAAGCATTCAAACTCATGGAGACTGAATAGTATGCTATTAAACAAGGACTGGATTGATAATGAGGTCGAAGAAGAAATCAAATAGTTTCTGGAAACAAATGAATATGAACATACAACAGTCCAAAACTTATGGAACACAGCAAAGGCAGTATGAGAGGAAAGTTAATAGCACATGGGCCTACCTAAAAAAGATAGAAACATTTCAAAAAAACTACCTAACCCAACATTTATGAGAACTGAAGGAACAACAACATAACCCAGACAAATAAAGGGATAGAAATAATCAAGATCAGAGCAGACTTGAATGACATAGAGACTAAAAGACAATTCAAAGGATCAATGAATCCAGGAGCTGATTCTTTGAAAAGATAAACAAAATTGACAAGCTTTTAAGCAGACACGTCAAGAAAAAAAGGGAGATGGCCCAAATAAATTATATCAGAAATGAAAGAGGAGAAATTACAACTGATGCCACAGAAATACAAAGGATTGTAAGAAATTACTACAAATAATTACATGCCAAGAAATATGAAAGCCTGGGTGAAATGGACAAATTTCTAGAAAAATATAATCTTCCAAAACTGAAAAAGAAGAAGCAGAAAACCAGAACAGACCAATAACAGCTTGTGAAACTGAAGCAATAATAAAAAACTCCAGACACAAATGCCCTGGACCAGAGAGTTTCACTGGAGAATTTTATGAAACATTTAAGAAGAGTTAACCCCTGTCCTTCTCAGATTATTCCAAAAAGTCCAAAAAGAGAGAAGACTCCCAAACTTTTTTTTTATGAGACCAGCATCATCCTAATTGCAAAACCAGATAAAGACACAACAAACAAAGGAAACTATAGCTCCATATCGCTGATAATCATAGACACTGAAATCCTCAACAAAATATTGGCAAACCACATCCAGCAAACATTAAAAAGATCAAACACCATGATTATGTGGGATTCAACCCAGGGATGCAAAAATGGTACAATATTTGCAAAGCAATAAATGTAACACATCACATAAACAAAAGGAAAGACAAAAATCACATTATCATATCAATAGATGCAGAAAAAGCATTCTATAATGTACAGCACCCATATATGATAAAACACTCAGAAAAGTGGGAATAAAGTATACCTCAACATAATAAAGACAATATATGAGCAACCTACATCCAGTATTATACTGAATGGGCAAAAACTAAAAGCTTTCCCACTGATATCAAGAAAAAGACAAGGATGTCCTCTTTCACTACTTCTATTCACCATAGTATTAGAAGTTCTATCCACAGTCATCAGACAAGAAAAAGAAATAAAAGACATCTAAATTCAAAAGGTGGAAGTGAAACCGTCATTGTTTGCAGATGACATGATAGTTTACATTGAAAGCCATATACTCCACTGAAAAACTATTCAACCTAATAAGTGAATTTGGTAAAACAGTGAGATACAAAGTCAATATTCAGAAATTGAAGGTATTTGTGTATACCTGCAATGAAATAGCAGAATCAGAAATCAGGCAAAATCCCATTTACTACACAAACAAGAAAATGAAATACATAGGGATAAACTTAACCAAGCAAGTTAAAGGCCTATATTAAGAAAAAAACTATACAACACCGAAGAAAGAAATTAAGAAAGACACAAATAAATGGAAGCGTATACCATGTTCATGGATTGGAATAATTAACATCATCAAAATGTCCATACTACTGAAAGCAATTTATAGATTCAATACAATCCCTATTAAAATACCAATGATCTGTTTCACAGATAAACAACAAACATTTCAAAAATTTATATGGAATCTTAAACAACCCTGAATAGCTGCAGCAATTTTGATTAAGATGAACAAAGTAGGAGGTATCACAATACCAGACATCAAATTATATTATAAGGCCAATGTAATCCAAACAGTCTGGTACTGGCATAAGAATAGATACATAGATCAGTAGAATGCATAGTGAGACCCAAAATAAACCCATGTCTCTATGATCAATTAATATTTAAAAAAGTGGGTAGAAGCATAAAATGGAATACACATATCCTCTTTAACAAATGGTGTTGAGAGATCTGGACAGTTACATGCAAAAAAATGAAATTCAACCACGAACTTATACCACACACAAAAATCAACTCTAGACAGATAAAAGACTTAAATATAAGTTGCAACATCATAAAAGTCCTTGAGGAAAACATAGGCAGGGAAATCTCAGATATTTCATGTAGCAATATTTTCACCAATATGTCCCCTAGAGCAATGGACATAAAGGAGAGAATAAACAAATGGGACTTCATCAAAATAAGAAGCTTCTGCACAGCTACTGAAAACATCAGCAAAATGAAAAAGGAATCAACTGTATTGGAAAATACATTGGCCAATGATACCTTAGACAAGGGTTTGATCTCCAAAATATATGAAGAGCTCACTCGACTCCACTCCAGCAAGAGAACAATCCAATTACAAAATGGGCAAAGGATCTGAACAGACATTTCTCCAAGTAGGATGTACAGAGGGCCCAGAGACATATGAAAGGATGCTCAGTATCACTAGATATCAGAGAGATGCATGTCATAACCACAATGAGATACCACTTCATACCAGTCATGATGGCCACCATAAACAAATCAACAAACAACAAGGGCTGGCGAAGATGTTGAGAAAAGGGAATCCTAGTACACTGTTGGTGGGGATGCAGACTGGTGCACCCACTGTTGAAACATTTTGGAACTTCCTCAAAAAACTAAAAGTGGAACTGCCTTTTGACCCAGCAATTCCACTGTTGGGATTGTACCCTAAGATCCTGATACACCAATTCAGAAGAACCTATGCACCTCAATGTTCATAGCAGTACAATTTACAATAGCCAAGAACTGGCAACAACCTAAATGCCCAATGGTAAATGAGTGGATCAATAAACTATGGTACACATACACAATATAATACTATGCAGCAGAAAGGAAGAAAGTGCTATACCCTTTGCAACAGTATGGTTGTAACTGGACAGCACCATTCTAAGTAAAATATGCCAGGCAGTGAAAGACAGATACAATGTGATCTCATTTATAAGTGAAACCTAATCAACAAAATAAACAAGCAAGCAGAATATAACAAGCAACACTGAAATTAAAAACAAAATGAGAGTAACCAGAGGGGAGCAGGGAAAGGGATAATGGGAGAAAAGAAGGGGAAGGGTCATCAAGGAACATACATAAAGGACACATGGACAAAATCAAATAGAGGAAGGATTGAGGGTGGGAGGTGGGGATGGGTGGCGCTGCAGAATGTGGTGGTGGAAAAATGTTGAAAACAAACAAACAAACAAACAAATAAATAAATAAATACTTTAAAAAAAGAGATTTGAACTGAACTGAACATGAGCACTCACTTGCCAGAAGGGAGAAAGAGAGAGTTAATGAGGATTATGACCAGAGGTCTACAAATGCACAGAGAAAGGAAGATAAGAAGAATCCTGTTTTGCCCAAATGTATAGAAGTAATTTAGGAAGCCTGCAGTTCAAGGTATAAAGAAACAACTATTATGTAATGGCACTAGAAAGTGTTTTAAAAGCTAAGTTTTAAAGTGTTTTTGGATAATATGCTACAATTGTTTGATGATGATAAAAAACCAGTAAAGAACTTTATGCAGTAGAATGGCATAAAAAGACTTATTTTGCAAAGGCCATTCCAATGCAATTTTTATATTAGATGTGAGTGATAAACTAAGTAATAACATCCCAGGTAGAATAGATATGTCTGAGATAATAATAATAATAATAAAGAGTATTTATTGAGCATATACAATGTGACAAGGATTATTCCAACCCTTTAAATACATTAATCCATGGAATCACTCATGAGTTCATTACTCCCAACCACATTTTACTTATAAAAAAAGGTACAAAGAGTTTAAAATTCTTGCTTGCAGTTACAGAATTCCATATAATAGAGTGGAAATTAAGGTCTGTTACTATGTTGTGAACCAATTCTACTCTTCCAACTTATTGCAGGTAAGTATCTGAAGTTCCTTGTTTCTCTTAACTCATCCTTTCACGCGCCTTCTCTAATGAGGTAAGCCACTGCACATACTTCCTTACATAATTTATTAATTTCTTGTCCTGTGACTTCATATAGTCATTTAGCATGTAGGCAATTTTTACTTCAATCTGTAGAATCTTTCAGAACTTTGGTCAAAATTCTCACTTAAACTCTACTACTCAATTTCTGCAAGCATTTGAATCACACAGTTATAATATTTTCATCTGAATCAGTTTCCCTTACTCACCATTTTTAAATTAAATATTTCTAAAATCTTCTTAATACTAAAGAATTTACATCAGGCAGTGAATTCTGCATTTCCCCATTGGCCTTGAATACAGCTGTGTTTATTGACAGTAAGCACTATTTATTGACCAATCAGCAGCATGTGATTCAAACAAATATGCCTTACATGCTTACCTTGCAGAGACCCTGACACTTACTAGAAATACTGAGAGGTACGCAATCCAGGAAGATGCCCGTATGTCACTTTCTTCCTCATGAAGCATGAACAAAATGTAGGTGACTCTCATACATCTGGAGGCTGTGATGATCGGGAGAGAGGACTATCTTGGTGAGAAAAAAGAATCTTCCCTAGTGGCTCCAGGAAACACCAGCAATTGTGGCTTTATTCAGTAAAAGCAGGGAAAAGATTTAAGACCTGGATGTAGTGACTGAACAGTGACCAAGCCACAATGAGTTATTATATATGGTTCATGTGTCAAAATCTAGTACAAAATGTTTTCTGTCTTTGAGAGGAAGTCGGTTGCTCTAGTCTCTTTCTCTCTTTTGTGTGCTCTCTCTTCCCTCTTCCTTCCCAACCCACTCTTTCCCCATTTTACTTCTCCTTCCCTTAAAGTCCCACTTATATTTCTTCTATTTGTTTATTTTGTACTCCTTTTTCTGCAAAACAAGAACCAAACAAGCAAACAAACAATCAAAAAGCTACCTGCCTTGAGCAGACTCATCAAAGAACCATGTTCCTTTTGGTCACTTGCCTCCTGCACTCTGAAATTCTGTAAACTCTTCCAAGTTCATTATTTTCCAACTCAGGCACTAGACATTAGTTTTCATTTATACCTTTGCTGGCTTCTCTTTCCCTTTTTCTTCTCTTTCACCCCCTACCAGATTAAAGATCAGTCATCATTTATATTTTGGCTCGACTATATTTTCTTTTGTGGAAATAAAAACTATATTTATGTGGAACACAAAAAGTTACTTAATAGGCACTAAGCTCTGTTTAATAAAATTTTATATAGATAAATAAGAAATTTATATTTGCCCAAGGACAGATATCTACTATGTGTTTTGAAACTTGAAAAGCTCGGAGTCAGGATGCAGACCACTGTCCTAAGTCCATCAGGCTAGGTTAGACCTCCCTGATACAAGGTCCCAAAGGAGAACCCTATCCATTTTCTGTGCACTTTTTCCCCATGAGTATTAATTGAAATAATAATGTTAATGATGTAATCAGTGCCCGTTTTTTTTCTGCTGGGCCCCAGGCTGTGAAAAGGTAGGTATAGCATCTGTTTCGTTTCCACTGCATCCTACGTGCTGGCACAGGCCCTGGCACAGACTGGGTATCAGCAATGCTCATGCACAGACTGTTAGCAGAGTGGCTAATTAAACCAATTCACAGCAAGAAGAATGCCAACTGCTAAAGGTATCTGACTACAAATGATCTTCTGCTTGATTGAATTTTGCATAGAACAGCACAGAAACTTTATCATAGATGATTAAATAAAAAGTGACACCTTCTCAAAGTTATCCCCCGAAAAAGAAAGTCACCTTGTATTGAGACCTACCAACATCTCTCATATTGCAGGGCACTTTTTAAATGATTTTGTTTTGAACCAGAAAGTACTGTTTGAGGGAAGACATGTGACCTAAAAGAACCTCAATCAATGCTAGCTCAAAATGTTTATAGAGGTCACCTAAAGTTACAGGAAAAAAGAGACAAAGAAATTGAATACACCTTTATGAATTTTTTTCTTGGGAAGGAACTCATGATTGAAGGTGCTGGATGCCATTATAAAAAACTTCTACAAAATATCTGGAAAAGGAATACAGTATTTTACTCATGAAGCTTATATATTTACATATAGAGAAAAGTGAAAATAACAATAGTCTTGATGTTGTGTGAATCAGGATTCGTGGTTTGAGATAAAATCTCCAGTAATAGAATCAAACATGCATCTCAGAAAATACTGTATCTCACACTTGAATGGAAGTACAAAAGATGTGCGATGGATGCCAGTGGATGGGAGACTCATGGAATGCACACATTGAAGACAAGCTTACTGATATAAAAATGTGAGTTCAGAGTTTAAATTAAAGCCTTTAACTTAATATAATGTAATGGAAAGTCAATAGTTCTATATTGATAGTTTATGATACAGAGGTAAAATTTGGATTTATACATGTATATAATCAAATAAATATGTAATCAATTATATAAATATATTAATATAATTATATATAATTCATCACATATAATCATAATACAACTTATAATATATGATCTGTTATATAATTATATATAATATGCATATAGAATGATCAATAAATAACATATAAACACTATAATTATGTATATGTATACATGAGTGTAAAATTAAACTTATTTAATGTGTATATATATCTTGTCGACCTAAATGTTTTTGGATTTTTTAATTGGAAAATCAGAGGGGCATTTTTATATTTATGTGCACATGACATTTATTAAAATATTCAATTTCTTGTTTTTCCTCCTGCACCTTTGGCAGAGTTAAATAGACTAACCTTAATCACTCACAGTGATGAAATCGGGACTGAAAAGTCTTGGACCAAGTCCTGGTTTCCTCTGTGTGTGTATTTGTGAAATGGACAATTAAAAAGGAAATCAACTTGAAATACTTGTTCATAAGAAACAAAGGATCAATGTACTCTTTACTTTTTTTCCTTTTCATTCTCTTTATTCCATCTGAATCTTAAAATACTTAGTGCGGATTATGAAAGTGTTGTAAATTACATTTATCAAATAAAATTACTTATGTATAAATGAATAAGGATCTTGTTTTGAATGGTAACATTTTGCATATATCATATTAATGTCAGATTAAATTTGTTATATGGTTTAATTACATCACTAAAATCTTTTCATGTATCTTTTGTTATTTTAGCTATTCAGGGTCCATGATGATAAACTCAAAAATGGAAGAAGAAATCTAAAACAGCAAAGTAAACACAGCTTCTAACAATAACCAATAAAGGTAAATATGTATAATTTTAAACATACTACTATTTCATTTAAGAAGCACATCATCATTTTTTCTGTTTTCTATGTAATGATTTACTTCTTGTGGTATACTCACTTATACTTATAACAAAGAAAACATTGTATAACACCTGTTGTATAGGTATGTACCAGAGGTTCAATCTATAATTGCCAAAATTATGAATATTCACATGGTGATTTTTTTACCGTGGGATGTTTTCTTCCCTTCATCTTAATCTTTATGCTTAGCCTTGGGGAGAGGGAGAATGTTTTGAAGTGCTCATTAAGCTCATATGTACTTCACTGTGAATGAAAACAATTTGAGAAATCTTCTATCTAACAAATTATTTAAAATAAAATATTCTTTTGGAAGCATTTATATTGCATTCAGAGATATCAGTAGAATATATATATACTCAGTTCTGAGATAGCTGCTTTCCAAATCTAAAGATAATTTCTGGGAAAATGGATAGGAAAATGTCCATGCCTGGGGAGTATCTTCCTTGCTTGGCACCATGTAAATTGCATTCTCAGCAAAAATTTCATCCCTCAATGTGGTTTAAATTGAGTCTGTCTTTCTTGATAACTATTTAAGAAAGCAAGAGGTAGTGCGTGGCTACATGTTTCAGATTTCAACATCAGCCTTGGTTTTGTTTCCTTGGAAATGGTGAGCCTCAAGGAGAGTAGACTAATGTAATCTGTTATAAATTCATAGAGACTTAATTTTTGCCAGGTGGGAAATCCACTGGGCTCACTACAGAATTTAGGAAGATATTTACCCCTTGCTCTGTTTTAATAACTATTTATAATTTCTTATAATATTCATCATCACAATTTCTAACTAACTATATTCTAGTTTTCACTTAATTTCTGGAAATATGATTTACATACTTTTATGGGCGACATCCCTCTCCACAGAAGTGGCCTGGCCAACTGAATAAAAAATACCCCCAGAGCCTGGATACCTGTGATTGATGCACATCTCTGCTATTTCTTACTCATGGCTTTGGACAAGTTGTTTTATGTGTCTCTGTCTCGACTTCTGCAGATATAAAATGAAGAGAATAATAGTTGCTATCCCTAGAGGATTATTTAGAACAAAGAATGAATTAACATGTGACAACTTAGAATAACTCTTAACACATAATAAGTGCTATATGAGTTAGCTTAAAATTATTATAGGAATTATTTACAATTAAAAGCACGTGCTTGCCCTCATTTTCAGAGTAGGTGTTATGTTGTCGCTAACAAAGCTCATTGTCCTTTGATCTTCAGTGAAAAGTACTCCACATGCCAGAATATTTCTTCATTGCTCTAGCAAATGCTTATTGAGCACACTTAGCATCAGGCCCTGTGTTAGTGACCAAGAACAAACCTGAATAAGTCAACCATTCCAATCTTCAGGAGCTGATAGCTCAGAGGGGAAAACTCACATATATAGGAAGATAAAAAGTGATATGCACATTAGAGAATCATAATTGTGAGATGAAGGGTCCTGGAGAGTTTTATTAATTAACGTCTTCCTGATGTGACCACATCTAGAACTTTGAAGTCAGTATGTCTTAGTTTTTCCTAGATGCTTTAATTACCAAACTTATAAGAAAAAATAAATTCCCTTACCCTTTAAGTATCTGTAAGGTAAATGGAGTCAGTCTGGCTTCCTCATCCAGATGTCTGGGTAACCTGGGGAAGCAGTTTCCCATAACCTTGAGAATTGGCCAGATAAGCAGTGTTCTCACAGCCTTGAGCCGGGTCCCATAGCCTTGAGTGCCCTTGCTTGCAAAGAATGAAGCTCTGTTGTGTAATCTATTGGCCCCCTGCCAGCTTTGTCTGCATGTAGTATATGAGAGAGGGGATAGGGGCCATGCAGGTGACATACAGTGTGACATGCAGTTTGCAGCATGTGTGGATCTCCCACCCTTGAATAAAGACTTGTCAGACATCCCACTGGTTCCACATATATTCTTCCGTCTGCCCAAAACCCATGAACCTGTCCAACCTTGGAAGGTTGCAACATAGTACGTATATTTTTTCTGCAAAAGATGTGAGATAAAGTACTTATTTTACAGGTTTAACGTGGTGATAAATACTTTTCATTTTTACTGTAACAGCTTTTAAACATTCAAAAACAGCCATAAACATTAGTTTTAGTTCTTTTAATGTCACATGAATCTACATCTGAGTTGAAAGGATAACCATTTTCCAGTAGTGAATTGTCCCATGGCAAACTCTAGTGTCCTTCCCACTTTCTAAACAGTTTGGTTGAGTCTGTTATTGGGTGAAGACAGAAGAGACCCAGAGGTCTTTTGTGTGTGGAGCAGAGGAGGATTTAATGGCGGGCGCCCTGGACACGCACCCTGGGCCCCAAGTTCTGAAGGAATATATTTTTATTTTCCCTGTCTCTCTCTCTTTTTTTAAGGGGTCCAATATTTTCTTCTGCACCTGGGGCCTTAACTGACCTTAATCTGCTTCTTTTATGTAGGTTTATGGATATGCAGCTCTTTCTGGAGTTATTATATCAATTAATGAAGGTAAATCATTAATTCTGAAAGGTCATAGTAACATTAGAAGTTGTCTGACATAATCTGAACACCTGGTAAGGTATTGGCCTTAGTCCTCCTCTACCTATCCCACCTCAGCCCCCACAACCAATTCCCACACTGTTGTCTATGTCCATGAGTCATTAATACATGTTCTTTGTCTAGTCCCCTCCCCTTCTTTCCACCATTATCGTCCCTCCTCGTTCCCCTCCGGTCACTTTCAGCCTGATCCATTTGTCCATGCTTGTGATTCTATTTTGTTCATTAGTTTATCTTGTTCATTAGATTCCTCATACAGGTGAGATCATATGGTATTTTTGTTTCACTGACTGGCTTATTTCACTTAGCATAATATTCTCCACCTCCATCCAAGCTCTTGCAAAGGGTAACAGCTCCTTCTTCCTTTCCACTGTGTAAATGTATTCCATTGTCTAAATGTATCACAGTTTTTTTGTCTAAATGTATCACAGTTTTCCATTATCTAAATGTATCACAGTTTTCTATTGTCTAAATGTATTACAGTTTTTTGATCCACTGTTTACTGATGGGCACTTAGGTTGTTTCCAGCACCTGGTTATTGTAAATAGTGCTGCTATGAACATAGAGGTACATATGATCTTTTGAATTGGTGACTTAGGATTTGGGTCAAAAGCAGTTCCATTTTTTTAGTTTTTTAAGTAAATTCCATACTGTTTTCCACAGTGGTTGCACCAGCCTGCATTCCCACCAACAGTGCACTAGGGTTTCCTTTTCTCTGCAACCCCTCCAGCATTTGTTCGTTGATTTATTTTTATATAAAATAAGAGGATGTAAAATTTAGTTCTTAAGAACCCTCATGATGAGGTTGATTTACAGGTATAATGGTATAGGTGGAAGTGGGTATTTATGGTACAGAGACTGAGAGCTCAAAAAAAGTACAAAATGTTCAATATGCTTTTAAAAGGTTTGTATGCAGTAAGTAGGAAATGATGCATTTCTACAATTATTGGGTAATGGAAAAATAATAAACAAATAGGTATCTCATGCTAAATAGTCTTTATTTCATTATGAAGACAATTAATTGAATTATTTATTTAGAATTCATTATATACAGTGGCAATGGGAAAGGAGAAGAGTGGATAAATTTTAGGTTGGTTTAGAATTAAGAAAGGAAACACTTTGTTGCTCATGAGATATTTATGGGATATCTATAACTGATTCTGATATTTCTGATTATAATTACTGAGGAAAAGGTTGACAGCATTCATTTATCAATTCATTGATTCAACAAATGTTAATTGAGCCATTACAAACCAGGTACTCTTCTAGGCAGAGAGAATATAACAGTGAACAAAATATAGACAAATTTTCTACCATTCCATTTATGTTCCTGAATAAAAGGCAATTAACATAAGACATAAATTAAATATGTAGGTTAAGTATAGTATAGGTGTTAATTATCCATCTATTCTATTATATTCACCACCTGTAATGGTTTGTGCTAGAGGCAGAAGTGAGTGAAGAAAAAAGGCAATTTAAAATAAAGTTGGGGGGAATAAATGAGGTAATCAATAAAAGCTGCAAGATTAAGGAAAAATGTGTGTTCTTGCTGTGGAGGAGGAAAGAGATGTCCCCATTTAATGTGCTGGTGAAGAGAAGGCAATATGGTAGAAAGGAGTATTTTGAAATGGAGTCCTTTGATAGAAATAATTGATTTACTTAAATTTCACAGAAGGAAGTATATTTAGTTGTTATAAGAAAGATAGTTTCCAAAATGTATTATGATATCACAAGTATATAAAGTGAAAACTATAGTACTTTATAAATAATATATAATCATAAAGTATTTTGAACATATAGAAAAGTAGATGAAATAATATTTTAAAATGTATTGCACCTAGTATTATACTATTTTGTAGTCAGTGTTGTTATTTTAATGTATGTTAGTTTTATTTTTTATTGAACCAACTCAAGTTAGGTGTAAGAAAGTTAAATGTGACAAAATTTCATGTATACAACACAAGAGAAAATCAAAACACAGACTGACGCTAGGATTGTATTTATACTGAGGTAGCTCTTAAACTTTTTGAAGTTACACTTGTAGTTTGGGCCCTTTGAAATCAGTATTTGTAATCAAAGATATAGTTCTTTTTTATTATTTTTTAAAGAGTTTATTTATTCGTTTTTAGAGAGTGGGGAAGGAAGGGAAGAAGAGAGGGAGAGAAACCTCGATGAGTGAGAGGGAAACATTGATCAGTTGCCTTTTGCACACCTACACCCAAGGGCCTGGCCTGCAATCCAGGCCTGGGCCCTGACCGGAAATCAAATCAGCTACCTGACAGGTGGCTGGACGATGCCCAGGCCACTGAGCCACACCAGTCAGGGGCAAAGACATATTTCAATAAGGGAATTCTGACAGTAAAAAAGAATAGTCTTTTTTTTTACAACATGATGATTGCTTAAAATTTGTTAATAAATAATCATGGGAGCATGTAATTAAAAAAAATAGACTAAAACATCCAACAACTGCAGAGAATTAGTGAGATGGCATAATACTAGTGGGTTTTGACCATTGAAAGTCAATTTCATATTTGTTTTTATGCTATTTTGCTAATTTCATAACTAAATATTTCCACTATATTTTTATTTCAAATCTGTTCTATGAATTATCAAACTGAACCAAAAATGCTTTTCATTGAGCAGGTACATGATACATGCTCAATGAAAAGTTAGTGAAGCTCTTAAAATAGATGATTCAATTAATCTCTGAACTAACATTCCTACTGCATGATATCAATAAAACAACAAATTTTGTAAACTTTAATTACATTCTACAATCATTATTGACAGGGAAAAAAGACATAGCAAAGTATGTATGAACAGGTCCCTTGTGTTTAAGGATTTGAATGATGAGAAACATACATATATATATAAATACAAATATTACTAGATACTAAAAATTGCATTAGATACATGACAATGTGTGTATATTTTTATCTGAGGAGTCAGGGTAGAACCTGTAACATAGGTGGAATAGTATTTTTATTAAAACACTAAATTCGTCAGATAAGTCACATCTAGAAGAGCTATAATTTCATACTTAGGAAAGTGGAGTTTCCAAAGGTAATGATCCACACCATGTGTAGACTGTCATGTGACATTAGCAAATATCCCTATGTCAAAACGGAGACAGCACAAACCTGAGACTATTGGTAAATTGTTCAGGAAGACCAGTGATGCAGTACAAAAACAGCATAAGACAAGTGATTAAGAGACAAAAGAAAGTAAAATACTCAGGTTGTCATAAGTATATTTTTCTTTTTGTGATGAAAGGAGATAATTACAATGTAAAAGAGTCTGCAAAAGCATTGAAACAATAGCTCCTCCAAAACAAATTTTTTTCAGAGCTTCATTTCATAAAATGTTGCTCTAATTCAGGATATCTTGATACAAGGGACAGCTGGAATTGATTGTAGCATTTCTCAAGGCTGTCATTAGTTCTGTGATATTAACTTAAATTAGTATGGAGGAGAATGTAAAGTTCATACAGATTTTTGTTTCAGGTATTTAGAGCACAAAAAAGATAAAATGAGATGTTCCAAGAAGAGTAGTATCAAATATCTATATCTATATCTGTCTATATCTATATCTATATCATCATCTATATCTATCTATAGATATATACATATAATCTTTTTTACTAAGTGTATAAAATTAACCTAATTTTGTCATGTTGTGATCTAATTATACAATAAATTACCTCCAAACACATAAAATATTTTTACTAAAACAAATAGTTTTACTGAATTAATTTCATAAAATTCACTAAGAAAGGATTTCTACATTTATTAACAAAACATGTATCTGTGCAATAATGAAGATTTTGTTCCCCAAAATTTGTTGACTGAAATATTAATAACAGACTTGTTATTAAGACAATCAGTTAATGTCCCATATTGAATCTAATGTGATTACTATTTACTCCAGGTTAAGTCTCCATTAAGGGGCATCCTGGCTCTTCAAAACCAGCTGTGAAGACCAGATACACCGAAGAGATCTCAGTAGGCCAGATTATCCATAGATTATAAAAAGCTAAACAAAAAATGTTTGCTTAAATGATATAATTACATTTGCCTTTTAGAGGCAGAAAACATTGCATTGGTAAGTAATAAGAACTATATACAAATGCTTTCTTTTTAAAACATTCTTATTGTACATTTTCCATTACCACATAGTCCCCTTATACCCTTTTCCACCCACCACCCCTACCATCACCACACTGTTGTCTATGTCCATGGATACTTTTTCCTTTTAGTTCAATCCCACCACTCCTTACCCTCCCCACCATATCTTTCATCCTGCTATCTATGAATCTGTCTCTATTTTGCTTGTTCGATCAGTTTGTTCATTAGGCTCCACATATGAGTGAAGTCAGATGATATTTGTCTTTCTCTGATTGGCTTATGTCCATCAGTAGATGAGTGGATAAAATGACTATGGGACATTTACACAGTGGAATTTTATTCAGCAGTAAAAAAGAAAATTTTACCCTTTGTGACAGTATGGGTGGACCTGGAGAATATTATGCTAACTGAAAACAAATATTTTAAAAAATATTTATTTTCTCTTAATGTTGACAGTAAATTACAAAAAATTATGAAAAATTTATTAAAAATGAAAAAATGACTAATTGACCATAGATATAAAATAATATAGCTTCAAATGTTTTAATTATATGATCATTAATCAATAATATGTTTAATTGTCCACTAATTATCACAACATATCATATACCATATATCATATCATATCTATCTATATACTTTTGTTTGGAATTTTAAAGGCTGTATGAATCAATAAGATCATTGATAAATACTATAATATTTTCCTTATTGTATGTAAGTGTCCAATCAATTTTTTTTACTTCATGAACATTACTAAGCTGCTTATTTGTATCTTTAAAATAACATTACACAATTGATTATAGTTTTCAAAATAAACTCTCCATATTAAAGTGTGAACTACAATCTCAATATATGAATATATCAAGGTTCCATTTGCCAATTAGAATACATAACTGAAGGTACCTTGTGCCCAAATAAATAATATAAACACTTCAATATCCATCATCCCTATGATGGAAATGGTAGACTTGGATTATCAGAGGCATAGGAAAGTAAGTCTAGGATTCAGAGACAGAACTGAATCCTCAAGGGAGGCAGAGCTACCAACCTAGGTATGGTGACATCCCATGAGTATTGATTGAAGCAAACCTTTTTTTAGAGTAGAGTGTACCAGGTTAGGCCCATAGTACTCATGTGCATTAAAGTCAAACAATGAGTTCCTAATCAAGAAACATAAATACTTTAGAGGTTGAACCACTATGACTGAAAATAAGCAAGCACAAATAAACAAATTTAGGTAAGTAAAAAAATTTAATATCTCCAAAAACTGAAAGTATTGGAATGACCAGATACAAAATATAAAATAGTTATATATGAATATTTAATGGAAAATTGTATAATTTCAAACAGATTTGAAAATACATGAACATATATTAACATTTATACTGAAGAAGAAATATACACACACTTTACATTATATTATGCCATATGATATACAAGAGGGGGCCCAAAACCCCATGAATTTATTTATTAAAAATGTGTATTTATTCTTACATGTTTAAACTTCTGTCACCTTCAAAGTACTCTCCATTTGATTCAATAAGTCCATTGAGATGTTTTTTCCACTGTTCAAAACAGTTGTTGAACTCATCGATTTTGATGCCATTTAATACTTCTACCATTTTTTTGGTCCACCTCTTCCATATTGGCAAAATGTTTCCCTTTGAGTGCTTTATCATCCTGAGAAACAAAGAAAAAAATAGTATCTTGGGGCAAGATCGGGTGAATAGGGCAGTGGGGCACAAAAGTCATGCTGTTTTTGGTCAAAAACTGTTGAACACTCAGCTCCGTATGAGCAGGTGTGCTTGAAAATCATCCATCATGAAGTGGGCAAACACACTGAAAGTCTTAAAAAAATTCACTGAAGCCAAATGCAGTCTCTCACAATAATGCCAGCTGGTACACTGATACAGAAGGGTTCCTAGAACACTCACCCATCAGGAACAGAAGACCCTACTACAAGAGACCTGCCCTCCAGAAAATAATTCTATTTTCTTTGGGTCCCTGCCTCATATAGTACATAATACTTATCATATCTTCATATTTCAAATTGCTTAAAATTAAGTCAATAGAAGGGTTTAGGGACATACTAGACAGAGTTGAAGAGAGAAACAGAAACCAGAACATACAATGAAATAAGTAATATTTTATAATATTGAAATGAAATATTGAGAGATAAGAATATGCATGTATTTTATTAATTATATTTCTTTATAACTTAAAATATGTAACATATTAGCTTGTATATGTGATATTATATATCAACATACAATAAAGCAAAAATTAAATGTTTTACATAAAAAACTTAAAATATGTACCAGAGACACCCATTCATGTATTCACAAATATTTTTACCAGAGAAAATATAATATTCCCAACATTTTCTTCGATGAATTTATATAACATGTAGTTTTGGAATTTCCTACTTTTTTTATTTTACCTCACAACTTTTGTCTCCATAGCATCATGAGTATATGCCCTGAGTTAGTGAAAGCTATACTGAACTACAAAATAGGAAAAGTAGGTCCAAGTGGTGTCTGTACAATGAACTCCCAGTAACTTTGGGGAAGTCACTTTAATTTCTTTCAATTTCCTCATTTGTGAAAACAGCAGTTTAATTAAGTGCTTTTTGTGGTCCCTTCCAATTCTAAAATTTTATGTAGTTTTGATCTTAATTTATTGTAAACACAAAGTTTGAAATAATGTTGTGCAAAGTGAATTGCTTTGGTATTTATATGCCTTATTATTAGAAATTATGGTGAAAATTCTTTTTGTAATTTACTTGATACTTCATCATAAACTTCTAAAATATTTGTTGCATATTCTAATAAAATGTTGATATTGGCTTGGCCAAAAATTTCCTATAGTTTCATCCATAAAACAAAGGCATATTGTTCATTTTCCAATTAATGTATTGATTTAGATATTTTGAGTATGTCAGCTATCCCCCATGTGGTATAATGTTGATGGTCCTGAATTAATGTCTCAATTTGATCACTATCAATTTCAACTGGTCTGCCCACTAGAAATCTCGAGCATAAAACTTCTCACACCACTTTTGATACATTCCATCAGTCACGGTAACTTCTCTGAACACTACACAAATCTTTTTTGGCATTTCAGTTGCATTTTTACCTTTCTTGAAATAATAAAACATAATATGCTAAGAAAAGGTTGCACATTTTTTACATCTTCAATATTAAAATGGCTACACAAAAAAATATCAATTTTTAATGCACACCGATAAGACAGCTACCACCATATAGTCTAATGAAATTGTTTTGAATGAAGTTAAAGACAACTAAACACTACTAGAGCCATTTTACAAACAAGCAAACAAGCAAACAAAAAACAGATTTTTTGGCCAACACACATATTGCCAAAAATTTAAATGTACTATTGTATTTTCGTTACTTGGTAGAGTGCAGCAGTGTCTTTGAGTAATGCACTAAGTCAAAATTTAAAAGTTAATGTGCTTGCCTGATGTGAGGAATTTCAAATTTACATATGAATTGAAACAAATTCATTTATTTCTGTTTCCACTTATAAAACAGAAGTATTAACAAGGTTAAATTGATGTTTTTCTACTATTGAAAACTGATTCTTTTTCAGATGTTTTATATGTAACTGAAGGAAAAAAAAGGATTTAGAAGGAATGTAATGAAAAGAAATGACAGGAGATAAAACATGAGATTTCCTACTATTTCTGTCTCCACGTCAAGTAAAATATGTGACTATGCTTAATATAAATTTTGAGATTCAATAAGATCTTTAAATCTATTAAATATTAAGAAAACTCTGAGTATGATTGCTTGCAAGATATCTTAGAATTCACAAGCAATATGAAAACATAAGCAGATGAATTACCCATTACATCTAATAATTTCCCCTGGAAACAGATTTTGACAGAATTCTGACTTTTAAGAGACCATATTATTACTTTGCCTAGTATAACTGTCAAATATGTGTAAAATAATGAGATAATTCACAAGTTTCTTTCAAATTCATCTTTTCTATTAGCTTAAATTTATAACATATAATTTTTCCTTTTTGTAAAAAAAGTCAAACAATTTCTGATGGGAAAACTTTCATTATTTTATTTTAATTGTTATATATATATTTTTTTTCTAACTGGGTATTTTAATTTATTTTTATTTTTTTATTCTTTTAAAAAATCTTTTCCTTTTATGTTATTCTAGTTGTCCTACATTTTCCCCCTTCACTCCCCCCACCCAGCCCACCCCACGCTTCCATAATCAGGTCCTTTACCATTGTGTATATCTATGGGTCCTTCACATATGTTCTTTGACTAATCCCTTCACCTACTTTCAATCATTCTCCACCTTCCCTCACCTCTCTTACAGTTGTCAATCTTTTCCATGATTTTATACCTCTGGTTCTATCTGGCTCATTAGTTTATTTTGTTCATTATATTCTTCTTATTTAATTAATTAATTAATTAATTTGTTTGTTTGTTTATTTATTGTTTTTCATGTACAGTTGTCTCCATTTTCCCACCACAAATTTCCCCTGCTCCACTCACTCCCACCTCCCACCCTCAGTCCTACATTTGTAAGTGAGATCATATGGTATTTGATTTTCACCAACTGGCTCATTTCACTTAGCATAATAGTCTCTAGTTCCATCCATGCTGTCACAAAAGGTAGGGATTTCTGCTTTCTTTCTGATACATAATATTCCATTGTGTAGATGTACCACAATTTTTTATCCACTCACCTACTGATGGGCACTTAGGCTGTTTACAAATCTTGGGTATTATAAATAGGGCTGCTATGAACATTGGGGTGCATAAATTCTTTTGAATTGGTGTTTCAGGGTTCTGCAATACTTTCTGATAAACAGATATTTTCACTCATCAACCAAATTTACAGAAATAAATGTATACTGATATTAAGAACATTTTAGTATAATACAAAATATACTTAAATTATTCACAAAATTACATTCTTAACATGGAATCACTTTCCTCCTCCTCTCCTATGACTATGGCATCTTGATTTTGTCCTATTTTATTTATAATGTTCCATTCCTATCCCTGCTCCTACCTAGTTAAATGATATTCTAGGTTTCCATGAGTCATTGTCATTAATCCTTTTACTTCTGTATTTTTTTTTTCAAACTACACTGTCTACTGAATATAAAAGATGTACTTGGATGAAGATGCAGGAAAGGAAGAGTAATGAATCTAACTGCCCCAAAACTCCCTTTATGTTATCCCAGATTATGGTAATAAAGTTGCGTGTCCCTCCTGTGTTTGGTTGCATTGAGACAGAGAGAAAAGGATTACTTTGTCATTTGTCTGCAAAGTGATCCCTTTCCAAAGGCTTCTGATCACTTGCCAATATACTTCTACTGTAGATAAATTCATTTACCCTTAACATTTCCTTACCATGTTTTGATTTTCTTAATTTTCTGAAGTGTTATATTTCTTCTCTCTCTCTCTCTCTCTCTCTCTCTCTCGGGATGGGAGCTGTATCAATGAAAATATAGGGAAATTATATGAAGAACAGTTAAATAACTACAACCATAACTAAAGGGTTGAAATAGATGAGTAAACACAGGCCACACACATCTACTTAGGTTTCTCCTGTATAAGAAGCACTTTTGATATATACAGATAAATCGCTATATCTATTGGTTTGGCCAAAAAGTTCATTTTTCCCTGGGCTCCAGTAGCACTTAGTTTTCTTTAATTCCATTCAAAACAATTTTGTTAGATTATATTGTGACAGCTGCCAAATCAGCATGCATTTAAAAAAAAAGAACCTTAACAAAATCAGTGAATTTTTGTGTAGCCATTTTAATATTGAAGATGGAAGAAAATAAAGAACATTTTTGGAAAATTATATTTTATTATTTCAAGAAGGGTAAAAACACAACTGAAATTGCAAAAAATAAAGATCTGTATAGTGGGAAGAGAAGGTGCTGTGACTAAACAAACATGTCAAAAGTGGTTTTATGTAGGTTCATGCTGGAGATTTCTCACTGGATGATGTTCCACAGTCATATAGACCAGATGAAGTTGATAGCAATCAAATTGAAACATCAATTAAGAACAATCAACATTAAACCACATAGAAGATAGTTGACATACTCAAAATATCCAAAACAATAAAGTTATTGGAGAAAATGAAATATGTGTCATTTATTTTACAGAAAAAAACATATGAACTATTTGGCCAACCCAATATATTTGTTTGATAACAATATGATATACTTCCTAAGCAATCACTTGAGCTACATTAGATTTTTAGGAAATGTAACTCAATTTCTTTCATATTATATATTAATACAAAATAATTTTTGCGTGTAACAAGTTCATATTGAAAATGTATTTTTTAAAGATTTTATTTATTTATTTTTAGAGAGAAGGAAACAGAGGGAGAAAGAGAAGGAAACATCAATGTGTGGTTGCCTCTTATACACCCCCTACTGGCTTGTAACCCAGGCATGTACCTTGACTGGAAATCGAACCAGTGACTCTTTGGTTCACAGGTCAGTGCTCAATCCACTGAGCTACACGAGCCAGGGTTTTTTGTTTTTCTTAATGTTTTATTTATTTATTTTCAGAGAGAGGGGAGAGAAGGGAGAAAGAGAGGAAAACATCAATGTGTTGTTGCATCTCGCACACCCCCTGCTGGGGACCTGGCCCTCAACCCAGGCATGTGCCCTGACTGGGAATCGAACCGGTGACCCTTTGGTTTGCAGACTGGTGTGCAATCCATTGAACCACATCAGCCAGGGCATATTGTAAATGTTTTACTGCAATATAACACAACATGGACTCCACAGGCTTTGATTTTCTGACAATTTACATGCATGATTTCACTCTGTGACTTTTTGACATTTTTGCTACTATAAAGTGTTAAGAATCAAAGTCTTCATTGTTAATATGTTAGTCTATAGATGGCTAGTTTTCACTACAAATCTGTGAATCTTAACTTTGAGAAGGCCTAAATGCATGTATTTGCATATATTATAGGACAGGAACATTTGGTAAAAGACTGGGAATAAATGAAATGTAGAAATAAATTGGGAAGAATTTTTCAGCACTTTTGAATAATGGCTTCTGAAGAGAAAATGCAAGTATGTTCACAACCACCTCTCTATAATGCTTCCCATTATGTCATTCAAATAATTTAGTAAGTAATAATTGATAAAAATTTTATATGATGGGATGCTCTTGGAGAAATTGGATAATTGAGAAAAAATAAGGATAAAATCCTCTTTTTTATGTTGCTCCATGTCAAAATGTTTTCAGTTTAATAATGTTATCAATGAAAGGGTCTTTGAGAGGTAACTATGAGTATACACAATGGTATTACCCAGATTGGACATAGTTCCCTGTCTTGATGCTTTTGGGCCAGTGGTGCGGAAAGGTCAGTGGCTACCATGTACCACTTTGGCTCTTCATACAGAATACCATTGCCATGGCAGGGAACATCCATGGAGGGCCCTTAGACCTCTTTAGTTTTTTAACCTTTTTTGAGATGGTTCCTCAATGAATTGAATCAAATTGTCTTTCTTTGCATATAATTGGGTTCTAGCCACAAATGTATGCATTCAAGGAATTTCTATACCTAGACATATCAGTTGAAAATAAAACTAAAAAGCACCTCATAGCTGTTTGTGTGTATGACACATGTGATTTGTTTGACCAGATTTTACTGATTTTCATGAATATAAGTAGTACATTGGTATGGTTAAGAATTGTGAAAAGTAGAAAATTATTTTACAATAATGTAACATTGTTTAATTGGTAAAACTAAATGTTAATCATATTTAAGCTGAACATTAGGTATTTCAGTGACCACTTTCCCACAAGACACTTGAGAAGTCCTGTGTAGCTATCTTTAGAAGAGTTTCTTAAAAACAAATAGTCTCCATTTAGATAATTTTTCTCTCATCACAGGTTATTTTATTCATTGACACAGAATGGAAAAATGACATGGGTGATGCCCATATAAAGAATAAAATACAATGGTGGGACTTGGTAAGTTTTCGATAGGCAAGGTAGTATATTTAAAAAGATTTAATATGTGGTGCATGTATGTTTGTGTATGTTCGTGCTCCAAAGTTCCCAGGATTCTGAGTTCCATTTTGAAATGTATTATTCATCTAAACATTTGAGATGTTAGATTTTTGCTATAAAAATGTCATCGTCATAGTTAATTGATAGCTATAACCTACCTTGGAGATACACATAATTTTTAATGGGGAAATCTTAGCTGGAGACCAGTTAGTATTAAGGCAAATGAGGAGCAGTTTCACAATCGAAATTACATCAAGGGTTCCATTTTTTTTCCAGATATTTTAATGTCACACACACAAACACAAACCCACCATGATTTACAGGTATGTGAATTATTAAAAATTGGTTGAATATCTGCTTATTCATAGTTACCTATATATGAACAATACTTATTTTAGAACAATAAAGATAGTGATAAGAAAATTATGAAAATTTCTGAAATTTCATTTTAAGCTTTGTGAAAAATATATTTTAAAAAATTTTCCTCATAACCAAATTCATTGATCATTAAAATGTCATAAAATATAGAGGAAATAATGAGGGTGAAAATGTAGTGACATAAAAATAGGACTAATAATGTGCTTTCTTTAAAATGTCTATAAGTGAACCATCTTAACAAAATTATCTCTATTGGTTGGAGATTTTTTCTTTGTTTTTCATCTTATTTAGACACTTGAAGTTAACAGTTATCCTCAATTATGTAATATATTGACTCAATGTTTATTTATATATAAATAAAAAGAGAAATAATGGATCAGAGCATGATATATATTCCAACATAAACTTTTAAAAGGAACAAAATGAATAGCTTTATCTTAATATTTACATAAATTGGTAATGGTTAAATTTTTACAAATAGGTACCTAATTGACATTTAATCAAGCATACACAAGTGTATGTTAAATATAAATTAATTACTGTATGTTCAAGATACTCTAATTTTATGGTGTGTAAACATGTAAGTACATTTTAGTTACCATTTAATTACTGATTTCACAGATAATAAATGGATAATTGCCAAACTAACAATTCACTACCTTTCTAAGGAAAACAGTTTCAGGTTAAATACAAGAATGATATACAGCTAATTATATGTTATTTCTGCAATAATACTTAAAAAGTTGTAAGTGATTTGGGCCATCTATTTAACTTCTGAATCATCTCATCTTTACAGTAAGGTATATGGAAATTACAATCTGCATAAAGGTTGTTTATAAATGCATAGTTATGTAACTGTGATTTGATTATCCAGGTCAATGCAACCACATGTTTATGGTGAATACCAAGAAATATGTCCTGAGGTTTAAAAAATTTATATCTATTTATGATTTAATTAAGCAAAAGTGATGAAATAGTATACAAGAACACTTTTTAAAATGTAAACTTCCTTAAATATATGGTAACATAAATCAACATATTGCATTTTGCATTATTTTCTTTTTCCTGATTGTACCCATTTTTACTCAGTGTTTTTCTAAATATTGATTTTTCTTTATTATTTACTTTTCCTTTTTTTTATGTGTTCAAATAATCAATTGTGAATTCAATGTGGAGCACATAAAATATTGTTGCAAACCGACCTAAATTAGTTCGGTCATTAATAATTATTCTGTTCTTTTTTGTCAGGAATCAGTGACCTTGCACAGGTTTACAGGTCTTCTGGTATATAGACTACGGTTCATAATAAGCTATAATGAAAGCTAGTTCTAAACAAATGTCTGCCACACATACAAGTGTTTATTAGCACACAGGCAAGGCAACCATTATCCACCTTTCTTGTTAGCTAGAGAAAGCCAGCATTCTGACCTTTCACATGCTAGAAAACTACCTTACATGACGGTTCACAAGAGGCAGCTGCAACAATATTCTAGCAACGGGATTTATCTAACCTTCTAATTGGAGTCAGATTCTTTGTTGAGTTGTTTAACAGGAGACAGTTTTGAAATCGTGAAGTCTTATTTCCACTTCCTCTGGAAGTGGTATAAGACTTTGGGATCAGTAGAGAACATAGTTTATAGAAGAGTTGGGTTGCTTAGACAATATTTCTAGTCAATGCACAAATATTAAACACCACTCACTTAATTTTAACCTCTATGTTACATCAAGTCACCCAGTGTTGATCAAGATCAATATAGCTGAAGCACTTAAATAACAGATTACTGAAATATAATCCTCTGCTTATAGCTTACCAACTAGTGATAAATATTAATCTTTATAATAATATAATAAAATAATATAATATTATCAACATAATATAATATGTATAATATAATAAAATAATATAATACTATAACATAGTAAGAGAATATTAATATTATCTTAGTTTGCAGAATGTTGTAAATAACCATATATGAATATATAAAACTGTAGATGCTGAAATATTTGAAAGTAAATTACAGACAGTATAGCAGATATATTTTATCATCATAACTATTATATAAAAATAATCCATTTTAAGTTGCCCAAGTAGTTAATAAACTTATGGAAACAGCTGTTTTAAGCAAAAGGAGAAATATTCATGAGAATATAAAACATACTTAAAGGTCAGTTTTGTCTACACTTACAATAACTTAGGACACAGGTGTTTTCTTAACAATCAAAGATGAAATTGTCAATCATTACCTCATCTAAACAAAATATTTTGAAAGGATAGAGGAGATTCAGAAGAGGACTGAACCAGAAGCTCTTTCCTAAATAAGTTTATTAGCGTCTGCTTTTGAAAACATGATTTATAAAATAATCAGAGGCAAAGAAAACAATTAAAGTTACTCAGTGGACAATGGGAATCCACGTTTGATTAAAAGCGGTAAATTACTTCACATAAACATAAACCCAGAATTTGAAAAAGGAGAAATCAAAATTATTTAGAAAGTCTTCCTAGAGAAATTATTATTTGGAATTATAAAAGTATCCATAACCAATCTAAATTTTAATAGGTAATAAGGATTTTGGTTTTTCTTCAGGAAGTACTTGAAGGAAGTCTGGGTTCTATTGAGTTTCCTGAAAGTAAATGTTGACTCTACAATAGGAGGAAGGGAGTAAATGTATCTTAACATTTATTCATCTTCCCCTAATGTATTTTAAATGAAATTTAGAAACTATATATCTATATATCTATGTCTATACACAAATATAAATATTTATACAAATATAAAACAACACATTATTGTCTATGTTTTTCTAAGGTTTCTGTACACACACCACAAAAACTCTGTTTTTACATTTTGAAAAAAATATTGAGGACTCCAAAGAGCTTTGGTTTTTCTGAATTACACCTTCCAATATTTACCGCATTAAAATTGTCAGCAAAATTTTAAAGATATTCTTATTTCATTAAATATTATAGCAAAATGCATTATATGATAATGCAATATATCATTTAAAGTAGTATTTTAAAAAAAAATTGAATAAGTAAAATGTCATCACTTTGCATTTTTATAAATCTCTTTAGTGACTGATTTAATATAAGGAAAACTGTGTGCCTATCAGTTTCTGCATTCCATGTGAAACAAATTACTGTTTTAAAGAATATGAACAAAAAATCTGGTGTCCCACAGATAGGTAGTTGGACACTGTTCAAATTAATTGTTGATACTCTACCTTTCCAAAGCTTATCAAATAGAATAAAAAAAATCCCTTGCAATATGTGATCTGAAAAATATTAATAAATTTTAAAATTTCTTTACATAAAAAGACACTGGTCTGTCTTTCACTTTGAATAAGTTTTTATTTGAATAAGTTTGAATAAGTTTTTATTTACCCAGCAGTGATTTTGCGCCATCATGCATTGATCAGTTGAAAAATACTGCTTCACTGGCTTGTGCAGTTTCCAAACATAAACATAATGTACTATTTAATGTAAAGTAAACCCATACTCAATTTCTTATCAGAAAAGCCTTTAAGTATTGGGAGGCTGAAAAGCTCATTTTGGTTGACAGGAGATTTCCAAAATTCCAATTTTTCCTTGAAAACTTGGATTTTGCCATTGGCAGTACCTGCTATCAGTTGTTTTCCTGGAGGAAATGACTTTATTCAGTTTTTAGAAAGTCTGCCAAGTACCTAAAGGTGAATAACCTTAGTTTTCTGTCAGCTGTTCTTTTAAGTAAAAGCAGTGTTCCATAAAGAGAAAAACAGATAATTAAGTTCACGATTCCAGCAATCTCATGTGTTCTTTTCCTCAAGAAGAACACCACATACATATATGCAGCTGACATGTTTTCAGACAGTTTCTGTAAGACATGTACATAGGGCACAAGATTAATTGTATTAAGAACTAGTACTGCTTCATCAGGACGTTCTCATGTGAAAATGGTACTTTATTTTATTTGTTTTCCTGGGAACATGAGTGGTGACGAACAATGCGTTTTAGCACAGTTTGGCACCACTTTCCTAACTCTTTTTAATATGTCATCGCTAACTCTTTTGAATGCTACAGAGTGAAAAATATGAATGATATTTTAACTTTATTATGAAGATATTTTTTAATCTATGAACCCTTGGAAAGTTTTTTGGAATCCCCCAGGGGCCTCAAACCACACTTGAAGAATCACAGCTGTGCAGCAATAAGAAAATGTACCAGAAGGGTTATGTATTTTGAGATTCCTTCTGGTTTTTAACCATCTATGTAGGATGGTGAGTGGAAGAATGGGGAATAATATTGACTTTTTGCCCTCTGAGTGCTAATGGTAAGACTGAAAAGAACAACTTTCCTTCCAGAACTAGTCCATTCAGACAGTCAAGTTGATATAGTTGTTACTTTTGTAAAGGAAGGTACAGACTCCAGCCCAGACATCATAGTTCTCTAGATTTTCTAACAACCCAAATTTACTAAAAAAAATATGTCCCTGAGATTACTGCACTACCTATGTCAAAGAGTTGTGACAATCTAATAAAACAAGACATGAAAAGCTGTTTAACAGTTACTGAAACATATCAAATAGATCCTCCTCCACTTACTTATTCCCCTGCTCACCTTCCTCCTCTTCTCCCTACTTCTTTTTCCAAAACTCCTCTCCCTCACTTCTCCCTCCTCTTTGCTTTCTTCCACTTTCCCAGAGCTTAACACAGTGGTTGGCAAAATGGTGGAAAATAAAGATGTAATAACTGTTTGCCTAGGAGGTGACTTCTGAATGCAGTTGAGTCCCCATTTTTCCACATTTTATTTTCATATCTTCTTTGTTGTACAAGGTGGGGTCTTCTTGGATTTTTGGCAATGTGCTCTTTTTTCCCCTTATTTTTGCTATGGGAATAATAACCCATTATATTCTAAAGTTCATGACCTGCATTTTATTTTTGGTGTCAACTATACTTAGGCATCATTAGACATAAATAGAACAAAGGGTCATAGATATATTTACAGAGAGTAAGCTAAAAAACAAAATAATTTCCATACAGGATGCCACAAGTTTGGGATGCTTTGCCAAGCATTTTACTTACCCTGAGTTAACAGATTTGATATGTGCTTTTTACTACTTTATTTTGATAGATTTTCTATGAAAGCTACTCTGGCATTTTTCAATACTCAAAAACCAAAAAGAATTGTGTGTTGTTGTTTTTTTACTTGAATGGTGAGGAATTGTAAATGATGCTGTGCCTGTCAATATATGCATTCTTATCATGCATGCACATGAAGAATGTCACTGGAAAACAAAATTGGTTCATTGACATATTTTTAATTCTGTAACTAACTCATTCTTTTCAGGCCTCTTATAGTTGCAGTTATCAGTGCATTAAGTCCTAAAGAAAGAAAGCAGTTTGAGAATGAATAGTACATCTGAAAGTTTTTCATGAAAAACTGCTTTTGGAAAGTGAAGAAACTCAAAGTATTCAAATAGAATAAGAGGTA
This sequence comes from Mormoops blainvillei, assembly GCA_004026545.1. NCBI lineage: Eukaryota > Metazoa > Chordata > Mammalia > Chiroptera > Mormoopidae > Mormoops > Mormoops blainvillei. The sequence continues at coordinate 356,834 of PVJD01000438.1, forward strand.
TTTTAAACCAATGTTAAGTGTCTATTTTCATAAAAGTAGTAACTGATATGAAAACAGAAAATTATTTGAATAGTATGATGCAGGTGTGTAATATATATAAATTTACAATAGCTGTGGGTTGAATTTATATTCCATGGTATATAGCATGTGTTTTTTATAATAATATACTCATTCACCTGATTTTAGTTCTATTTACTTTATTTTATTTATTTTTAAATATTTTATTTATTTATTTTTAGAGAGAGAAGAAAGGAGGGACAAAGAGAGGGATAGAAACATGGATGTAAGAGAGAAACATCAATCAGTTGCCTCTTGTACACACACCACATTCAGGGACCAAACCTGCAACTCAGGCCTGTGCCCTGATTGGGAATTGAACTCACATTTTGCTTTGTGGGATGACACCCAACAAACTGAGCCACACTGGTCAGGGTTGTTTTTTTTTTAATTTTAAATTAGTTTTTTTAATTTTTTTCAATTATGGTTGACATATAATATTATTTTCAGGTGTATGACATATTCATTAGGCATTTATATAACTTACAAAGTGATCCACCCTGATAAATCTATGTAACCATGATAACATATGTACTTATTAAAATATTATCGACTGCATTCCCTATTCTATATTTTACTGATTTTAGTTATATATTAGTAGACATGTATATATTACCTATGCTTCACTTCCAAAATCCAAAGGAAAAAGAATATTCAAGGAAAACTATTTTATAGAGATTAGCGTAACCATCTTGTAACATCATCAGCTTCAACTATAAAATGCATAGGTCATAGGGAGAAAAGAGCAATCTCATAAGGCAAAACCGAACTCCAAGGGGTAGTACTGAGAACACAGACATTGGAATCAGAGAGACTCACTTTAAAACCTGGCCCTGATGCATAAATAGTAGGCATGAGTACCTGACAATTTGCTTAATTAAACCAACTATGAAGATCAAATAACAGAGTTAGAATAAAGCTTCTGGCACATAGTAAATATTCAGTAATAATCTAACTCCTTTTTAATTTCCTCCCAATCTCACACACATCTTCAATTTTAATTTTTTAGTGCCCAATTTTGAGTTCTACTCAGTTTGACCATATTTTTTTCAGAAAACTTTCACTTTTGACAGCCTAGAATTATTTTTAACTGCCACTGTTTGTGTTTACTATTCTTTAACTAGTCCCGTGTCATTGGATATCCAAGATGTTTATAATTTCCCAATGTTTTCAACATGGTAATAGTGAACATTCTTTGTCATGCATATTTTTATGATTGTATCATTGCATCAATAGAATAAGTCCTTGGAGGTAGAAGTGGGTTGGTGATTGATTTTACTCAATTATATTTTGATTTATATGGCAAAAGTGCTCTCCAAATTTTTGACCAGTTTGTATCCTTTTGAATAGTATGCATGGTTTCCTTTTTTTCAACTTTGGAAGTTTCAGACTAATTTTTTCAAACAATGACTAAGATATCATTTTCTAGGAGATTTAAATATTTGCTACACTGAGAGGCAAATAAATTATTAATTTTTAAAAACATTTGCTTTTAGTTATTTGATTATTAATAATGTTTAATATATTTCATGTGACATTAATTTTACTTTTCTTTGAGGTTATATATTCTTCACCCACGTTCATATTGGTTTTTTATCCATTTTTAAGGTTCTTCACAATTTTTTTAAATATTAGAGATATAACTGTCATATTTACTTTATATATTTATATTTATATTTATTTTTTAACATTGATTATGACTCTTTTGATAGAAACTACACTTTTATATTGGTGAAAATGTAAAGTATGTTATAACATTTTATATATGTTAATACTTAATGATTTAGATGTATAATATGAGATAAGGAAATCTTTATTTTTTAATTACTTTTTAATCCTCACCCGAGCATATGTTTATTGATTTTAGAAAGAGAAGAAGGAGGTAGAGAGAGAGAGAAAGAGAGAAAGATCAATTGGTGTCCTGTACACACCCCGAACACAGACTGAACATGCAGTCTGGGTATGTGCCCTTGGCCAGGAATCAAATTTGCAACTTTTGTTATACAGAACAATACTCCAACCAACTGAGCCACCTGTCCAGGGCAGGAACTATTTTTATTTTCCAATTGTTCTATATTTCTAAACACTTTAAATTGTGTTTTTTTCCCTTAAAATAAAAAGGTATCTTGCATCTAGTATAATTTTTGGAATTGCCATTTAGATTTCTTACAAGAATTCTCTTAGAGACTGCTTTATCAAAAAGTTAAGAGCATTTTCTACATTTATACTAAAATGTGTATTCACGTTTTTTCATACATATATAAGAAGCACTTGCCATGATCAAGATTCCATAAGACAGGAGAGGAATAGAGAGGTAAATATAGTATGGTCCCAATTCTTTAAGGCAAATACACAATTGGTAAATATCTACCACAAGATCATAAACAGTCTAAAGGCAAGACAAATAAATGTTACTGGAATTCAGAGTCAACGAAAACGACATTGTTAGATAATAACAAGGAAAGATTTAATGTGTATCTTAAACTCTGAGTATAAAAGTAACAATCGGGCCCTCTCTGGTGCGGCTCAGTGGATTGAGTGCTGGACTGAGAATCAAAGGGTCACCAGTTTGATTCCCAGAGCACATTGCCTGGGTTGCAGGTCAGGTCTCCAGTAGGGGGCGTACAAGAGGTAAACACACATTGATATTTCTCTCCCTCTCTTCCTCCCTCCTTTCCCCTCTCTCTAAACAAAAAATAAATAAAATCTTTAAGAAAATAAAAGACCTTTAAAAATGACAGTTGTGAAGAAAGGAGAAATTCTAGTTGAAGAAAACGGTGTAAATGAGAAAAAAGAAATATGACAGCTATGGTCTTAAAAACAAAACAAAATGTAGGTTAGAATCTACACTCAGAGAAATTAATGCCACAAAGTGCTTAAAAGAAAGTCTGAAGCAGAGCCTTGAGGACTTATATAGGACAGTTCGAATGCTTTAGTGACATCTATCATCCTTTTCTTTGTAAACACAAAAGTATACCTGATTTTAAGACAAACAAATGTGAAGAAAATTCATTAGTAAAAGTTAAATAAGTCAATTTGTCAGTATTTCATAAAATTTGGACATCAATAGTTCTTCAGTGAATCATACATATGTGCTATCAATATTGGAATAAATAATCAAAAATAATAAAATTATTTTATAAGGTGTATTTTCAGTTAAGGTATGTATAGGTGTCATATCAATGTGAAGGATGTTTTCATCCTTCTCTATCACTGGTGTAAGTCAATTGGCTAAATCATAAACCCCATTGAGACATAATAAAACAGAAAAATAGGTTTTTTATGAAATAATACTTTAGTACAAAACTGTTATGCATTTCCTTCATAAAATGTCCTCCACGTATCAGAACTTGATTATTATTTTAATATATATCATTTTATTTAACTTTAAAATAAAATATATGGTAACATAAAAAAGGATGATATTTTATTTTTCATCTTGTGTTTAATTAATTTTTTGATATCTCTAACAGGATAATTTGATTAAAGAACTTTGCTAAGAGCCATTTCTTCTGACTTCAAATGAAATATATTTATCATTAACTTCTCAGAAATGTAAATTGTGCCTGTTTTAAATATTAGGAGTATGATTACCAGTTCTTCCTTTGTGCTTTGTTATCTTCTTCACCTTCAACTATAAAATTTATTTTGTATGAGGAACACTTTAAAATTTTTCCTAGAAAATTTACTTGATTTGTTAATTTTTATGAAAACGAATGCTTCACTGAATATTTGTTCTTATTGACAGAGTTTTGTAGCAGACATTGTACTGAGGGTCATGGAGCCAATACTATTCCATTTCATCTATGTGTCACCATGTGTTTTATTCATTCTTTGATGTTCCAGGGGTTTGCATAGACTCATCACAACTACTAAACTTATCCCACCATATTCAGATTCATATTCCTCATTTTCACTGGAGTTAATCCATTACTTACTTTTTTACTTTATAGTGGGCAGTTTTAAATTACTATTTATGCCAGTATTTCATGTTTTAATTAACAACTTTTGTAGAACATAATTATTTTGGTAAACATAACAAATAACATTAGGAAAAAAGGACATTTCAGTAAACAATAACTTCAAATTACATTAAAATTTTTTGTACCAACATAAACCACACTATTATTGAGTATTAGTCAAGATGAACTCATGAATAACCTTACAGAGCATTAAAATTATTACAGTGTAATTAATTTGTGAAAATCAAAACTAAATTTTAAGTTTACAATACAAAATAAACATGAGAACATTGTATCATCTAATTTTTAATTCATAAATCAACATTATACTTTTTAGTATATGAGAAAAAGCACTGAACTTTTATTCTTTCCTAAGAATAGATAAGTTTTGTTATCCACGTAGAGCTGCTTTCTTCTTATCAAATGTAGCAGCCAGTTCACTCTTTCTAGTCATCCAGTAGATGCTGTAAAACCTCCCCACTCTTTTATGTATTTTTAAAATTAATTAATTTATTTATTTTTATTGTTGTTCAAGTACAGTTGTCCTCATTTTCCCTCCACCACTTTCCCCTGCCCTCCCCTCCCCCAACTCCCACCCTTAATCCTTCCCACCTTTGGCATTGTCCATGGGTCCTTTACACATGTTCCTTTCTGACCCTTCTCCTTATTTTCCCCTGTTATGGCCCTCCTCCCTCCTCTCTGGTTACTGTCAGTTTATCTTTATTTCAATGCCACTGGTTATATTTTGCTTGCTTGTTTGTTTTGTTGGTTAGGTTCCACTTATAGGTGAGATCATATGATATCTGTCCTTCACTGCCTGACTTACTTCATTTAGCATAATGCTCTCCACTTCCATCCACGCTGTTGTGAAAGATAGGAGCTCCTTCTTCATTTTTGCTGCATAGTATTCCATTGTGTAAGTACCATAGATTTTGATCCACTCATTTACTCATTTACTTAGGTTGCTTCCAACACTTGGCTATTGTAAATTGTGTTGCAATGAACTTTGGGGTGCACAGATTCTTTTGAATTGGTGTTTCAGAATTCTTAGGGTATAATCCCAGCAATGGAATTGCCAGGTCAAAAGACAGTTCCATTTTTAGTTTTTTGAGGAAATTCCAAAATGTTTTCCAAAGTGGTTGCGCCAGTCTATATTCCCACCAACAGTGTACTAGGGTACCCTTTTCTGCACAACCTCACCAGCACTTCTTTGTCGATTTGGTTATGATGGCCATCTGTCTGGTGTGAAGTGATAGCTCATTGTGGTTTTAATTTGCACCTCTCTAATGGCCAGTAATGTTGAGCATTTTTTCATGTCTATGGGCCCTCTGTATATTCACCTTGGAGAAGTGTCAGTTCAGGTCCTTTGCCCATTTTTTAACTGGATTGTTTGTCTTCCCGGAGTGGAGTCCTGTGAGTTTTTTATACATTTTGGAGATCAAACTCTTGTCTGATGTATCATTGACAAATATATTTTCCCATATGGCTAGTTCCCTTTTCATTTTGCTGATGTTTTCTTTAGTTGTGCAGAAGGCTTCTTATTCTGATGAAGAAGCGAGAGAGAGAGGAATACAGATACAAAGGGAAAAAATATATAAGTACCTATCAGTAATAATCTTAAATATGAATAAATTAAATGCTCCAATCAAAAGATATAGGGTAGCTGAATGGATAAGAATATATGACCTGTGCATATGCTGCCTACAAGAGAACCACTGCAGAACAAAAGACCTACACAGACTGAAAGTAAAGGGATGGGAAAAAAAATACCAAGCAAATGGACAGGCCAAAAAAAGCCAGAGTAGCAATACTTATATCAGACAAAATAGGCTTCAAAACAAAGGCCATAAAAAGAGACACAGAAGGACACTTCATAATACACAAAGGAAGAATCCGTCAAGACATAAACATTGTAAACATATCTGCACCCAACATAAGAGCACCCAAATATCTAAAGAATACCTTGAAGGACTTCAGGAAAGATATAGACCACAACACACTTATAGTATGGAATTTTAACACCCCACTGTCAACAATGGGTAGATCTTCCAAACAAAATATCAACAAGGATATTGTGGAACTGAATGGCACATTAGATCAAAGGGACTTAACTGATATATATAGAACTTTTCAACCCAAAGAAGCAAACTACACATTCTTTTCGAATGCACAAGGAACATTTTCAAAAATAGCCCATTATGTATTTGTATTATTTCCTTGGAGTGACTGATCCATGAATAGCTGGATTCCTTCAAGTAGTACAGAAACTTAAAAATGACTTAAATAACAAATATCATGTAGGGATTAAGGTAGTTAATGAAGATTTATATGCCACATGCCTCCCAACAAAGTAAATTTATTAGCCTCTAATTTCTCTTTATTGAATGGGTATATGATGGATTATAAATTATAGTGAGCAATGACAAGGAAACCCAAGTGTAGAGTGAGACACAAACTAAAACTATTCTAAAATAAATAAATAAATAAATATATATATATATATATATGAATTAAGAAACAATTGAGTTATCAGACAATCAGAAAATGTTTCTGTGTTAAGGTGAAAGAGAGCCAAGAGGAAGAAATGAGAAAACCCCTTCAAACAAATTTAGTTATATCAAATGAAACCCCAAAGCTAACATGGATGGTAAGAAATGCACTTTAAAATTGGGAGGCACTGAAGATACTGGAAGGGAATTCAAAGAGCAAGTGGTAAGCAATGTTGAGAACTGCCAGTGGGAGCCAAGTCTAAGTTTGAGTTTCAGAAGTGAAATATGTAGAAAAATGTTAGACAAAGAAGAGCTACAGTGATACAAGAATGGGAATATGGGAAGACAGCTTCTCCAAGAACCAAAAACAGTGTTACAAAAGTGTTTTCAGGTAGTTTTGGATTAGACTTAGTTATTTATGTTTGTTCTTTACTTTGTTCAGTTCTAAAGAGCTTACATCCTACTCTCAAAGGGATTGTTGATTCACTTGTAAGAGTTGAACTTGTATGCTGAATGAGGGAGCATTGGTTAAGGAAGAAAAGGTTGTAGGAAAGTCATTTAGAGATGAGATGAAGATGACTTGATAATGGCTGAGCAATCAACAAGGAAAAGAACAAAGAAGAAACAGAAACAAAAAACGTTTATAAGGCAGAGTTAGGAGACCTTGGTAAATGACTGTAGATAAATGGTAAGAAGAAGAGAGCAAACAATACTACATGATTCTGAGCTTGAATAATGGGGACATAATGATGAAAAGAAAGATAATGCATCTATATTCAGGTAAGCTTTATTTAAAGTTGCAAGGCTGTACCCATGTAGAAATTTCTCAAGGTGTTTGAGTACATGAGTTGAAAAAAACAGAAAGGATCAGGGTTGAAAATACATATGTATAGAGAAGTAAATATTGACAATTAAGTGTGGATTAGATTATTAAATCTAAGTTTTATTGTAGGAAAATGAACTAGGACAGAATTTAAAAACACCTTAGAGGCTTGACATATGAAAAGAAGCTAGTTAATGAGAGGCAAGGCATGGTGGCCAAAGCAGTAAGAGACTCCAAATGTGAAATAGCACATGCATCTAAAGGATTGTCTGTACAGCAATCTTTCTCAATGTTGGAATAAATTAGTGAAGAGATTTTCAGGTGAGGTGTTTGTGTTTTTGCATGGAGAATTCTTTCACTGCGTATCATAGTATAAAAGAGAGGGAGGCTGCACATAATCAATGTATATACAATCCTCATCATCCTCATTTAAGGGATAAGACATTTAAGCACAAACATTAAACATGGCTTTTTGAAACATGATCTTTTGATACAATTTGAAACACTTGGTTAATTCCTAATTACCTCACCAACATAGTGGATTTTTAACATATCCAATGTCAAACAGTAAGAAACATGTTACTTCGCTCTTACTCTCAAGCAAGAAATGTCCATGCTCTCCTCAGTTACTCACACCTAAACTGGAGAATCATGTTTTATGTGGGAATGAATAGTATATCTAATTCCTGATATTGCAAATTGTGAATTCCAAAACTAAATAGTGAATTGTGAAACTAAGCTTAAATGTTTATTCAGTGAAAGGTAAGGGTGCCCCTGAAGTTTCACTGGTCTGTGAATAGTGTTAGTTGGGGTAGATGGTATAAGAAAACAATCAGAAGAGGTAAATGCCAGCCTTACCTCTTTACTTAAAAGTAAAGAAGGGGTTTAGAAGGGGTATGAGGGGACATTAAGGAAAAGCCTAGATCAGAGCCTACATGTTGAGGGCTAGAGAGAGAGCTCTAAGGAAAATTTCTGCATAAAATATAAAATGTCAAATTATCCTTCATTTTGAAGATTAGGTGGTAAAGTGCAAAAAAAAATATGTGAAAGCCCTCTTTTAACCAATTCCCTATCAATCCACAGTCCAATAAAAGGAACATATATACAACACTTGCTTTGTTTTCCCCTTTATCAAATATTGAGAAAGTTTTGGAATCAAGGAGACCATTTCCAATGAAAACACTTGTTCATGTTGCTTTATACCAATTAATCAGGTAGCGGTTATATGAAAAATTAAAATTCACAAAATAAACTATATCTGGAGAAATAAGTAAGCAAAATATTTTACATTTTTCTGCGTATTACCTTTTCATCTCTTAACTTCTATCATAAGATAGACATTTCCAATAGTTTTGATTCACACATACCAAATCTATGAGTATTCCTAAGTTACCAATACAGATTTTAGGAACATTTGTAAAATCACTTGCATTAAGTTAATTTTAAGGTTCATATATATTTGGATATAATAACATTAATCCTAATCCATGATTTTTTACTCTGAATTTTTCCCTAACAATATTAGCTGTTTTGCATAGACACCACCCTGCCTCTCATTGAAAGCAGTTCTATTTTTTTTTTCTTTGCTTATACTCCCACTTAACAGCAGTCATTAATCTGCTGATACCCCTGTCTATCAGGCCCACATCAACTTGATTAGGGCTGTTATCCTAATCAAAAGACTGATAATTAAGACTATCCATCTGTAGAGTCTAAGTGCTGAGGTGAGTTAAGATCCTAATTAAGATTATTTAGGTGTTACTTAAATGCCATCATTTGATTCAGCTAATCATACCAGCAGGTACATTAGATTTGCATTAATGTTCTGCTGAAACCAGCAGCTATTTAGACAGATCAAAAATGTAGATTGCAGACACTACGTCGAACATCTTCATTTGAAAGTGATATTGAGACAATACGTTAAGCAGGACGTAAGAAAAAGTAGGTTATTTCATCGTTTCTTAATTTACCTTATGATAATAAGTGGAATATTTAAAATAAACAGCCTATTTATTGAATTTACTGTGCATTTTTCATCATCTTGTTCCCTCCCTCTGATATGTGCAGACATAAGCCAACAGTGATACATTTTTGCCAGCATTCCTCATTTGTCACTTATTCTTACCGTAATAGGGTAAATGTTTCTGCAAACTAAATTTCCTAAGTAGAAATCCTTAGGAACAGTAAAGGATTTTTGTTTCAATAAATATCTGATGATACATTGAATAAGTAAAAAAATACTTATTTCGTTTATAAGAATTACATTAACATCTAATTATTTCTAAAAGAACTAAAAAGATTACAACAAAATATAATTCATTAATATCTTATTTTCTACATTTTATCCTTGATTTATAGAAAACACAAAATATATTACTCTGTTTAAAATTATATAGTTATTATGGAATAAAATGTATTCATAATATCTATGCTAGGTCTTTCTTTCAAGTCACTTTTCCCCAAATTTTGATGACAAATAATGTTACTACTTGTAAATAATATGGAATTGCATTTATTTAAAAATAATCCTTATAAAACATATGGTCAGTATTTTTTGTTCTCTTGTTCTGGTGAGAAGGGGAAATATACTAATATACCTGAGTTTTATGTAAATATGTAACTTCTGAAATTGTTGTGTTAAGATTTGTATGATGAGTGAGACAAGAAGACCAGATAAAAAGAGACATAGTATAAGGCATGGGAAGTGAACTAAAGCTTATAAAGCTCCTCTCCGTGAATTAGATATTTAACAGAGTTAGTAACATACATCATGACTATTGTAAGTAACTTTTTCCCTCGGGGGTATATTTGGGTAAATATCTCTTAAATATCTGTATTATTTATATATCTAATCAGTTTTCAATTCCTTCAATGTATAGATATTTTAATTTTTTTCCTAATTAATATGGGACTTGTAAGGAAATCCATGATGTCTATAAATCATCATTCATTCTTTATGATTCATATAATGTACTTGTATTTGAGATACAGCATACTTTTTCATTCATTTTCTTCATGGGTATGTGATGTTCAAAAACACTGGCTTATATTTTAAATCATAATTTTAAATATACCTGATCTCAAACCTCCCGACTCCAAAACTGTGAGAAATAAGTTTATAAGTCATCCATTTTGTAGTACTTTGTTATAGCTGCCCGAGCAGCTTAAGACATCGCTCCTGTTCTTAGAACCTTAAGTCAAGATATTATCACCGCCCTCTTTCCTATATATCCTTCCCTACCACCACCCTCTAGGACCTGAAGACCACTCCTTATTGCAAGCACCTGTGGCTCTTTTCCTTTGGAATTATCCTGGTATGTGACTTATCATGGACTATGAGAGGGCAGTCTGGAAGTGCAGAAGTGTTAATACCCTTGGTAGCAGCCCTCAACCAATGCCAGAAGGAAATGGTGGATAAACATTCCAGTATTCTGAGCCCTCATATGAGACCAGTCTGATAAATGTGATAATACCACTTCTCAAAAGTTCCTAAAGAATATAATTACAGTTACCCTGGGCAGTAACTGGCTTGCGAATGATTTCTAAATTTGCTCTCTTCCCAACTTCAGTACTGGTATTTTCTAGAATATCCTCCCAAATAAACACCTTACCCTCAAATCCTTGTCTCAGGAATTGCATCTGAGTGAGAACAGGCTTTGTATCTTGCCCAGAGACAGTGTTCTACAAAACCTCTCCCACACAAACCATTTTCCTCACTGACCTGAACTCCTACAGTTTTCTCTGGTACATTCCATTCCCTTCGCTCTCCTCCTACACACCAGGCATTTTCCCACCTCGAAGCCTTGGCACTTGCTGCTTTTTCTGCAGTAATGCTTCTTTCTCACTTGCTGTTTTCTTAGTGAGTCCTCCCTGTCTCCACCTCTGCCGCCCCCACATTCGCAAACTCTTACTGTCTTCATAACCTGTTGTATTTCCCTTCATAGCTCTTAAAACCACTCAACATAATCTATATTTTATTTATTTATTTTAAATATGTATCTTCCCACTGAAAATCAGTTTCAAAATAGAAAGAGCGTGGTATGTTCTGTTCACTACAGGACCCTCGGGGACTAGAATAATGACTAGAATATACATAGTAGTTATTCAGCTAATTTTCATGAATAGATGACTATCACTTATTTGGTATTTATTTGGGGAAACTATTAGATTTTTTTAACTGATAAAATTTTTTAAACTACTAAACCTTATTAAGAATTTTTTTTTCTTATTTAAAAAATGGAGGTAAAAATTCCCCAATATGTGTTAGTTGCCCAGTGGAGATCACTAATTCTTATACTTAATACTTTTATGTTATTTTTGTACAGTTACATATTTGTAAATATGTTGTTGTGGGAACTACAAAAGTAGTAGAAATGCTTCAGCTGTTAGAAATTTAATTTCCATTGGTGTCACTGTGATAGAATGCTATTTTGATTAGAATGGCGGACTGTTCAATACTAGAAATGGTCAGAGTGACAGTGTATATATAGGAAGACTTAATTTAGAAGGAAATTTTTGAAAAGTTAACTTGGGTTGTTGTATGTCTTAGGAAGAGATCAGATGCTTTAGAAGATTAAAAGAATTTAACAGGAGGGAGTCTGGAAAGAATAAATTTTCTAGTTTTCTTTTTGTCTTATTTGTTTTGTTTTGTAATGTAGAACAAAGAAGTGAAATAGCAAGGAAATTAATGAAATATCTTGAAACAAAATGATGACAGTGAAGGTCAGTTTTAAAGTGACATGTGAAGGAACATTTCAGAGAAAGAGTGACAAGGTCATAGCCTCATGGACAATGTAATTCCTCATGGCATTGACTAGGTTAATTGAGAAAGGATAGTTCTTTACAATGGATATACAATATAATAATCATATAAAAAAGGAGCAAGATGAGACATATCTACTGAAGTTATTTTATATTTTGTTTTCTAGAACCATTAAATATCAAAGTAATGTGAACTACAGACAACAGTAGTAGAAATACTTTGTGAGATAAATTTATGATTATAATTGTGAGGATGATAATATGAGATACTTGTGGTTGGATATATCCTTGTTTATAGTTGCCCCAATGCTTTTGAAAATAGTTTTTACTATAACAAGTTAGTGCATCCAAGTACACATAGATGCACGCACACGTGCGCGTGCGCACACACACACACACTTAGAAGTAAACAGTTGGATGAGTTTAATGAACTGAACACAGCTTCTAGATACACAAACAAAATGTGAATATTATCCCAGGATTCCCTCCTCAAACATACCCACAGAAATGGGTTTGTAACCAGCAACTTAAAAGAACAGAGTGTGGTTTAGCCATTTTTATTCTATGTTTTGATAGGCAGTAGAAGATTGAGGCAATGTGAGGATTTCCCCTTAGTCTAATTTGGTGATGAAGGCCTAAAGTCATTTCTGTAAGTTATGCTACAGCCTATTTCTATATTCCATCTAATGACTCTGTGAGCTTTTCCAATGTCCCATAATAAATCTCCTCTTTTTAAAATGAGCTTCCATGGATTCTTTTTCCTTCAGTCAGGAACCAAGAATGAAATAAAAGTTAATCCTCTCTATGGTGGTGAAAAGTCAAAAGTTTTTGGATGAGGCCCCAAAGGAGAGTGAATAAAAAGAGAGCATTCAAGAGTAATTTCACAGTAAAAATACTGATAGTTGATTGACAGGTATTTGCAAAAGATGTAGGGAGCTATGACAAACAACCAAATGAGGTTAACTTTGAAGCTGATCTTTTAGGAATGTTATAAGCTAATTGTATTCCCTAAAATTTGTATGTTCAAGTCCTAACTCCCAATACCTTAGCATGTGACTATATTTGAAAATAGGACCTTTCAAGAGGTAATGATGGTTAAATGAAGTAAGGAGGGTGACCCTTAACCCAATATGACTAGTGTCCTTATTAAAATGGATTAGGACACAGACATGCACAGATGAAGACCATGTGAAAACACAGAGAGGAGAAGACAAGCATCCACAAGCCAAGGAAAGAGTCCTCAAATGAAACAATTCTTCAAATACTTTAATCACAAACTTCCAGCCTCCAGAAGTGTAAGAAAATTAATTTCTGATGCTTAAGCCCTCCCCCACATTCTGGGTTAATTTGTTATAACAGTCCTCGCAAACTAATACAAGGAAGGAAAAATATTTTTAAGTGTCTAAGGGAGCACCCGGATTCTGAGAAAGGGAAATAAAAAATTATTATGGAGCTGCATTTGTTAGTCAAAATTCAGTGACTATAAAGACAGAAACCAAATTTTACCTGATTGAGAAGTCTCACTTTTTAAAGAAATGAAGTCCGTTCACCCAAGAAAGTGAGGTCCTAATGCAGAACACTAAGGGAAAACTGTTAAAACACCAAATCTGAGAGCTTGAGGTACAAATATTCAGTACTGGGTACATAGAATTGCAGAACCAAGGCATTAGAATATGTTACTTTTACAGTTTTATCAGCCCCTTTGTTCAAGAAGAACAAGACTAAATATTCTTTTGACAAATTGTATTAGAAATATTTTATTGACTTATTATTCTAAAATATGTAAGGAAAACTAAATATAAAGAAATATCCCAGAAAGCATGTGACCTTTATTTTCACGGGTATAGTTCAAAAATATAGATTTTTTAAGTAGTTCTAAGAATCAGGATATATGATCCAGCATATAGGCTGTTTATATGGTTGGAATATGTTGATAGTTTTCAATTATATTAAAAATACTGTCAGATTAATTCTAAAGTAATATACTATAATTAAATAAAAATATATGAACATAAATTACAAAACTGAAGTTATTAGGTTGATATGAATTAATCTGGAAAATTAAATAACGACCGGAAGTATGTATGTATTTTTTACATAGACTCAACACTAATCCAAATCCATTTATTTACATAGAGCAATATATAAAATTTTGATTAAAATTATTATTCTCACATTTGTGAAGGTGTTTTAGATGATTCAGGTTATTTGCTTAGCATAGGGATATTTACTTTAGAAAGTACATTTTAACATTTTATTATTATTTTCTAAAATATACAAGCCACATTTCCTGCACTTGACCTTAGAAGTTCATCTTTCTGGGATATTTCTCTTTACTTTGCCAAAGTGTTTACTTTCCTAATTGCCTCCTGTTACATTAGCTAAGTTCTCTCATGCTGGCCTAGAGAATTCTTCTAGTCCAGTGGTATTTGCACATGGAATTTAAATATTTGCAAGAGTACTTACCCTGTTCTTTACTCATCAGTTAACAAAGTCAAACATCATTTAGTCTCAAACTCTTCAACCAGCATGGAGGGAATGATAGTGAATCTTTGCTTTTGTGTTTATCCATTCTCCAGATGACATCCGCTTTCAATGCCAGGGGCACTGATTATTCATTCATTCACCACCCATTGAACATCTATATGACAGGCACAAAATTTGGTGTGTGAATTTAAGGAGTTTTACCCTAATGAGCAGAGACAAATGTGAGCAAATAATTACAAGGTGATTCGACATGTTCTGGTGTGCACACCATGTAATGGGCACACAGACAATGAAGAATCCAGTTCTGACTGGAAGAACTGGGGATTTCATATGAGAAAAAGTCACTGTCTCTTATAGAAAGAAGTAAGGTACTGAGTTTTACCCTTTGTTTAATGGATTGAGATATAATTGCATATAATAAACAGTGCATGTTTAAATTGTACAATTTGGTATACACATATGTATGTGTGTATATGTGTGTATATGTGTCATTTCATGAGCTTCACCATGATTAAGATAAAGCAAGTATGTATCACCCCAAAAGATTCCTCATGTCTTTTTATAATTTGCCCCTACCACCATCTTTCAGGCTCTTCTCTCCTCCATTATTTATTATTTTTATAAGTAAGTCTTTTATCATAGTTGTTAATTCATTCACTTGATAATGGAGATTTCAGTTGTTTTTTGTTTTGGCTGTCTCAAAAAAATTACCATGAATAATTTTATACATAGGAAGTATAAGTCTGTCCAGAATGTAACCAGTCATGTAATATGAAAAGAGACATTTATTGAAGAAGGTACAAGATACAATAAACATTGTACGTAAGACAATGAAGCCTCAGTCCCCTTCAAAGTAGGCACCTTGGGAGCTCACACAGTTCTCCCAGTCACCATCAGGTCCCCTGTCATATTTTCCTGAATCTCATCTACAGTCTGAAATATCTTCCCTATCAAAGGCGATTTTAGGTTTTGGAAAGGCCACAAGTCACAGGGTACCAAACCTGGGCCATAGGAGGACTGAGTTTCCTGAGTGATTTGATATTTCACCAAAAAACTCTGCACAAGACATGATGCATGAGCTGTTGCATTGTTGTGATGAAGCTGCCATTCACCAGTTGCCCATAGCTGTGTCCTTCTGATCCATCCAAATAGTTTTTGCAGTGGAATGTTCAAGCGTAATACAAAATTTGGCGCAGATTTGTTACTCAACTCTTTCAGTCATTTTGAACGTGATGGTTACACAGTGCACATGCTTGCTCAATGGTGTCTACTGCCCTCATTGACTAGTACAGTGAAGTCATCATTGTTCACACAAGCACATTCTAGTACACTCTCCTTAGCTACCAGGTTACATTGATGTTGTGCAAATTGTTCTGATTATATTAACAATGGCTTGACTTTTTCTGGACAGATCTTATATATATATGAGGTGGCCAAAATATGGAATTTATTTATTAAAAAATGTGTATTTATTCTTGTATTTTAAAATTTAAATCACCTTTAAAATACTCCCTATTTGACTTAGTACACCTATAGAGATCTTTTTTTTCCACTGCTCGAAACAGTTTTTGAACTTGTCAATTTTGATGCTTTTTAGTGCTTGTGCCATTTTTGTTTCACCCATCTCACATCCACAAAACATTTCCCTTTGAAGAGTTTTTTCATCTGGGGAAACAAAAAAGTGTTGCTGGGGGTGAGATCAGGTGAATGGTAGGGTATAGGGGTCATGACACTTTTGCTTCAAAACTGTTAAACACTCAACACAGTGTGGGCAGATGTACTCATAAATTACCAATATGAAATGTGCAAACACATTGAAAGACTCTTCAAAAAAATTTCACTGAAGCTGAATGCAGCCTCTCACAACAATGACAACTGGTGCACTGACACAGATGGGTTCCTAAAATACTCATCAAGTGAGGAAAACCTGTACTACAAGGGACCCACCATCCAGAAGATAATTTTGGGATGGATAAATTATCTATCTATCATCTATCTATCTATCTATCATCTATCTAATATATATATAGATATAGATATAGATTTATTTATTTATTTATTTATTTTTTTATTTCTCTTGGGTAAAATAAATTCAGGGATAAAATAACTAAATCATATGGTAGTTTAAACTGTCTGGAAACTGTAACCTGTATTTCAAAGTGTTTGTGTGAGTTTTTATTTCCATTACCAGTACATAAGAGTTCTAGTTTCTTCATATCTCTTCCAACTTTTAGTATGATCATTAAAAAAAAAAAAAAAGTTTCCAAGAGAAGTGTATTTTCCTATCACGTAGTATGATTCCTCCAACTTCTTTCTTCTTTCTCAAGATCACTGAGCTTATTCAGGTCTTTTGTGGCTCCTCATAAATTTTTGAAATTTGTTCTAGTTCTATGAACTATGCCATCAGTATCTTGATAGGAATTCCATTGAATATATAGATTGCATTGGGTAGTATGGACATTGTAATGATATTAATTCATCCTATCCATGAACATGGTATGTGCTTCCACTTATTTGTATCCTCTTCAATTTCTTTCTTTCATGTCTTATAATTTTCTAAGGCATGTCTTTTATATCCTTGGTTATGTTTATTCCTAGGTATTTTATTCTTTTTGAAGCAATTGTGAATGTGATTGTTTTCTTAATTTCTCTTTCTGATAATTCATTATTAGTGTATATAAATGCAGCTGATTTCTGGACATTTATTTTGTATCCTGTTACTTTACTGAATTCATTTGCAACAACATGAATGAACCTGGAGTATATTATGTATGCTAAGTGAAATAAACCAGTCAGAGAAAGACAACTACCATTTGATTTCACCTATATGTGGAATAAGTAAATGAAATAAACTAACAGAATAGAAACAGACTCATACAAAGAATAGAGACAGCTCTCAGAGGGAAGGGTGGTTAGGATACTGGGTGAAAGGATGAAGAGATTAAGCAAAAAATAAAATCATAGGTACAGATAACTTTATGGTAATTACCAGAGGGAAAGGGGATTGGAAGGATGTAGAAGAGGGTAAAGGGAGGATAAATGCTGATGGAAGGACACTTGATTTGGGTATTAAATTATAATACAATATACAGATGATGTATAACTGTACACGACACCTATATAATTTTATTTACCAATGTCAACTCAATAAATTTAATTGAAAATAGATAGAAGATGTGTAGTGTTATCACATTCTCATTTTAATTTTTTGTAGTGACTAATGATGGTTGACATTTTTGTTCTGTCTTCTGCCACAACTCTTCTTTGGTGATGAATCTCTACAAATCTTGTCTGTATTTTTAATTGGGTGATTTGTTTTCTTAATATTGAGTTTTATAATTTTTTATATATTATGACTATAACCCATTTATGATTTACATAATTTAAGAAGTACATTCTAGCCTGTGGTTTTCTTTTATATCTTTTTTAGTATCATTATAATTCAGAGCTTGTTAATTTTGATAAAGTTCAGTTTATCACTTTGTTATTTTTCACCTTATATTTGATGTGGTATCAAAGCAATTGTTGCCTCACTCAAAGTCACAAAGTCTTTTCACATAAGTTACCTTCTAGAAGAGATATTTTTACCTTTTATATTCAGGGTCATAATTGAGTTTCAATTGACTTTTTCTAAATTGTGAGGTATCTACAAAAGTTGTTTTTGTTTGTTTGTTTTGTTTTGCTAGGGGATACCCAGTTATTCAAGCATCATATATTTAAAAGTCTATCTTTCCTCTGCTCAGTAGCTTTTGTTGAAAATTAGTGGTCTATAAATGTGTAAGTATGTATCTGAACAGTCTATTTTGTTCCAGTGATCTGTCTTGTCTATGACATTTAGGAACCCCAGCAAAAGGGTTAAAATATCCCTTAGGCACTCCATAAAAATAATCTTGTTGGCCTCATAGGTCAACATAGCTTCACTACCCTCCAGGTTTTGTATATTTTCCTCTCCATCCTCAGTTTCTGTTTATATTTTTTCACAGATCTCCAAAGAAGTCAAATATCTTTATTTGGAAATCTTCCAAAATATGTTTTTTTTTAATCTGTTGTACCAGAGTGGGAACCACAAATAGTATTTCTTAGCTTGGTGCTCCATGAACCAGACTTTGAATAACTTGATGATAGAATACATAGATTCCTCTTCTGAGAAGGCAGTTACTCTTGAAATAATAAAAATGTGCTGTTGGCCCATGTTTTACTCTAATATAATTAGACAGCTATCCCATGAAGCTAGTGGCTGAAAAAAAGCAGGGAACATGTGCCTATATCTCTTGATAAGTGTTTAATCAGTCAAGTATGCATGTAAGAACAAAGTTCTTATTTCAACAGATTTGTTACAATAAAGTCAGTCAATGGAATACTGTAAATTGTGAGGAAAACATTCTAAACATTTTAGGATAATTAAGATATTTGCTACCAATTTTTTATTTCCTTATGACAATTATTCCTTCTTATGAAATCACTTATCTGTTTCGTAGTATGTTTTTAGTGTACTAGAATTTTCAATATTTATTACATAAAATTTTAGATTACATTAAATAGAAAACTATTTTTAATTAAATAAGAATATTCATATCTAATAAGGTGCTACTATCTAAAATATAGAAGGAACTTACACAACTCAATAGCAAAAATACCCAAATAATTCAATTAAAACATGGGCAAAGAAACTGAATAGACATTTTCCAAAGAAGACATACAAATGTTCTCTTTTTTTGCAAAGGTGCTCAACATGACTGATCCTCAGAGAAATGCAAATCAAAATCACAATGAAATACCACTTCACACTACTTAAGACAATTCTCCTAAAAAAGACAAGACAGCAAATTCTGGTTAGGACACGGTAAAAAGGAACCCTTTTGCACTGTTAGTGGAAATGTAAGCCAGTACATTCCAACTACTGTGGAAAACTGTTTGATAAAGATTTTGAAGAAATTAAAATTAGAACTAACATATACTCCAGCAATTATACTTTTGGGCATATATCCAAAGAAAATTAATATCTGGAACAGATACCAATATACTCCTGTGAGCACATGTACATACAGACACATACACAACAGAATATTATTCAGCCTATAAAAAGAAGGAAATCCTGTTATTTATTTAACATGGTAAACCTGGAGGGCATTATGCTAAATAAAATAAGACAGAGAAAGACAAATACTGTATGGTGTCACTTACATGTGGAATCTAAAAATAATTTAAAAAAAGAAAAAGAAAAGTTGAACTTATAAGAGTAGAAAAGTAGGCAAGCTGTTGCCAGGAGCTGGGGTTGTGGGAAATAGGGAGAGATTGGTAAAAGGGCCCAAACTTTCAGTTTTAAGATGAATAAGGTCTGAGGATCTAATATAAACATGGTGACTATAATTGATAACACTGTATTGTATAATTGAAACTTTTTCTCAGAGGGTAGGACTTACATGTTCTCACTAAAATAAAAGAGAGGCAAATATATGAGGTGCTAAATATGTTAATTAATTGAATGGGGGGGTGAACTTTCACAATGTATACAAGTATCAAAATCATCACACTCCACATTTTAAGTATCTTACAACTTTGTCAATTATATTTCAATAAAATTTTAAAAAAGAAAAACAAAGCTTTATTTTATTACGAAATAAAATATTTTAAAGAAACAGTTCTATTTAAATCATTAAAACTATTAAAATATGATTTCATGATTAAGTAAAAAAAATTAAAATTCATTCTTAATGATTCTGAAGGCATGTCGCTAACAGCACTAAGATAGCAATGAACCTGTAAACCCTTGGAGAGGAAGGGTAATTTACTCCAGAGCAATGAGCTCATCCTTAGGCCATGCTTTGCAAGAAGCTCTGGGACCAGTCCTGCCTTTCTTCCTCCATAAACCTGGTGTAAGTTTTCAAGCATGCTAAAGATGCCACCTGCTCCCTTTGGTCTGGTTTTGTCCCCCTTGTTCTGTGGGCAACTGAAAAAGCTTTGGCACCAAGCCAGCCATTTTGCATCCCATGTGAAAACCACACATTAAAAAACACCCTCTGCTTGTGAAGTTGTTTTAGGAACTTGTGTGAAGCCTCAACCCATATCTATGAACTCTCTATGGATTCAAATTTGCTTCTTGCTGAAAAGCGTTCACCAGCATGGCCCTTCTCATACTGAAATGTTTGTAAGTAGTTTACCTCAACAGATGGTACAGGGGCAGATTCATTTAAAATGTATATTATTTATACTTTCTTTTTACACTGAGATTTTCTCTGTTTGCATAGGCATCATTGTTCCAAAGCACTATCCCATCAAGTAACCCAGCCTTGAAAATATTCTCCTCAGGTATTTGTTGAAGGGATACATGTCAAGAGCAGAAAAGACGTTGACATTGTAGTCACCTTACCTTCTTAGGCTTTGGGTATACAGAACACATTGCATGCTTGGGATAGGGTCTATTTAACTCCACATGAAACAATTATTTTTGCTGGGGCAGTCATAAATGACCTAGGTACTATTCTTTAAGTCCATTGTAATTTAATATATGGTTCAAATGAGAATATTTATTGCATGGAAATAAAATAGTCTCCCCCTACTTTTCCAACTCTTTAAGTTCCTTATATCATCAAACATTCTTCACAAAACTTTATATTAGATATAGAATTCAAAATGTATATATGTCATTGACATCTTCATACAAAAATACTGCCACATTTTCAGGTGCTGTAATGGATTATTAGGAAAGTCTTTCCCCAGGAAACCAAAATGGCTAAAGAAATGACTATCATTCCTATTTATTTCAACTTGCTCCTGATTTTACAGAATACTTTGCTCCAAATCTGTGAGATAGTTTGAATGCTATCTTTCCTGCCTCTCTAGACAGCTTGGTAGCATCTTAGCTCTGTCTCACTTCAGTCACTTACTCTGAAACTCAAATGACACTGCATACTTTTCTCAACTGGGAGATTGTGGGAAGGGAAGAGTGAGCAAGAAATACAAACTTCTTTTCCTGTTTCTTGTTATTTTTTTTCCCTCCTGCTATGCCTTTCCTTCTGTGTGTTTTTTGTTTCAACTTTATCAAAGGAAAGGAGAGCTTTTGGCCTTGGAGATTTTCACTTCTTGTCACTCTTCATACTATTCTCCCTATGGTATTTCCCATCATCAGTTTTTCAGTCCCCCTTATTCTGCCCACACCCCACACCTAGGAAACATCCAGTACCATATGTCTTCCAACCTGTCCTGGCAATAAAATGACTTGTATTCAGGACCATGTAGACAGACAAAAATGGATGAAAAAGGAACCCACGAGGAGCCCAAATATATGTTATATGTATATTTGAATGTAGAACGATGAACATGACATGGTGCATTGGGGGGAACAGGTAAAAGTTAATATATTGTATTGGGCCAATTGGCTAACTACATGGAAAAGGCAAATAAAGTTAAACTTCTACCTGAAAACATGCACCCTAATAAAATTCAGATGAATTAAATATTTAAATGTAAAAATGAAACTACAGAACTATTGAAATCTCAATATCACAAATACTAAAAAATCTCCTAATATTAATGAATAGAATAAATTAGTAGAAAATTGGGGCTAAGAAATCATGGGCAAATGAGCAATGCATGCAAGTTAAAGCAATAACTAAATTCCAGTTTACCTGTAAGATGGATATTATTCAGTATTTACAAGGCTGGGGATAAATATACCTCCTTATATATATTAGCTTATGGTTAATATTGGCTCTTCCTGATGGACTACTTAGAAAAACGTTTCAATAGCTTTAAAATATGGATATTTAATGCCAAATTTTAATAGTTAATAAAATTTTAGTAGGCATATATTATTTAAAATATTTAAATATTAAAACAATTTACATATTAAATCATAAAGATCTGACTAAATAAGTTATAGTACATAAAATGGGGCTGCTATGTATAAGGTAAAATGATTTTGTAGGATATTATTTAAAACTGGTAAAAAATTATTAGTTAGGTATTATGCATGTATTAAGGTCATACATAAAATGCTTTAAAAACTATATAAAGTTTGATAACAAAAAATACTACATGTATATTTAAATATATTAACATTAGATTTATTTTTATTTTCTTTTTTTAAAAAGATCTAGGTTTTGTCATCAACTAAGAATGTCTAAATGGTGCATATCTATTTGCAAGTAATACACAAAGTTAAAATAAACATCTTTAAAATCAAATTGTTCAAGTGTTACTGTACATTCATAAAGTTCTTTTGATTATTCCTGGCAGGTAATTCAGTGATTAGAAAAAGCTAAGAGGATAGATACACTTGGAAAATGTGGGAATAATATTTGCTTTTCAAATTTTACTTTTTATATTGCATGTTTCTACCTTCACATGTCATTCAACAAGCCACTGAGCTTTGGGAACGTATTTTGCAAATATTAGCCTCTATCCCTTCTTTTTATTCCCCCTGACTTTAATTCATGAGTGTATTTCTTATGTGACTTCCTCAATTTCCTAGAAAATAAAACAGAAATAATATCCCCTAGTATTATGATTGTTTGAGAGGCAGATATAATGCATGTGCAACCCAGGTGTCCTTTGAGGTACCTGATATTTGATCATCAAAACTAACTTATTCTTGAATTAATGAGGGTTTCCTCTGCTCCACCTTAGAAATCTGTGGGAATTGTGGCAAGGAACAGATGATTCAAATTTTTCCTGTTTCCTTGGCCTCCAAATCTATAGGATCCTGATGTGCTTTCCTGTTCCATATGTCATTATCCAGTACATTACCAGTGATTTTCCTCTAAAAGACAATTTATAACAGCCATCAGTGATATAGCAGATAACTTTCTACAAGTGGTCATGACTGAGAAGTTATGTGAACTGTTTTGATTCACTCTTTCTTCTTTAGGATGATCTGTGTTCCTCTTTGATCTGCCTCCCCTTAGGCTCAATCCATGACAATTACCGATGTATCTAAAGCATCATTAATTTGCTAGCATAAATGACTATCTCTTCTTTTAGCATGGCGAAAAACTGATTAGGGACTTTGGAATGTTAGTCTTTATCTTTCTTCATCTTGTCTGTGAAGTATAGAATGACTTGCAAGGGTTATTTTTCCACTAAAGTTAATCAATTTGGCTGTCAAAATGTCACTTGTTTTCTCCTTTTTTTTTTTTTTGTGAATGAAAACTATAAAAATATATAGTAACAGCTAATTATTTGCATAATAATTTCTGGATAAAAGTTTGCCATGATAATTTTTGTTGTTGTTGTTGTTTTTTAGTGATTTAACTTTCTCTGCCATTATTCTAGAAGAACAAATTACACAGCTTCTCAAGGCAGTTCTCTCCTAGGAGCAGTGGTCATAGTTCTAAACATATGTCCTTTTTGACACGACAGGGTGTACAAACTGATGCTTACATTTCTGTATGTTATAGAGGATGATTATTTCCAGAACCCCTAGTACATTTTGAAGTAAAACTGTCTAGTCAGAATTTTAGAAAATGAAAAGGATATGATTGGAAAACTGTAATTAAATTCGCTCTTTTGTGTTAACATATTTAGAATATAGGTTGGAAGTCCTAAGATCATTAGATCACCTTCAAAGCCTTTAAAAGAGTCACAGGTAATCTTGACAAGGAAGAGGGTTATCCGCATTATTCATATTGCAAAATGTAAGGACATTCTGCCTCTGCTTTAATAAAGCATTTATATCTTTACTGAACTAGAAACCATGCTTCAAGCTTATATAAATCTCCCTAACTACACTTCAATAGATTGATAACTAGTTCTATTTAGTTTGTGATTTAAGAGTATTCCATTTGATTCAAGGAAGTTAAAAGTGCTTATGACTATTGCATCCTAAGAACCTCCTGGTATCCTGGATTTCAAATCAGAAAACATAAACTCATTCCTCAACCTCATCATGCATTCCCTGTATAATATTGAGGAAGCTATATATACTTACTAGGCCATCATTTTTTCATCTGTTCTAGTAGAACACATTTCATGAAGTTGTGAGAAATCACAAATACAGCAATTCATTTGAAGGATTTTGTAAATTAAAATGAAATGCCATAAATAAATGTTAGTCATTTTTAATACAGTAAACATGTTTGCTTAATGTGATGTTTTGGGACATTTTAAAAAATAATTTAACAGAATATTATACAATATTGATTTTTCATGCTAAATTTTTTTGACAATACTAATTTACCTCACAATTAATATCAATAACACATCTTCCTGGTATCAAAATATGAAAGTCATGAAAAACTTGAATACATTTATTTGTAAAGACAGATGTACCCTTATGTTTATCGCAGCATTATTCAGGGTGGCCAAGACACGGGAATAACCTAAGTGTCCTTTGATGGATAATAAGAGAAGATTTAACTCTGCCATTTGGGACAGCATGGATGGATATTGAGAGTATCATGCTATGTGAAATAAATAAGACAGAAAAAATGAGAACCATTTGACTTACTCCTATGTGGGATATAAAATAGGAAGCAACAAATGAATAAACAAAACATGGGGGAAATGGGGTGAAGGAAGGTTAAAGAGGGTAAATGGGTTCAACTACAATATATGGTGACAGGATACTTGGCTTTGAGTAGTAAACACACAGCACAATATACAGATGCTGTATTATAGAATTGTATACTTCAAACTTACATAAATTTATTAACCAATATCACCACAATAAACATAATAAAATTTAAAAAGTAGAAAGTCAGATGACAATAAATGAAATTATTTTTTAACTTCTCTCTCTTTTTATTTGCCTGTGTCAATAATAACCAAATCTATTTATCTTTACACTTAAAAATGTCCTTATCATTTTTTTTACCTGCATCCCTTGAACTTTATGTTTGTTTGTTTGCTATTTTCTTTTTTTTCCTTCAGCTTTGGCCAAGGAGGAATAGATGTATCAGGCAGACCTCATTGTGAATCCTGACTCTGGTAGCTCCTATCTATATTACCTTGGTTATCTGATATAATCTTAAACCTCAATGTTCTTATCTGTAAAATGGAAATAATGCAAACCCCTCTCAGTAGACACATTTAATGAAAATTTAATTATAACATTCCTGTGTTCAAAATCTTCAATGACTTTTATTTTTTAATAAAAAATTAACACTTATCAGACAACCTCTTAAGACCAATTTTGTACTCCCCATTAGGTTTTATCTCTTAGCTCTTTTCCAGTTATTATTACCACCCACTAGATTTTGCTACTTTGAAACTAGAGGCTCTACAGAACTTACATCCAAACAATGCCATTTAAATTAAGAATAATTGATTCTTTGATTCTTTGGCTCAACATGCAACTTGCTGAACTAACAAGACAAACAAAACTCATAGACAAGACAACATTATTGTGGTTATCAGGGGAAAGGGGCTGAAGGGATAGTAACAGGTAAAGGGGATCAAATATATAGTGACAGAAATTGGCCTTAGGGTGATGGGCACACAATGCAATATATAGATGATGTATCATAGAATTGTACACTTGAACCTATACAATTTTATAAATTAATGTCATTTAATAAATTTAATTTTAAAAGAAACTGTAAAATAAATGAGTTATAACAAAAAAAATTTACCATGCCTTCTTAGTCTCTATAAATTGGAGTAGTGAAAGGTGAATATAATAGAGATAAAGGAATTTATTTTTAAAATATATTTTATTGATTATACTGTCACAGGTGTCCCAATTTTTTCCACTTTGTCCCGTCCACCTGGTTCCCCCCTTCTCTCTAGTAATTTCCTACCCCTTGGCTCATGTCCATGGGCTGTGCATACAATTTCTTTGGCTTCTCCATTTCCTATGCTATTCTTGACATCTCCCTGTCTATTTTGTACCTACCTTTTATGCTTCTTAATTTCTACACCTTTTCCCCCATTCACTCCTTTCCCCTCCCAGCTGATAACCTTCCAAATAATCTCAGTATCTATTATTCTGTTCCTGTTCTGCTTGTTTGCTTACTTTGCTCTTTCTAGATTAAGTTTTTTGTAGTTGTGAATTTGTTGTCATTTTAATGTTTATAGTTTTGATCTTCTTCTTTTACTTAAATAACTCCCTTTAACATTTCAAGTAGTAATGGTTTGGTGATGATGAACTCCTTCAGCTTTACCTTGTCTGGGAAGCACTTCATCTGTCCTTGTGTTCTAAATGATTGCTTAGAAGGATAGAGTAATCTAGGTTAGAGGCCCTTGCTTTTCATTGCTTTGAACAATTCTTGCTAGTCCCTTCTTGCCTGCAAAATTTCTTTTGAGAAATCAGCTGATAGTCTTATGAGAAATCTTTTGTAGGTAACTCTCTGCTTTTCTCTTGGTGCTTTTAATATTCTCTCTTTATCTTTAACCTTTGGCATTTTAATTATGATATGTCTTGGTATGGTCCTCTTTGGGTCTAACTTGTTTGGGACCCTTGTGCTTCCTGGATGTGAATACCCATTTCCTTTGTCAAATTAGAGAAACTTTCTTCATTATTTTTTTCAAATAGATTTTCAATCCATTTCTTTTCCTATTCTTCTGGTATCCATATCATTTGGATGTTGCTACATTTGGAGATTTCCCAGAGGATTCTTACACTATCTTTGTTTTCTTTTTTTTTTCTTTGATCTTTTTTCTTCTTGCTGCTCTGGTTGAATACTTATTTCTTCCTCACATTTCAAATTGTTGATTTAAATGTCACTTCCACCCCTCCACTGATGGCTCCCTGTAGATTTTTCTTTATTTCACTTAGTTTAATCTTCATTTCTTCCTTTATGTTGTTACTGTACTCAGTGAGTTCTTTGGGCATCCTGATCACAGGTGTTTAGAACTCTGTATCAGATAGGTGGGTAATCTCCATTTCATTTAATTCTTTTTCTGGGGTTTGGAGTTCGTCCTGGCTTCCAGTCATGATGGAGGCATAGGTAGACATAATTTGCCTCCTCTCAGAGCCATAGAAAGAATTGCAACTAGATCTCAAAACAAATAATACCCAGAACCATCAGAAAATTGAGCTATACAAAAGTTGGAGAACCAAGGATTTAAAGAAGCAACATTTAACCAGATGGGTAGGAGAGCCGGAATTACAGAGATGGATGGAGAGGTCAGGAGATGCAGTATGTTGAGGAGAGGTGGAAGCAGCAGTGGAACAGATGATTCCATATTTGTGTATGGTGGATAAATATCAGGAGGGATCTCTTAGGAGCAAGTGATCCCAACCCCAAACCAGACCGCACAGTCCAGGGTTCCAGCACCAGGAAGATAAATCCCCATAGCTTCTGGCTCTAAAAACCAGTGGAGATTGGGGCAGCAGAAGAAACTACAGGATTTTCAGGAGACTTGGCTTAAAGAGCCTGCACAGAATTAGAACATACGCAAACCAACCCACTCAGATTCACCACCAGGGCAAGAGCTGGAAGTGTGCCAGTTACATAGGAGAAAAGAGCAAAGTGCCTGGAAAGGGGAGAATGCTGGGCAAATGTCCAGAAGCCAGGCAGCAGCATAGTGCCCTATCTGAGCCCTCCCCGCAACACAGAGCCACAAAGCAGTATAGCGGGCTGCCCACACTTGTGATTATCTAAGGTTCCACTCCACACAATTTACATGTGCCTCTTCTACAATAGGCCACTCTAGTAAGACAGGGAGTTAAAGCAGTTCTGCCTAATACAGAGAAACAAACATAGGGAGGCTGCCAAAATGAGGAGACAAAGAAATACGGCCCAAATGAAAGAGAGAAATTTCTTATCTCATCTTTATTTTTGCACATGCTATTATCCACTTACTTTACAGTATAACATACTATAAAGTATAAGTAGATAACATTGTATCTACTTTTTAAAATCTGTGAATGTAGGCTGTTTTATACCGATCAAAAATATTAAAATATGGTAGTTGTACTATAATTATCTAAAGAAATATGTTCTGGTCTTCCCATTATGATGCTGAGAATAGTATATCTTTTTGAGAAGCAAAGAAAGAATACTGAAGGGTGGAGATAATGGCAACTATCCAAAATATTTTTATAGGTAGAATAATTGTGACATATTTTTAATCAGAGATATACTTAATATAAACAGATAATGCAGAGTGGATGGCTTACTTGGGGTAAAAGAAACAAATAAATAAACAAACAAAAACTACCCTGTTCCTGTGGTGCTGAAATTAACTGAATTCCAATACCTTAAACAAATCATTGAATTCATTGTTTTAAATTTCACACTCCTTTTAATTAAAGAAAACCACACTTAATTTAAAATAACACCCATAATAATAGGAAGTCAAAATAATTTTCAAATTATCCTGATGTATTCTGGTAAGAAAATGACATAAGGACAATGTGTCAAAAGGAACTTTGCAATGATAATGATAAGTATCATTCTAATATTAGTTGAACTGTGACTAGATATCTTGTCTACCTTATTTTTCTTTAGCTAATTAGTTATGCAAGGTTAATGTTATCCTCATCAACCTTGTTCTCTTTATAATATATCTGAAATTTTAAGAATATATAAAGTAATAATTAAAAATTCTCAAAGTAACCAAAAAGAATATAAGCTGTTATGTGGATGTGTTGACTTCAAATTATCCATGTAACTATGTAATTCATCCTCTCAAATATATCATTTTGGTAGATTATATAAACATTTTGGTAAAACATGGCTTCATTTTGTGAAGGAATTTTAAATAATCCAGATTTTTTTTTTATTAACTCAATCTTTGTTTTAGGAGTAATTCAATTTTATAAACTATGTCTACATGTACAAACTCACTCTGTTGAAAGATGGATTTTAATCAGCTTTGCACTTAGATAAAGGCCTGGGGATATTTGCAAAAATGTGAGAATCAAAATTCTAGAATTGGCAAAGATTCTTGAAATTTATACAGTCCAGTCCTCCATTTGCTCTTCGTGTAACCCACAAAAGAAGGACCCAGAGGATGGATGAAAGAAGCAGGACAAGTAGTTTCTCTAGCTTTTCCTTGTACAAAACAACTGGATTATTTTTGAGTTCTAACACCAACCTCCTTAGCAACTTCATTAAGTAGTTAAACAATGAGGGTATATTGAAAATAAATTCTACAGCACTCATTCTGTGCATAAGAATCAAATATCTTTTAAAGTTATATTGTTTTTGTAAAGTAACATGTGTTGTTTAAGGAACAACTAGGATTAGAATCTTGTTTCCTTTATACAATATTCCATGATTAAAAAGTTAGAAGTCTTTCAATAATTGGCTGAAATAATAAGACTTTCTATAATGTGGGTGGTAGATTCAGAGAATTGACCTAAAGGATATACATTTCAAGAAATAAATTATGCCTTTCTTAAAAAAAGTCCTATGATCTATTGAATAAAGCTTATATATTTTTTTATTTTAAAAATATTTTATAAGTAATTCTAACTCCTATCTGCTGACCACAATGAGTTCCTGCACAACACGGTAATGGCCATGATCCTAGGGAAATGCATTTACTTTCATGTTCTGATTATGTAGCCCACACTGTGTACTAAACAGCACAGAGAGTGCTAATCCAGGGATATAGTCAGAGTCAATGTTGACAAGTCAGGTTGCTGCTGGCTGCTGATGACAATCGAAAAGTTCAATGATTCTAGTACAAAGATGGGAGAAAAAAGTCAACAACCTCCCTCCCCCACCAGCCAAAACTTGTAACTGTTTTTTATAGACCAATATGTTTTGGTTCCAAAACTCTATGTGGCATATAATCACACTTGTCAACATAGATTCATCAAATGCATAGAAAATATACTCAGGGCATTGAAGATATCTTTTTTTTTCCTGCCAATGAATGTGGTATTGCCAGGAAAAATAGTTATAATTATATATATTTTAAATATATATGAATATATACATATAGTATAAATACATAGGTATATATGTATGGATATGACAATATGAAAGCACCTTCTTCAGGAATATGAACACAGAGGAAATTTCCTCAAGATCTAATGGTACTTGTCAGTGGGACACAAATTTCAGCAACATTCACTGTGACATTGTAGTGTCCTAACAGCTTTCTTTGCTTCAGTTTGCTGCCTTTTATTTTTGTTGTTTAAATGAAGATAAATTTTAGTATTTCACTTGCTTGCATAATCTGCTGTCACATTCTAGACTATTAGTGGCTTTTCCACATATAAATTATTGGGCTATCACTTTGCAGAATTTGGTATGCTGCTATTTTTATCATTCCGTGTCTCTTCCCAGTTTTCTCTTGGTGGCATTACAGTTACAGACCCATTAGAGGGAACAGAACTGCTGTTAGTGCACAATGTTAGTAATATATATTAGGAATCAGATTGCTAAAAGCATACATATTTAATGAAGCAAGTCTAAATACAAGGTTATACTGTTTATTAGCCTAAAAGAGGAAAAAAAAGAAGGGACATTATCTCCATGTCACTGGATGCTAGACTCCAAAATTAGGAAAAAGCATCCCTTATGGGATTTACAAAAACTATTCTGTAACGTTTTCTGTCACTATAACAAATAAGATGATTTTCTTATCTATGCAATTAAATACTTAATGCATGGCTATATTACTAATATTGTAGCCATTATAATTAGCTAGTTTTATGTTTTAAATCTATGGTGTAAGTACATTTCTAAGGATAAAGCACAATGTATATAAAAGTCTATGTAAAATATCATTTTCTAAATAACTTTAGTGTATCTTTTCTTTTTTTTTTTACAATTTTACTTCTCTGAGTCATTGAAAATGTGAAATCATCAAGCAAAGAGAGCATCATGCTTTTTATTTGCAAGTTTTGTCCATTTTTTTATTATAGCAGTACATAAGAATTAAACAGAACTACTAAAGCATGCAAACTAGGTAAAATGTTACTCTTTAAAAATGATTTTATTTAACATGAAATACAAATGATAACTTTAAATAAATAACATTGCATTTTGTAACCTATAATATTGTATTTATCATTTGCACCTATTTATTAATTCATATTTTGCAGTAGTTATTAAGGCATAATCTGAATATGACTTTTTCTTTTTCACTCTGATGTCATCCTGATGACAGATGGCCCAGGATTGGCTTTCTGTTAGCAAATGTTAAGCAAGCTTTATGCAAAAAGGCATTTGGGAATTCAGAATTTATTTGCACATCCTGCATGTAGAGGATATTTGGGTTAATTTGTCTAGTATCTAGAAGAACTCTTCATCAAGGTAAGTTCCAGATGACAGTTCAGTGTGGATTCTTGACCAATCATGATATAGTAAGTAACATGTACTGACCACCCTTGACAAGAGCATTGCTGACCATTCCCAACATAGCCATTGCTACTATGCCTGGAATGACATCACTGACCATCCCTAATAAGAGTACCTCTAAAACGCCTAAAGTCCCATCACTGACCTAACCATCTCTGAAATAGAAAAACAGGCTCAGAAAATTAAAGTGAATTGCTTATAGTCTCATAGCTATAAACAAAACACATATTTAAAACTAATTCTATTTCTCTTCTTTTATTCAATGAAATAATTTTGGATCCTTAATTATAATAAAACACATTAGATCAAATATAGCATGATAGACATGCACCGAAAATGTACATGGATCAAAGCTCTCGGGTATTTAGCTATAAATTGATTTTCTTTCAACACTTATTACTGAAGTCATCATTCACATAATTTCTATATGTTCACATTCATGCTAATATTTTGTATATTTTATAACCAAATTGTTCCTTCATATCCCTGATTATAATTTTCAAAAGGAAAACTGCATTTGCATAATATTTTCAAGACAAACCAAACAACATTTTTTGTTTTTATTTTTTATTGTATTTTTCCCATTGTTCTTCAGTCTCCTTATACCCATCCTGCATTCATCACACTGTTGTCCATGTCCATGACTCCTTTTTCTTTTTTGCTCAATCCATTCACCCCCTAACTGCCCCCCCTTAGCTGTCATCCTGCTCTCTATCTATGAGACTGTCTTTATTTCCCTTGTTAGTTCAGTTTGTTCATTAGATTCCACATATGAGTGAAATCATATGACATTTGTCTTCCTTTGATTCTCTGACTGGCTTATTTCACTTAGCATATTGTTCTCCGGATCCATCCATACTGTGGCAAAGGGTAAAATTTACCTCTTTTATATGGCTGAATGATATTCCATTATGTAAATGTCTTATAGTTGTTTTATATACTCATCTACTCACCTACTGATGGACACTTGGGCTGCTTCCATATGTTGGCAGTTGTAAATAATGCTGAAATGAACATAGGGGCACTTATGTCCTTTAGAATTAGTGTTTTGGGTTCCTTAGGATATACTTCCAGAAGTGAGATCTCTGGGTCAAAAGGCAGATCCACTTTTTATTTTTGAGGTATCTCTATGTGGCTTTCCACAGTGTCTGCACCAATCTGCATTCCCACCAACAGGGCAAAAGGATTACCATTCCTCCACATTCTTGCTAGCACTTGTTGTTTGTTGATTTATTGAAGACAGCCATTATCACAGCTTTGAGATGATACCTCATTTTGGTTTTAATTTGCATTTCTCTGATGATTAGTGACACTGAGCTGAGCATGCTTTCATGTCTGTTTGTGACCTGTATGTCCTCTTTGGAGAAGTGTCTATTCAGGTCTTTTGCCCATTTTTTAATTGTGTTTTTTCTTTTTTTGGTATTGAGTTTTGTGAGTACTTTATAAATTATGGATATTAACCCCTTATCAGATATGTTAGTGAATATGTTCTCCCATTCTGTGGGTTGTGTTTTCATGCTGTTAATGTTTTCCTTTGTGCTAAAAAACTTTTAGCTTGATATAGTCAAATAGAATGGAAGTTAGGAGATTTTTTTTTTATAGTGAGTCCATTCACAAAGTAAGGAATTGAATAAAATCATGTACATAATAAAGATGATATGCTGTTTTCTTTGTTCTGATTAATTCACAATTTGGAAGTAGGTGTCATTTATTTCCCTTCCATATTTCCAAAACATCAAACTTTAAAAGCTCACATATCTGTTTGAACCACTAGAAAGGGAGGAATAGACAGGTAATCTATGTTCAGTAGATTTATAATATCTTTGCAAATAGAACATCTAAACTAAGTAAATATGTTAATATTTTGTTAATGTTAATATAATATATTGTCTATTGATTGACAGCTCTGAACAAGTTATTCTATATAACTCTGAATATTTATAAAGAGCTAAATATGAGCAAATGTCTTACATTATCTGTTCCAATGCTGTAGGTAGATCAATGAACAGAGCAATGTAGCTTTCCTCACAGAACTCACCTTCCATGAATGAAAATAAGGCAATAACATACACATACAGTATAGAAAGTTTAGTTAATGTTATGCAAAAAAAAAAATAAACAAGGGAAAATAAGGGAAGGAAACATAATATACAGGTTAAAGTGTTAAATGTATTAATTAGAATAGTGAGAAAAGGCTTCCTTGATAAGGACGTAATTGAGCAGAGACTGAAGGAAGGGAGGGAGTGGGACATGTGCCATCTGGTGGGAGAGTCAGCAGACTAGCATACGGCTTTCCCAAGGTGGATTATGCTCAGTGGCTCAAAGAGCAACAACGGCCAATGTGGCTAACTCCAGCTGAGCAAGGGAGGTGCTAAAAGGAAGGAAAAAAATGGAGATTTGGAGGAAAGTTAAATCATGTAGGGTCTGAAATGAAATTTAATAAAGAGTAATATGGGAATCCACTGGGAATGTAGAAATTGAGGCTCACAGATATTAAGATATTTCCTCAAGGTCATAAATCAAGAAAAGGCAAATGTAGGTACATTTGTCTACATTGCCTGTGCATTAAGCAAATATACTATATACAAGAAAAAGTTGTGTAATCATCTCAGTGTAACACTGAAATTATTTAGATTTTAAAAAGGAGTTTATTATGATTTAGTTTTTAGAGAAATCTTCACAAAGAAAGTAGACCAGAGCCAAACTTTGAAGGATGGGCATAAGTTATAATCAAGAAAAAGAGAATATTGAGAAGAATGTGAATGAAATTAAACTTTATTTAGGAGACTAGAGTGACTTCGATTTAATGTCATTTTGAGTTTTGTAAGAATTATCTTGAGAAAAGAAGGTAGGAGTTAGAGAATAAAGATATAACATTAAAAAAATTTGACTTCATTCTCTAGTCAGTGAGGAAAATAAAATTATGAATGAGGGGAAACTGATTTGCTCAATTAGATTTAGAAATTTTCACAAGGAATAGTAGGAAAATTGGGTTCTTAGTCATTAATTTGCTGCAGCAGTATGAAGGAAGTGGTGACATAGGGAATAATTGAAAGGAGCAATTGAAAGGAATTTATATTCTGGGGGTGGGGATGAGAATTTTCTCTTTCCCAACATCTTCCATACATTAGCATAAGGTTCTTCTATAGACTCTCTTATTTATAGTAGTGTTCAACTTTTTCCCCAGCACAAGTTTCAAAAATTGTGAAAACTTCTCTGTTCTTTTCTTTTCCCCTTTCTCTTTTGCACTTAGTTGTTAGCAGCATGTGTCTGTGCTGTGTTTCTCATGCCTGTCCCTTTATTCTCCTGACCTACCCTATGATGTAAATACT
The DNA here is from genome assembly GCA_004026545.1 of Mormoops blainvillei. NCBI lineage: Eukaryota > Metazoa > Chordata > Mammalia > Chiroptera > Mormoopidae > Mormoops > Mormoops blainvillei. The sequence continues at coordinate 391,946 of PVJD01000438.1, forward strand.
GCTTTCTTGTGTGGACGTTTGGATGAATTTATTTTTCCTGCCACCATATCTATTGGTACATCATAAGGGCTCCTTCATATGCCCCAATATTATTTTCTAGTTCTTCCTACTATGAAATATAAGCTCATGTCCCCCCAGAAAGGCTATTGTTACATGAATATAACACTCTTCTTTTTAATCTTTCTTTCATTTGGCTTATGCTGTCAGTACCCTCTCTCCCAACCATGGAGTCATGTGTGTGCATAGTTGTGCATATATATATGCACACAAATGCACACACACACAAACCACACTACTCAATTTCTACCAATTGTCCTATTTAAAAATGCTATATTATAAAATCGTTCAACTATATACAAACTACATAAATAGTGTAATTCCATTTACTCACCTTCTATAATCATCACATCATGGTTAGTTTCTATATTAGCTAAACCCATGCCTCATTCTCCCCATTGCTCTCACTGAACCTCTGCTCATTATCCTTTCACTTGTTTCCTCTTTTCTCTGCATCTGTCTTCTTCTCTGCTCACCTTATACTATTTATCAACCCTTCAAGAATACAAGCTATAGTCATCAAACTGTGGTATAGCTAGAAAGAGGACTTCTGATCCCTCTAAGATATTTTGGTTAAAACAAGACAAAACAAAACTACAAAAAAAACCCCCTAAAATTAACTTAAAGGACCAAGAACTAGAAAAGATAGCTGTCAGGATCTGGGGGGGATTTCAAAACCATTTTTTCTCTCCATCTTTGTGTCTTCATTTGCAGCACCATTATAGACTCATAATCATATTGTTTCACTTCCTGACTTGCTTTTTTCTTTTCATTGATATACTTCCTGTTTCCTCAGGTAGCATTAATGGCCTGTATTTTTACCCTATATGTCGTCTTTTGTCCTTTCCATCCGTAACTTACCCACAACATTTTGGTTCAGCTCTGCCTTGCTCAAGACTAGCTCTGACCTGATTAGAGATAAAACAAACAAGCATGTTGAAAACCAAGTTGAACGTGTCAATCTCTTTTAACATATATCCAAGTGCTCTCTCTCATAAAAGGATGTGATGGTGCGGTGTGATTACTAAGGAGAGTGAGAACACTCCTCTGCATATAGTTGTCACCCTGATTACAAAGAAGAAAATAGAACAGGACACTCTTGAACCTTTATGGATCAATACCCAAAATTGCAATTGTGATGGAGAAGGCTATGAGTTTAGCCATTTGGGTGAGGTAACTAGACCTTTTGCTGTTTTACATTGGGATTTTCCCTTATGTAAGTCATCCTCTATTCAGAGTAAGAGAGTAGCAGAATGACAGCTCTATGTTGATTTTAAATTCTCCCAGTTCTGGTGACAGTATTGTTGAGGTCTTCCTTGTCTCTTTGGATAACTAAAGTAACTAAAAAAACTTGATAGAATTTCCTTCCCACTGGGCTAATTCTGTAAATAGGACTTCTGATAACCAGAAATTGATCATGTAGAGTGCTTCCAAATGGTAAAATTAATAGTTGGGTAAAGATTTTTTGTTTGTTTGTTTTTCTCACAAAGGATTTCCCCTCCCTCTAGGAATACCATACCTTGAATATACTGAACACCGAGACACATCTGGACCAAATTTGAGAGACTGAGCATCAGCAGATATCCTACTCTGCTAATACATAGACCATATCATATGTAAGAGAAAAACAAGAAAGCTGATTATACAAGTCCAGCATATCCTAATAATTGCAGTTTCAGTAAGGAAGCTACTAATTAATTCTAAAGTAATATTCTTTGTATTCTTATCTTTCACTTTGGACTTCCATATGGAGAGTTCTTGTAGAATTCCCTTGATATCACTAATCACTATTAATTCTTATTCAAATGACTATTTAAACATTTTTGTTTTTGGCATGACTTATAAGTAAAAGTATTTTATTTAAAAATTCTCTTGGACCAGGTAGTTAAGTAGTCTTTTATAAATTATTTAATCTTTTAATTTCTATAAGTGTTATATAACAATGATTGTCCACTGATAATGTACTGCCTATGTTTTTACATATAAAGCAATGGAAACTAGCAGAAGATAAGTAGCTTGCCCAAGAAATAAGATCTGGATATTCTAATTCTGCTCCATCAATTCCACTCTTCATTTTTTTTCTCTTTTTGACTACTTTCTGCCCCAGGAAGTTACCTCTATGGATAGTAATAATCTCATTCCATTGTTCACTGTCTTCTGGGTGGTATCAACAAAGAGACAATATTAACAAATATAGCTGGGTGTTTATTTCCCTGGTTTCTTCTCGTTAGTCTGCATTTTGTCTATGGCTGCATTCCTCTTCCAAAAGCACAACTTCTGCTGTTGGTCAGCATTCTGTCAGTACCTACAGCTGCTGGTTTCTGTGTTCTAGTAATGTTCCTCTCCTTGCTCTTTCAGACCCGGGATGGTAATGCTTCTCCTCCCTTATTGACAATGAGACTCTTATTTTCCATGCTTGGCTAACATAATACTATAATCGCACTATAATAAATTAGCTACTTCATCAAATTCTATTACATCTCTTTTATATATTTCCTGAGGGTTACACAGATATCTTTTACCTAGGATTTTGACAAACACAGAAAGTGTCACTAGAACTTGGCCCTGAAAACAAAAACTTAGAGCGAAATTTGGTTTTGGATTACTCACATACTTGATGAGTACAATGATCTTCTCCTTGCCAGAGGAAATGGGGCATGATGATCTGTGGCATATGGTCGCATTATGATCTGTGGCATATGAGGGCAGGCAGAGGGCAAAGTGTTCTGAGAGCAAATGACCATGACTCAGAGTCACTGTAGCTACAGTAACAAGTGTAATAAGCAAGGCATAAGCTGCTATTTCTGATGGACCTAAAGACTATACAGGGAAATGGGAAGACTGAAAAAAAAAAAGAATGAATGCCCAACTCAGGGCATGTGTGAAAACTTGAGGGGCCTCCAAGACAACTTTAAAGATAATCTTAATCTTTTGAAGCTACACAAAATATAAACCTGAGACTTAAACCCATGTACCAGCTGTAATTCTCACAGAATTGAAACAGTGATGAATGTGACCCTCCAAGATTCTTATACTACAGTTGGAAAACTTAGAGGAAGGTAGATGTTACTGACATATAAGATGAGGATACATGGGCAGACAGAATCAAAGTTAAGAATTTTAGCCCCTACATATCCTTAAGGGTTCTGGTGTTCTAAGGAGATGTTCTAAAGAAATATCTCCTCCCTGAATAAAAGGATAAACTGCCTCCATCATGAAACTCTTGTGATTATACGTGTACCACTGACTGACCAGGAATGTTTCTTCTCACCATGTTCATGGCTCCCAGGGCCACCTGAAATTCAGATCACAAGCCAAGACCAGAGAGAGAAGCACCAGAGAAGTTCTCCTCTGGGGGAAACATCTCAACATACCAGAAGAGTTGCTGAACCTCTTTGGTTTAAAGTGTGAGGTAATTGGAAAAATATTGAAGGGAATTTTGATGGTGATAGTCCAAGAAGTATAAAAAAAAATGTGTAGATACACTCACTTGGAAGCAAGATTTCCATATATTAGCTAAAGTAGTTAGGAGTGGCATTCATAGATTACTAAATTTTCTAATTTATTCTGATTCTTCTCAGTTAATGGAGTTTAACTGCCAGAGCTGCTAGGCACACTTTATGTAACAGGTTGGCCCATGGGTCAAGTCTGGTCAGCCAGCTTTTTTGTTTTTGTTTTTTTTTAAATAAAAGTGTTATTGGAGCACAGCCACACCCATATTATACATGCTCTGTGGATGCTAATGCATGAAATTGGCAAATTTTGTCAAAATTTTGGCAAATTTTGTTGCAACATACAGCATATGGTTCACAAACCAAAAATAGTTACTATCTGGTACTTCAGATAAAAAGTTTTCTGGCCCCAGTGCAAAAGGAGGGAATCAAAAACTTTATCAGAACAGAGGAGAGCAAGGTGGAAGAGGAGTGAATGGAAGTCACACTGACTTCCTCCAAAGACCAATCTGGAATTACAACAAAATTATGGAGAAATTACCTGGAACAAACAACTGAACAATAGCATGAGAGAAGTCTTATAACCTCAAACAGAGAGAATAATCAGTTTCAGCACAACCTGACTGGTAAGGAGTGTGGAGGAGACTTGAGAAGGCTGGCTGGGCACCCTCAGGTGGCAGTGCCAGAGGGATATTTAAGCATCCACATGGATCCCCTGAAAAGAGTGGTGTCTAAACTATAAGGGAGATCTGTAGTGTAAAGCACCAGAGCCCAAAAAGTTCACAGATAACAACCAGCTGTGAAAAGTGGCAGGACTGCTCTCTGCCAGAGATGGGTGGCTGAAGACTGAAGGAGCCTTTTAAAGGGCCAACACATACATTTTCATTTGTAGTCACTTACCCTGTGCTCCAGCAAAGGCAGGGCCCGAGAGGGCAAGAGACACTGAGGAGAGACTGGGGATGGAGGCTTTGGGGAAAGAACTGAGAGAGTAGCTGCTGGGATCCCAGTACTGAGTCATCCTCCATGTGGCAGCAGCCATCTTGCTCAGGCAGACCACTCCCCTGAGTGGTGGCAACCTGAGAGGAAAAAGTATCCTCACTCCCAGGAGGGACTCTACCCTGGCTCTGTGGTACTTTAGCCTGACTGCTGAGTGCAGAGTGGCAGCCACAGCCAGTAGATCCCGGTGACCATAGATACCTTGGAAGTCTCCAACAGGCTGCCTAAAGTCAGATGGGGTCAATATCTGACATCACCAGAGGTGGATACAGAAAGAAAAAAACAGTGGTAAATACTAGAGGCTGCCAAGACAAAATCCACTGTGGTCTTTTCCATGATTTGCAATATTTTCTTTAACTACATAGCTTTTTAACATTCATTTCTTCTCCATCAAGATGGTGCATATTAAGTCACTAGATTTTACACTATAGTTTATTTCTCTCCTTTCTTATAATAGTCTTAATAAACTGGTTCATTTATTATTGATAGTGGGATTGCAGAGGTGAGTTATTTTTGGGGTCATGGGTTTGTTTCCTGGGCTTTGTGGTTTTGCTCTGGCAGCCAAATAATGGGAAGGCAGAGAAGCAAATCCCAATCAAAAGGAAAGGAGGAATCCTCCAAAGGACTGCTAAAGGAAATAGAGGTAAGTAAGCTATCAGTTATTGAGTTCAAAACAATGGTTATAAGGAAGCTCAAGGAACTCAGTGAGCTCAGTGAAAATTACCAAAAACTACAGGGAAGTTATGAGGAACTTACTACAAACTATGTCATCATGAAAAAGGTTATAGACACTATCAACAAAAACCAAGAGGAAATGAAGACTACAATTTGTGAATTAAAGAACACAGTAGAAGGAATCAAAATCAGGCTAGAAGAAGCAGAAGATTGAATCAGAGAGCTGGAAGACATGCAAAAAAAAAAAAAAAGTCCCAGAAAGAGCAAGAATGTGAAAAAAGGCTCAGGAAGAATGAAGAGGGTTTAAGGGAAATGCAAGACAACATGACACGTAATAATATCCATATAATAGGAATACCCAAGGGAAAAGAAGAGATGCAAGGGATAGAAAACCTATTTGAAAAAGTAATGATGGAAAACTTCCCTAATTTAAGGAGAGAAAAAGTCACAGAAGTCTAAGAAGCACAGAGGGTCGCAATCAAGAGGAACCCAAGAGGCCCATTTCAATACACATCATAATTAAAATGGTAGATATCAAGGACAAAGACAGAATCTTAAAGGCAGCAAGGGAGAAACAGGAAGAAACACTCAAGGGAGCCCCAATAAGGCTAGAAGCTGACTTCTCCACAGAAACACTACAAGCAAGAAGGGAATGGCAAGACATATTCCAAGTAATGAAAACCAAAGACCTGCAGCCAAGACTACGTTACCATGCAAGACTCTGAATTAAAATAGAAGGTGTAATATGGAGTTTTCCAGACAAAATAAGGCTAAAAGAATACACCTCTACCAAACCAGGATTGCAAGATATGCTAAAGGGGCCACTTTAAGAAGATGAAGAGAAAGAGTGAGAGAGAGAAAGAGGACACAGGTACAAAAGGAAATAATGAATAAATACCTATCAATAATAGCTGTAAATGTAAATAGATTAAATGCTGCAATTAAAAGACATAGCTGAATGGATAAGAAAACATGACACACACATATGCTGCCTACAAGAGAAGACCCACCTCAGAACAAAAGACCTACACATACTGAAAGTAAAGGGTTGGAAAAAAATTATTCCAAGCAAATCGACAGGGAAAAAAAAAAAGCCAGGTTAGCAATACTTATATCAGACAAAATAGACTTCAAAACAAAGGCCATAAAAAGAGACACAGAAGGACACTTCATAATACTCAAAGGAAGAATCTGTTAAGAAGACATAAACATTGTAAACATATATGCGCCCAACATAGGAGCACCCAAATATATAAGGAAAATCCTAGAGAACTTCAAGAAAGATATAGACAATGACACACTTATAGTAGGGGATTTTAACACTTCACTGACAAGAATGGATAGATCTTCCAAACAAAATATCAACAAGGATATTGTGGAACTAAATGACACATTAGATCAAAAGGGCTTAACTGATATATATATATATATATATTACCTTTCATCCCAAAGAAGCAAAATATACATTTATTTCAAATGCACATGGAACATTTTCAAAGGCAGGCTGCATGAGAGACACAAAACAAGCCTCAACAAATTAAAAAAAATTGAAATCATACCAAACATTTTCTCAGACTACAAGGGTTTAATACTAGAAAAAAAAAATCAAGGAAAAAATTCTGAGACATTCAAACTCATGGAGTCTGAATAGTATATTATTAAGCAATAATAATGGGGTCAATATAATCAAAGAAGAAATCAAAAAGTTTCTGGAAACAGATGAAAATGAACATACAACAGTCCAAAACTGATGGGGCATAGTAAAGGCAGTCCTGAGAGTAAAGTTCATAGCTATATAGGCGTATCTAAAAAGATAGAACCATTTCAAATAAACAACCTACCCCTACATCTAAAATAACTGGAAAAACAACAATAAATAAAACCCAGAGTAAATAGAAGTAAGGAAATAATCAAGATGAGAGCAGAATTGAATGACATAGAGACTAAAAGAACAATTCAAATGATCAATAAATCCAGGAGCTTGGATAGATAAAAAAAAAATGACAAGCCATTAAGCAGACTCATAAAGAAAAAAAGAGAGGACCCAAATAAATAAAATAGGAAATGAAAGAGGAGAAATTACAATTGATACCACAGAAATACAAAGGATTGTAAGAAATTACTATTAACAACTATATGCCAAGAAATTTGAAAACCTGGGTGAAATGGACAACTTTCTTGAAAAATATGATCTTCCAAAACTGGAAGAAAAAAAAATCAGAAAGTCTGGACAGACTGATAAGAGCTTGTGAAATCAAAGCAGTAATCAAAAAACTCCCGGCACACAAAAACCCTGGACCTGATTGTTTCACAGGAGAATTTTACAAAGCATTTAAGGAAAAACTAATCCCTGTCCTTCTCAAAGTATTCCAAGAAATCCAAGAAAAGGGAATACCCCCAAATTATTTTTATGAGACCAGCACCATCCTAACCCCAAAACCAGATAAAGATACAACAAAGGAGGAAAACTACAGGCCAATATTGCTGATGAACAAAGATGCTAAAATCCTCAGCAAAATATTGGCAAACTGCATCCAGCAATACATTTAAAAGATCATACACCATGATCAAGTGGGATTCATCCCAGAGATGCAAGGATAGTATAATATTTGGAAATCAATAAACATAATATATCACATAAACAAAAGGAAACAGAAAAATCACATGATCATATCAATAGATGTGGAAAAAGCATTTGATAAGGTATAGCACCCATTTATGATAAAAACATTCAGCAAAGTGGAAATAAAGAGGGCGCACCTCAACGTAGTAGAGGTCATATATGAAAAATATATAACCAACATCATACTGAATGGGCAGCAACTAAAATCTTTCCCATTAAGATTGAGAGCAAGACCCAATCTTACTGGGTCTTCTTCCCACTAAGAACAAGCAGACATCCTTGTCCTTCTTTCTGCTTTCACCACTTCTATTCAACATAGTATTGGAAGTCCTAGCCACAACCATCAGACAAGAAAAAGAGATAAAAGGCATCCAAACTGGAAAAGAGGAAATAATACTGTCTATGTTTGTAGGTGACATGATAGTGTACATAGAAAACACTACGAACTCCAAAAAACTACTCAACCTAATAGGTGACTTTTGTAACAGCAGGATACAAAGTCTATATTCACAAATCAAAGGCATTTTTGTATACCAAATATAAAATATCAGTATCAGAAATCAGGAAAAATTCCAATTTACTATATAGCAACAACAAAAATAAAGTACCTAGTAATAAACTTAACCAAGGAGGTAAAAGTCCTGTACTCAGAAATCTATACAACACTGAAGAAAGAAATTAAGAAAGACCCAAATAAATGGAAGCCTATACCATATTCATGGACTGGAAAAATTAACAATACCAAAATGTCCATACTACCCATATCAATTTACATATTCAATTCGATGCAATTCCTATTAAAATACCAATGACATATTTCACAGATAGAGAACAATCATTTCAAAAATTCATATGGAACCATAAATTACCCTGAATAGCCACAACAATTTTGAGAAAGAAGAACAAAGTAGGAGGGATCACAATACCTGACATCAAACTATATTATAAGGCCACTGTAATCAAAACAGCCTGGTACTGGCATAAGAACAGACACGTAGATCAATGGAACAGAATAGAGAGCCCAGAAATAAACCCATGTCTTTATGGTCAATTAATATTTGACAAAGGGTGCAGAAAGATTTTATGGAGTAAAAATAGCATCTTCAACAAATGGTGTTGGGAGATCTGGACTGCTACATGCAAAAAAATGAAATTCAACCAGCAACTTATGCCACACACAAAAATAAAATCAAGATAGATAAAAGACACCATAAAATATAGGTCGTGACACCATAAAAGTCCTAGAGGAGAACATAGGCTGGAAAATCTCAGATAGTCCACAGCAATATTTTCACTGATATGTCCCCTAGAGCAAGGGACATAAAGCAAAGAATAAACAAATGGGACTTCATCAAATTAAGACACTTCTGCATGGCTAAAGAAAACATCAGCAAAATGAAAAGAGAACCAACTATATGGGAAAATATATCTGCCAATGATACCTCAGGCAAGGGTCTGATCTCCAAAAAATATAAAGAACACACACAACTCCACTCTAGGAAGACAAACAATCCAATTATTAAATGGGTGATAGAATGGAATTGATACTTCTCCAAGGAGAACATACACAGATCCCAGAAACACATGAAAGGATGCTCAGCATCACTAACCATCAGAGAGATGCAAATTAAAACCACAATGAGATACCACTTCACACCAGCCAGAATGGTCATCATAAACAAATCAAAAAACAACAAATGCTAGAGAGGGTGTGGAGAAAAGGGAACCCTAGTGCACTGTTGGTGGGAATGCAGTCTGGTGAAGCTGCTGTGGAAAACTGTTTGGAATTTCCTAAAAAAATTAAAGATGGAACTGTTTTTTGACCCAGCAATTCCATTGCTGGGATTACATCCTAAGATTCCCTGAACACCAATTCAAAAGAACCTATGGACTCCAATGTTCATAACAGCATGATGTACAGTAGTCAATAATTGGAAGCCATCTAAGTGCCCAACAGTAAATGAGTGGATCAAAAAACCATGGTACATTTACACAATGAAATACTACACAGCAGAAAGAAAGAACTCCTACCTTTTATAACAACGTGAAATGAACTACAGAGCATTATGCTAAGTGAAATAAGCCAGGTGGTGATTGACAGATACCATATGATCTCACCTATAAGTGGAAACTAATGAACAAAACAAACAGGCAAGCAAAGTATAACCAGCAACATTGAAATTATAAAATATCTGACAGTAACCAGAGGGGAAGAAGGAGGGGGATAATGGGAAAAAAGAAGGGGAAAGGTCATCAAGGAACATTCAAAAAGGACACATCAGTAATGCCTAATAGGGGAAGAATTGAGGGTATGATGTGGTGGAAGGTTGGGGTGGGTTGGGCTGGGGAATGTGGTGGTGGGAAAATGTTGGCAAATTCAAAATAAAACAAAAAAATAGACAGAGGTTAAGAATAGTATAGGAAATTGAGAAGCCAATGAACTGATATGTACAACCAATAGGCATGAACTATAATGGGTGGGGATGGTGGGAAGGGGTGCAGGGTGGAAGGGATAAAGGCTAGAAAAAATGGGACAACTGTAATACCATAATCAATAAAATATACAAAAAAATTTAGCAGAACAGAATGATGGTGTTTATTAATTGTATACAATTGTTTGGCAACCACTCTTGTTTCCCCACCATTATCCTAACAAGGCTTGACCACAACTCCTTCACCTTGAAGAAATGAAATAAATGTCCCTTCTCCATAGGTGACACTGGATGATGTTGCAGTCAACCAGACTCTAGGGTTGAGGTAGGTTTTATGTGATCTGTGCCTTCTACAGTTTTAAAGTCCTTTGAGTAAAAAGTGCAATGTCATGAATGCAAAAATGCAAAAATAAGTATTGATTTTGAATGATAAAAACAACCACAAAAATTAGAATCTTTTAAAATGGGTCAAATAAAGCTAAACTCAAAAACATTTATTTCCAAAGATATATACACACCCCTATATTCATTGCAGCATTACTTACGGTGGCCAATATATGGAGACAACAAAATTGTCCTTCCATAGAGGATTGGATGAAGAAGATGTGATACATTTATACAATGGAATACTACTCATCCATGAAAAAAGATGAAATACTACCATTTGTAACGACAAGGATGAATCTTTTGAATATTATGATAAGTGAAATAAGTCAGTCAGAAAAAACTATGAACCATATGATTTCACTCATATGTAGGTTATAAAACAGAAACCCATAGACAGACAAACGACATGTTAGTTACCAAAAAGAAGAGGAAGGGGGGTTGTAAAAGATAAAGGGGGCCACATATATGGTGATGTAAGATGATTTGACTTTGAGTGGTGGGCACAAAATGCAATGTGCAGATCATGTATCATGGAAAGGTACACCTGAAAGGTAGGTAAACCCATGAACCAATGTCATCCCAATAAACAGTAAAAAATTAAGTTACTTTATGATTAATTCTTTAATCCTTTTTTCATATTGGGAGAGGATGTTTGTTTTTAGTTTACTTCGGTTTAATTTGCCTTTAGTTTATTTTGGTTATTTGCCTTAATTTGGTTTTGTTTTGTTGCATAAGATCTTGTCTTAGAACAGTAATTCCACAGTGGCATAGGACAGATGGTCACATTTCGCTATCAAAGTTGTCTTTGATTATTATAATAAGCTTTTGGTACCTATGATTGTGGTCAATTCATCACAAATTTCAAGAATGTTGCAGATGGGTAGCCTCTTTAGGTATTTTTTGATATAGATAATTCAGTCTGTTGTTTTAAAATTGATTTGAATTGCATTATTGGGAAATGATGTATTGCTCAGTTTCCAGTATAAGTCAAGTTACAAACACAGTGCTCCTCTATTGGTAGAAAACTAGGTTACTTGAGGAAAAGCCCATATCACAGCCAACTTCTATATCTGAGAATCTTCCTTTAATCTTTTCTGTCTAAAGATACATGTAGAAATTTACCAAAATTAATGTATGAGTAAAAGGCCAATATCTAGAAGCATTACAAGTTTATATTATCCCTGTTCTTACAGTAATCTGCAGAAATTCCACAAAGATCCATTGCTCAGAGTAAAAACTTACATAAGTCAAGTGACAAATGTGTTCTTGGCCCACTTCTACCTCAGACCACAATGAACCACAAATCCATCCTGTGGTCGTTGTCCAAATTTTAGAATGTGGAGTGAGAGTAGACATAATTAGTAATATATAGAATCTTCACATTGGTTACCAGATCTGTGGAAAGTTGCTATGTTAGGAAGGGTCAAGTGGAAGCACTGAAACTGCCTCCTTTCACCCTTCATCCACCATGAGAGCAAATCAAAACCATCGTTGCATCCATAAGCCACTAATGAACTGCCACCATCAAAGCCTTGAGGGGTGCAGAGATTTTCCTTACATGTTTCTATATGAGGTGTCTGATCATAAAGTAAAAAAGCCAGGTGGGACTTCAAGAATGACTAAACATTTTGAAAAAATTTTCAAAATTGATATATCACCATAACTGGCTGATATATCAGTTCCAGTTGTGATTGTAGTAGTGTTACTTCTATTGAATCAAACAAAGATAAACTTTGGCATCTGGCAGGAAACTTTTGACCTAGTACCATGCTTTCTTTTCAAGTCCCTTTAACAAAGATACTGACACATTTTGCCTTAGGGTCATGGACATCGATCTAACTATCCTTTTCTTATATCAGGATAGTATCAACTCTCCTGCTTTATGCAATAACATAGATCTCAAATACTTCAATCATTGTAAAATAGCATATAGAACATCATACTTTCTATTCATAATGATATTATGCTAATTGGATGTGGTACATAGGTTTCGGTGAACCTTAGAAAGAATGTATGAGAGAGAAATATATAAATCCCGTGTAAGCCCAGAGGCATGACAGATTGAAGAGGTTCCTACAAGTTCAATGATCTGGAAAATTTAAGAATATTCTGAGATAATTTTCTGTACCTTGCACTGCCTACCATAAAGAGAGAAACATATTTTAGGTTTCTCTGACCCATTGATCAAAACCTGTTAAGCTGACACATTTAAGTGGAGCCTGAACCAGAAAGAACTATCCAGCAGTTTCAAGACATGCTCTAAGGGGGTCTACTTCTTGGATCTTATGACCCAGATGTGTCAGTGGCAGATAGAGAAATTCTATAGAACATCTAAAAAGTCCCAGTATAAGAACTGCAGTATTTACCTACCTATGTTGGTAATTATTCTCCAATTCAAAAGTAATTCCTAAGACTGAGCATCCTACCCCATGACACATGTAATCAAAACACTATGCATCTAACTACACATTATAAACTTCATTACATAATCCATCAAATCACAAACTTGGATGTGCACAGAGCATTTTATTGTTAAATGTAAATGATATTCATAGAGTTGGTTTATACAAGTCCAGATGACTTAAGTAAATTCCAATTTGTGATTAAGATGTGTCCATTGGGAAAAATTGTCATTTTTACATAAATTAAATACAATGCCACAAAGTATTTGATTTTCATTTACTATCTATCCCAACTTTGAGTAGAGAACTGAGAGTAAAATTCATCATTTTTATCAATTTTTTGAATAGTTTATTCATGAGGAAAATATTATCTTTGCCACATTTCTCCTTACCCTTTGAAACTGAATTCTAACAATATTATTCTGATGAGAGGTACATTCTTTATCTTTTTTACTGGTATTTGCAGTGTTTACTGGGCACTTTTTGTTTTTTGCACAATTTTCTATAATGTTTGATTTGCTGTTAAGTATTTAACTTTCATCATTCTTTTAAATGCTTAACAGCTTTTAGATTTGCTGTTAAAAAACTAAATTGTACATGATATATTTCATTTTATCATTCTTATTGAACATGTAGCTGCTCACATGCATGTATAAACATATTTGGAGTAGCTTGCCCTAATCTTTTTGAAAAATTTATTTATTTATTTATTTATTCAGTTACAGTTGCCCTGCCTTTTTCCCCATTGCTCACCACTACTCTGTGCCCCCCACTCCCACAGTAAATCCCCCTATATTGTTCGTGCCCATGAGTTTTCTATTCGTGTTCCTTTGCTTACTCCTTCCCATTCTTTCTCCCATTATCCCCCTCCTGCTCCCCTCTGGTTTGTTCTTTATTTCAAAGTATCTGGTTCTTTTTTGCTCATTTGTTTATTTGATTGATTAGGTTCCACTTATAGGAGAGATCATACAGTATGTGTCTTTCACCGCCTGGCCCATTTCACTTAGCATAATGCTCTCCAGTTCCATCTATGCTGTTGTGAAGGATAGGTGCTCCTTCTTCCTTTCCGCTGCATAGTATTCCATTGTGTAAATGTACCATGGTTTTTTTAATCCACTGATATACTGATGGGCACTTAAGTTGTTTCCAGCACTTGGCTATTGTAAATAATGCTGCTAGGAATATTGGGGTGCATAGGCTTTTTGAATTGGTGATTTAGGATTCTTAGGGTATAATCTCAGCAGTGGGATTGCTGGATGGAAAGACAGTTCCATCTTTAGTTATTTGAGGAAATCTAACTGTTTTCCACAGTGGCTGCATCTTTTTGTACACATAAACTGACCTATACCGAACCCCCTTTAATTTCCCAAATGTTTTCCATGTTCCTAAAAACAATTTTTCCCTCAAGTTTGTCATCAATATAATTTTGACAGTTCTCCTGGGGTCCAATGATGCTTGGTATTCTTAACAGATCAATAGTAATTAACCTACTTCCTATGCTCAAAGTTATTCTGAGTTGGATGCCTGCCAGGGTTTTGAATTGCAGTTAAGAGAGTGTGATTCGTTATTGACTTGGAGTCTCAGTCATGTGGCATCCATGGGGTGTGCAGAGATTCTCTCGACAAGCACTTTTCCCCATCTTGCCAGGATCTAGGGAACTTCCAAATAAAAAGCAAAAATGAAGGTCCACATGAACCCAAGTGGTAACAGAGCTTAGGGAAATCATCTGTATGCTCATTTATTGAGGTCTTTATTTTGGCGATAGTATAATAGTAGGTTGCTGAGGCTGAACTTCACGCATTCATAGGTATTCCCTTAGACGTTCTAATTATCAACAAGTGTGTCAGACATATTGAGAAGAAAACAGCATTCAGAGATTTCTAAAAGGTAAAAACAAAAAACAAACAAACAACAGGATTGTTTTTAGAGTTTTCTTAAGTTTTATACTTGAAAGCTTGTTCTTCTCTATATTGTTTTTTTTATTTACTGCTATTATATATATTTATAAAGCACATTTCTATTGAGAAGTGACTCTTACCTTTGCAACCTCCTCTCTAAGCCTAAATGTAGACATCTGTTATGACTAAGTCTCTCATAAAACATCCTTCTTCATGAGATCATCAACCTGTCTCTGTGATTTTCTTCAGAGATTTCTTATTATCAAAATTAACTGGGGATGTTTCTGAAACATATTCTTTAACCTTCTCTACTCTGACAATCAAAACTGTTTTTCATCAATTACAGTAAATTATATCCATCTTTGAATTCTGAATTCCCTCCACAAGTCAAAATAGTGTGTAGGGGCTAAAAATATTTGGGTCCCACTTATATACATAAAGATGCCTCTCAAAATAATCATTTGTAATTTTAATTTTATTTCACTTTTCTTGATTTCAGAATGAAAAAAACCTATCACTTTGTTTTCAATAGCATGATCCAAGGGAATATTGTGCACCCAAACCCTACCTTTCCTACTTTAGTCCTGTATCACATTATAATTCTATTTTACTCTGCAATCCTCTCTCATCTGATATTTCTTTCTCTGACTGAGACTTCTTATATCTTTTTATTCTTATCTATTATGTATCTTTGAATTACATTTATGGACCTTTCATAGAGTTAAATATGCTCCTTGATTCCAATTTCTATTTATCTGTCTCGGTAAACCATTGCCAATGCTAAAGGCAGACCACCTTGTGCAAATAACGTCCGTCCCAAAGACACTATGAGAGTGAGTCTCTTCTAGTTTGTGATTTTTATCACTAATATTTATCAAGCAAACAAACAAGAAAAGACTGATTTACAATCACTGTACCAATAGCAGGCAGACAATTAATAAATTTGTAGTAGGCCAGATTTCAAGCGTGAGTGTATAGAATCATAAATTTGTGCAAAACCCATAAGCTATTTTTCCATTTTGAAAGACACCATTCATCTTTCAGCTTGTAATAACCTGGTCTATACCACACTCTGGTAAAGCCTTAAAAATGTGTAAATTAAGTTTGTAGATCTATACCTTTTAAGTAATTTGTGAATAACTTGGAAAGTGACTTATTTTAACATAACTTTTTAATGATATATGCCTATATCATTCTTGGTCATCATACTAATTCCATTTGATTTTCTACATATTATTCTTCAGGATCAAATTTATGTAAGGATTAGAAATTTACATTTTGTTTAATCTGAGAGACATCAGTTAGCATTAAACTATATTGTCTATTATTTTATTTCATTGTTCATGCTATTTTGTTTCTGTTTGATATCAGGCTCTTTTTATTTCAGTATACTTATTTTTGAAATGTTAGAACACAGACTATTTGTATCTTCTCAAAATTCATGTGTTGAAATACTAATCCCCAGTGCAATTGTATTCAGTGGTGGGTCCTTTGGGATGAGATAAGGGCATGTGGAAGGAGTTCTCATAAATGGGGTCAGTGTCCTTAGTAAAGAGGGTCTAGAGAGCTCCCCTTCCCTCTTACCTCATGTAAGGACACAGAAAGAAGTCTGCAACCTGGAAGGCAGCCCTAACTTGTCGATACTGGCATGTGATCCTATGAAACAGAGAGTGAACTCTAGTCAGACACTGAATCTGCCACCGCCTTCACCTTGGAATTCTCAGTTTATAGAACTGTGAGAAATACACATCTGTTGTTTAGAAGCCACCCAGTCTATGGTATCTTTTTATAGCAGTCAAAGCAGACTAGACACACAATAATATAACTGATTGGCAATAAATTCTCACTATTTTACCACTTGATAACTAAAAGATAAATTTGATATGGATGCTATAACAATGACCTTTTTTATGAACTTTTAATTGAAAGAATCATTGTGTATCCTGGAAAAGATGCTAGTTTCTTTGTCATATTTAGTGTGCATGCATCCCAGAGCATGAGACAATGAAATGGGTGTGTGTGTTGAATGCAGAACACAATAAGACCAAACCCCAGTAATTCCATCTAATTACTTAAATTTGGCAAGCAAATCAGTTAAACAGAGAAACTTACTTGTCTCATGTTAAATCATATATAATAATATTTTATTGACAGAGTTGCCATGAGAATTAATAAAATTGTACCTAAAAATAGCAATTCTCTTTTTTATAAAAGCAGATTAGGTTGTAGATGACCAGACCTCCCACTGAGAACTGGAAAATGCATACGTAAAAAATAAATAGCAGAAGATCTGGTTGGAGACATTATAGAATTAACAAGGTTGCTAAGGGTTGGGGAATCAAGATCTGGAAATCAGGGAACCTCATTGTGGTGTGACTAACTAAGCATTTTCCTTCAGATCACTCATCAATCCCTATGTGTTCATAGCAGGGAGGCTGAGAGGTTAAGCAGAAAGAATATACTGGAAAGACAGGCATCTTGGGCAGAGAAGATGAAATAAAAAATAAAAAAAAACCTTAGAAGATTCAAGCAATCTGTCAAGTTGAAGATTAAAGGTTAATACAGAAAATGTTATCTTTTCTTATATGGGTTTATATATTACCTTTATGCTTAGAAGAATGATGCACATATATTGAAATTAGAAACATCATGAGAGAATTGCTACACAGTCTTCACTCTTTGATCATTACTTATAAACTCTTTCCTATATCTATATGCAATGAAAATGAATAAGGCGAAAAAGCATTTAGTTGTTTGAGTCCTCTGATTCAAATGGTAAATGAGAAGCTAAAGAATAACCACTATATTGGAAATAACAGAAGAGAAAGTAAGATCAACTATCACAAACGAATTGTATAGATATATTACGGCATGTCTAAATTTTTCAGAGAATATACTAACAGCTATAAATTTAAAAAAAAAACTTCTAGCTTAATAAAACAGAATTATATTTATGGATGAATAAATATTTCCCCAAAAGGTTTTCATTAGTTTATGACAACATATGAGAGGGCCCCACTTAAAAAACAAACAAACAAACAAAAAAAAACAAACCAAAAAACAGTATTATCCTCTGGAGGGCAGGACCCTTGTAGTACAGGTTCCCCCCACTAGGTGAGTGTTCTAGGAACCCATCTATATCAGTGCACTAGCTGGTGTTGTGAGAGGCTGCATTCAGCTTCAGTGAATTTTAAAGACTCAGCACATTTGCCCATTTCATGTTGGTGATTTACAAGTGCACCTGCCCACACTGCACTGAGTGTTCAGCAGTTTTTGACCAAAAAACAGCATGACCCCCATGCCCACCCTCCCTATTCACCTGATTTTGCCCCTAACAACTTTTTTTTTGTGTTCTTCTGATGTAAAAATCTTCACAGGGAAACGTTTTGCCAATGCGGAAGAAGTGAAATAAAAAATGTCATAAGCACTAAAAGTCATCAAACTCAACAAGTTCAAAAACTGTTTTGAGAGGGGAATAAATATCTTGATAGGTGTACTGCATCAAATGGAGAGAGTTTTGAATGTGAATGAAGTTTAAATATGTAAGAATAAATACACAATTTTTATAAATAAATTCCATTTTGAGGGGGTTCCCCTTTGTGTGTAGTATGTTCTTTTTAAAAAGCTGTTATCCCCAGAAAAATAGCTTGAAAATCACCTGTCAAGAAATCTAATGTTAGTCACTATAGTGTGAAAAGATTCCAGATGATCTTTATAGCATTCTTTGTATTTAGTTTCTATTTTTATTAAGCCTATCTTATGTTACTATATCAAATTATAGAAGATATTAATGTGAATGCACATCATTTATATTAGTAATCTTTCTCATCATTTAGAAAATAAAGTGGGTATAATTTATTTTTTTAATTTATATTTTGCCTCTTTAATATAGATTGATTGGGTTTTCCCATAGGTTCTTCATTACTGAGTCAATCAGAAATAAACCAGTCATTTATAGGCAGACATTGGGAAGATGCTACTAGAATATCTCATCAGTGAAGACTGAGTTCTTATTACATACCAAGGGCTGCCCTGCTACTAACACCTGTATTAACATAATTTAGCCTCAGAAAACCTTGTGAAGTAAGTATAATTCCTGATATATAGTAATAACTTAGAAATTGAGGGCACCTTGCAAAACACACATAACATTTTATTTAAGGCAGTAACTATTCAAAAGCATACTATATCTCCATTTTACAAGTGATGAAATTGAGGCTAAAAATGTTTATAAAAGTCATTGACAGCTTTTGAGGAGTTAATGTTCAAAGTCAGAATTAAAATACAGATTTCACACACTAAAAATGTTTGGTTCATTAGTTATTCTTTGCTCAGTTTCTGAAGAGGATAAAGACTTTAAGGGATTAAATTATATCTTCAAGGCACTCAGCATATGAGAACTAGAATTCTAATCTAGGTCTTTGAACTCTTTCCAACAAAACTGTGTTAATGCGTTAGGATTTGTAGGGGTGTGTGTGTGTGTGTGTGTATGTTGTGTTTGAACATGCATGATACTCCATATATCTTATGATATCTCCTAAGGGCATTGCCATTAAAATTAATTATGGTATATGCTACTATATGTTAGAGTGCCCTAAATAAAGTATTTCTTGAGCACATACAGTAATCATTGTCCCTTGGTAAGGCAGACATTACTGCAGTTTATCAATATTTCTGGTTCTTCTTGCCTTCTGAGGTTTTAGAGGATTTGACTTTTCTTCCCTCTTGAAATTAAAAAGAATTGTGTGATTTGAGAAAATAACACCTTGAGGTGTATTTCAGAACTGACATGTTATTCTTCATGGTCTTTTCCCTTGCCCTGGCAAACATTTCAAGCCTTCACTGAGATCATAATAAGATGGTGGAGCCTCTGTTAGCAAGAATCTGTAAAAGTTTTACTCAGCCAGCCTTCCTGAAACATGAAACATGAGTAATAAATAAACCTTCTTGTTCAGTCAATACAATTTTGAAATTCTTATTATTGTAGCATAACCTAGCCACTACTGATTACCTTGAAAAAGCTGCATCTATAAGTTGATTGAATACTTCAGAAACATGCTTGTTCTTTTACTTAACACCTTTATTGAATGCCTAATTATGTCAGCAATATACCAGGATTAATATATATCATTGTGGGTAAACACAGATATGATATCTGTCCTCAAGAAATTTACTGGTTAAAATGCTCACCTGATCATTTTACTTTAGGATTAAAAAGGAGCATGAATTGCAACTTCCCTAAAATATATAAAATGATAAAAAATATTTTCTCTTTAAAAAATAGAAGCAATTTTAGTGTTTGAGTTGTACTGTTTGTGACAGTATCATCATAGGTTGTAGGAAGGGATAGGTGAAATATGTAGTTAGTAGGCTTATCAATAGATTGGTGGATGACAGTTTTTTATGTGTACATAATTAAGAGAAGGTACCATTATGCTAAGAGATAAGACATAAACAGCAGCTAAAACCATTTGCATTGTGTATTGCTATCCTTAAGTTTCCTAATACTCTCCATGTGATGTGAACATTTTATAATTTTACTCTTTATCCATCATTTCTTGCTAACCTTGTTTACTAATATTATCAGTTTTCATGGTTAAATCCATAGTATTTGGAAACTTTAGCTGAGGCAGATACCAGGTATCTTATTTCATGATTTTTGAACTCACTTTAGTTTCATGTTGAAAACAGTTGTCGCTTTATTCTCTCTTTACTATCTCAAGAAAAGTATCTTTCCAGTAAACAATAAGTTCTTAATATCCACCTGCACATACCTTTTAGATAATGAACATAGTGAGTCAACAGAGGTAAACATAGCTGATTATTTTTTTAATCCTACATTCCCATCTGAATAAATCAGACGATATGGTTTGATAATTTAGCATGTCCTCAGAATTTTCTGATCAAGCACAGAAATCAATATGTTTGAGATGAGAAAAACTGCATCAAGTTTTTGTAATTTCCTTATTATAAAAAGTAGAGCTATGGAAGTACATCTGTATTTCTGCATTAATGTCTACTAAAATAGCATCAACATTTTTGTGTATATTTGTGTTTCCTTGAAATGTAATGATTCAATGTGAAATACCCCAATATTTCAATTACTGAAATAAATCATTTGAGACCTGTTCATACAAAGGAATACTATCAGCAATGAAAATTAATGAGCTACTGCTACCTACAACAAAATAATTTTCAAAAATTAATGTTGAGTAAATTAAATGTCAGACATAAAATATAACATTTAATTTATATAAATTTCAAAAATAGCAAGCCAAATTTATTTATTGTGGCATATTACTATTTTGTTATTAATATAATTGTTTTTATATTTTAGCTATTTAAATTTTATCACATTTACCATTTCATTGTTCATTTGTTCCTTTGTCTTCAGCCATCCATCTGAGTTTCTTCTCTCAGCCTAAAAAATACCCATGATGTTTCCTCATTTAGCATGAGTGTACTAGTGATTAATTCTCCTTGTTAAATTATTGTTCTTCAAATAGATATTTTAATTAAAATTAAATTTAAGGTAGAACATTTCATACATAATACTGGTTTATTTTAATACATGAAATATATAATTCCACTTTCTTTTGTCTTACATATTTTGTTCTAGAATTGTCAGATATCATATCTCTTACAACTTTTGCTATTTCTTTTACCATATGATTAGGTGGATTTTTCTTCTTTATTTAAAAAAATTTTACGTGTCGTATGGCTTCTCGAATGTGTAAATTGATGTCTTTCATAACATTTAAAAAATTCTGCAATTGTCTTTCAAACATTGCTTTGCCCCCGCATTTTCTCTGCCTTCCCTCCTGGGACTCCAATAACCACGTGATAGAACGTCTTAGGGAACACCGTCTAGGTCTCATATCTATATTTAGATATTTTCCTTCTTATTTTCTCAGTGCTACATTTCAAATAGTTTCTTTTTAAAATATTTTATTTATTTATTTTTGGAGACCAGGAAAGGAAGGGATAAAAACAGGGAGCGAAACATCAACGTGCGAAACAATGATCTGTTACCTATTGCGTGATCCCAACTAGGAAACTGGCCCACAACCCAGACATGTGCCCTTGACCAGAATCAAACTAGCAAACATTTGGGTTGTGAGACTATGCCCACCAACTGAGCAACACCGGTCAGGGTTCAAATAGTTTCTTCTTACCTATCTTCCAATTAAAATCTTCTTCAGTTGTGTCTATTAGACTGCTAATAAGTCAATGGATTTCTCAATTTGAATTAAAATAAACTTATTTTTGGAATTTTTAGAAATATTTCCCACAATGTGTTAAACTTCAAAGTTGCATATGTTCCTATCTGACTTTAACTGATATAGATATTCTAAAGCTTGTGTCTGAAAGAGCGGCCCATATTGGAAATTACTGTAGGTCTGTTTTTATTTTTTCAAGTCTCTGCTGGTGGCCATTGATGCAAAATTTCTTGCTAATCATGATGATAGGGAGTTATAAAATTTTACATTTGTAGACCACATACTAGTGCTGGTTAGTTTTCCATATTACATTTAATGTGTTTTTCAATCTCTACCACAATGGTTAAATATTTACCCATTTTACAGATAACAAACTGTGGTACAGAGTTTAAAGGGTTTGATATATATCTGGTAAATGGTGAAGTTAATTTTCAAATTCCATAAATCTGATCCCAGTACATATTTTCAACCTCTCTGCTATTGTATATTTGTTGAAAACAAACAAAAAATCCAAAAAAATCTTGTCATTTGTTTATTTTGCCTATTCTGTAAGTTATAGAAATCCAAAAAATAGCTAAATTAAAATTCAATTAGAAAGCTTCTTTTTTGATTAGCCAGCACTTTGCATTATCTTTTTTTATCACTATAATTCTAAGACTAGATATTTTGATACACTTATTTAATAAATAGAGAAACAGAGGACATCTAGGGCATTTAAAAAAAAAATATCCACAGCTAGACACAGGGTAGAATAAAATTTCAAAACAAATTAAAATGACTCTAAAATTTATGTTATTGATTTCTGTGTTATGCTGTCTCTCATATACATTTTAAAATAAATAAGTTATTGAACTTGTAATATTTTTGATATTCATTTTTATTAAATATATTTCACTTTCTACTGAAGACATTATCTACTATAAACATATCATAATAATGCATCCTCAAATATATGTTGATGCACAATATTTATATTAAAATACTAGCACTGATCAAATTTGGAGTTTTCTTTTACAAAGAGAGTGCCTAATTGGTTCTTAAAATTAAAGAAAACAACTTTTCTTTAAGCGGTATGATTTTCAAGTACAATTCAAGCCTAAGGAAGAAGCAGAACTAGCTCATCTTTTTAAAGTGTGTTTAGAGTATGTCTTTGATGAATAGTCTGTTGTATGTTTCATAAGGGTCCTAAGAAAAACAGTGTATTGAGATAAATTTTATATGACTCTAAATATGATTGAAAAAATATTTAAAATATTTTTTAAATATAATTTTTTAACTTTTTTCACTGAATTTATCTTTCTTAAATTTCAGAGACATGAATATACATAAATTTGTGATTAATAAGTAGTACCTTTATGCTTTGAGATCAAATGAAATATACTGAAATGTCAACTCAGTTTATTATTTTTATTTAATTTTTTTTATTATTGTTCAAGTGCAGTTGTCTCCATTTTCCTGCCACCACTTTCCCTTGCCCCGCCCTCAATCCTTCTCCTCTTTGGCTTTGTCCATGGTCTTTTATACATGTTCCCTGACAACCATTCCCCTTCTTTCTATCCCCTCTGTTTACTGTCTGTTTGTTCTTTATTTCAGTGTCACTGGTTATATTTTGCTTGCTTGTTTATTTTACTACACACTTTCTAAATGCTATAGGTTTTGCTTTCTACTTTATTTTCAAAAGTGTTCTTGCTTCAAGATCGTTTGGAAACAAAACTGTCTGTCTCTGGTAGGATGTCCTCTACTCACTAGGATGATGATTTCTAATTCCTTTCACTGTTGGCCCTCCTTCATTTTTAGAGATTTAGCCCTATTTTCTTCTTTAAGAACCTTTTCATATTTATTTCACTCCTCACACACCCGACCTTCATCTTCATGAGGACCATTCCAATGTGATTCCCTAACACAGTCAGCACCATATTTCAATCGACCAAAAATTCTTGTTGTTAGGTAATTAGCTTTGTTCTCAACCTCATTGTGATTTGCTGGAGTCTTATTTTATTTTTAACACCTTTATTTATGTACAATTCATATAAAATTCTTCATATACAAATCATATCATAGTTACTTGAGGTTAAAACTTAAATATATCTTTTTTTTTTTGGCAGATGGAGTGGAAATAAACTGACCCATGAAAGAATGAATTATTGTTTGCAAAGGTTTTCATTTTAACCATGTTGCCATGGTTGACTATATAATTTTTATACTTCACCTAGAAGCCATTCCACAACATATTTTTTTTTACAGTAATACTATTACTTGACTCTGAATGAGCCACTCAGAGCAAATTATTTCTAATGTAGACTATTACATTACACAGAAATTAACTGATTAAATCTTTATTTAATTTTTTTGTTTGTTTCTATTTCCCATCTATGGTATACGACTTCTCTTTAAGGGTGTCTCCAGTAGAGTTATTAGTGAAAGATTCTACCTACACACCCTGCACTGCATTTTTTCAAGGAAATTAAATTTGGTTGAATAATACTATTTAAAACTGCATGACTAAAAATCTGGATGAAAGTTGGTGACATTATTTTATCTTCTCCCTTCCCACATTGTAAATTTCTGGTGAAATCCTGAAATTTTCTTGGCCTTGGAATTATTCTGGTACCTGGAAAATAATAGTTTAAGAATTGGAGCATAAATTAACTTGAATATATATTAATTTTAAATATAGATAGTTTAGGAATTCGACCAACAATAATTTGAAAACTATACAATACCAACCTTAAGATATCCAAAACCAAACCCAGTATAAAAAGTCGTTAGCAGTTAAGGTGAAGAAGAAGGAAATTTAATTAATTTTAAGAATATAAATTCGGGGTTAGAATTGTAGTTGCCAGTCACTGATAGTACTCAAAACTCTCTGAAGAGATGAGATCACTAAGGATGTTTAGTGAAAAAAGAAAAAAAGAAAAAAAATGCAGGAAAAGATTCTTTATGTCTGCATTTATTAAGTGTTTATGTAACTGTAATAAGTTATAGATAATTTATATGTGCACATCTAAGGCCAGATCTCCAAAGCAACTAGCTGGAAAAAATATTCAAGTACTTATCTAAGTGTGTCATTAATCTTGTGATGCTTAATCAGAACTACAAAAGAAACATTTATCTAAATCAAAGAAGAAATTCCAAATAAATCACAAGTAGATCTCTTATATTTTGTGATTTTCTTTTTATAATTAGTTTTTTGATTTATAAGATGTTACTTTATATTACTTTCAAGAAACTTGAAACCTTGATAGGTTAATGTTTTTGATGACCTGGTTTCTTCACATATTTCTTTTATATATCAACATGATTTTCCCTTAACATCTCTAACATGACAGAAAGAAACCTTTTCTATTACTACTCAGGTACTATCTATTTTTTAAACATATATTTTAGTTAGAAATATCGCATTCTATTCTCCAATTAGACTTTATCATATTATGATATCTGTCTAAATCTTCTCTGTCTTAAATTCTGACAATTTTTTCTGGGAACTTAATATTTTATAGAGTGAGAATGAACAGTTCACATTTGTAATTTTTCTTCATCAGTTGGTTCCAGAGCTGAATGAAAACAACATTTTGTTAATTTTTTTCAAAGTCCTTTATGGCTCAGGCACTATTCTGGATCATGTGGGAATACAGTTGTGAATAACGCATAGCTAGTTCCTTTAAGAAGTTTTACACTCTAGTAGGTTCATAAGCAGAAAAGTGAACAGAAGGACTGAGGCTGACAAATCACTTATGGACCAGAACATTGGTAAGCCCTGTGCTGTTGTTAGAAGTTCAGATTACTTACAAACTTAACACATAGATTTTTTCCCTCCAGAAAGAGTTTGTCTTTTGTAATTTGAGCTTAATACCTAATAGAAAAATTATAGCAAAGAATAGCTATCTGAGTGTTTGTATAAGTGGATTAATGAATTTAATACAGGCACAAAGTAAAGAACACAAGCATCCATTGAAATAAACATTTTTCCTAGAATAAAAAATATTTTATGAAAGTTTCATGTGCCTGTTTACTTTTTAAGTAGAAGATAAATGTTTACAAATATTTAAATTTATGTTCTACCTTTAACTTGTAGACCTAGTTGTAGGTCAACATGAGTAAAATTATAGTTCACCTACTGTTTGTTTTAAGGATAAATGTAGCTTCTTTTTCACTCTTATGAAATTTCAAACTCTTTCAGAAGCACAAAAATATGCTTAACCAAAAAGATAACATTCCCTGGAAAGAGAACCTTGCTCAGAAATATGAATCTGTAAGGATTTTTCTATGTGCGTTTTTTGCTTTTTTTTTAATAGGAAACTCTCGTTAGTGTTGTAGTAGAGATTTAAAATAACAAGAAACAAAAGATAAGAAAGACCAAATGGTTTAACGGTATTTTATCTCTGGAAATATCCCAATGACAACCCTAAAACAATCTATATTGTGTAGCAGAACAGTGAAAAATCAGTGTGGCCATCTGGAAACATTCCAAGCATTATACATTGGTGACCAAAGGCAATTCCCTTTTAACAACTGAGCACATTCATGGAAAACTCTAATTCAAAGTCCATGGACAAGACAATGCTCATATAAAATAAAACAAAACAAAACAAAAACAAAATAAACCCCACAAAAACAGACTAAAGAAGACAGTGCTCTATGAGTAAGAAATAAATAGTAATACAAATTATTTAAAAGGGTAAGAATCATGATGAGAAAATTCAAATGACTGGAGTTAGGTCCATATGACTATTACATCTATATTATTTAGACCTGCACTTAATAGTTTCTTATTTTTGTGCTACAGAAAGAGAAGAAAATACTTATCATATGGTATATCATTGAGCATAAAAGCTCATTAATTTTATAAAATAAAATAAAAATAAGGAAAACAAAAGTTAATAGTCTCATATTAAATTATATCACTAACCTGAAACATTGGGAGAAGTACCACTGAACTCCATTTTCTGTGATTAATAAATAAGAGTTTTGAAATAATCTTTATTTTTATGTTTCTAAAAATAAAATTCTACTGACTGCAACAAAATCATACTAAAAGATAGATTAATTGAATATTTACAGATGTTTTCTCTGTAGTGATTATCAAAGAAGATAAATTTTAAGTGGGAAATGGAAAATTGCTGTTGACAAGCAGTGTCTTATATGCTTGTGTGAATCAGTACGAAACTGATCTCCAAGTTTTATTTTGTTTCAAGCATCAATGCTTAAACTATTTTTAAATGCAATTAAAATTGTACAGGTGGCATAAAACCAGAGAACAGCTGTCCCTATTGATACATCACTTGTGCAGGAGATGGTCACATGGTCATTTTCACCATTATATATTTGGTATCTTTTAAAAATATGGGAAAAAATCAAAGCTACAATATTTAAAATATTAAGGTAGATCTTTATATTAAAAAAGTATTTTCATGATATTTTGAAAATCACTGTCAACTAACAATTGAGAATGTATTAGATAAGGTCGGAAAGTAGGGATTTCTTGGAGGCTGATATAATTTATTTTTCAATTTTCATTAATTTGCATGAGCAAATACCCATTTGTGAATAAAATTACTTGATTCTCTGTGAGATAAGATCAATAAGCACAACTCATAGATTACAGAGAAAATGGCTTCTGTTCATTATTGTCGATTTTATCTTTAACATGAAACCCTATGTAGAATTGGGACAATTGTCATTCAGGATGAGTGAATCAAATTTTTCCAGTGCCTAAGATATTTATTTATTTTGATCTAATAGTTACTGTTTTTCTACTTGAGTACTATAACATAACTTACTATATAATAAATTTTGTTAACAGTTAGTTCATCTGGAATTGCCAAAATGTGGAAGTTGTTTTCAAAATAATAGGAGACCTTCAACTCAGAGTCATAGTAAAATTTTATTTTACCTTTAAAACACATCACACTTTTTGAGCTCATAAATGTTCCTTGTTTTGATACTATCACAGGACTATCTTTATAATTCTGAGTGTCATATCTTAATACAGGAGTCTCAAGGTTCACTTGGAAACAAGTGAAATTGGGAATGACACAGCTTTTTGTCTAATTCCTAGTTCTGTAACTTAACTGAACTATGATTTTGCCCCCTAAACCATAATATTCTTTATAATGACCCAGGTAAATTATCCAATTTGCTTGCCTAGGAATTCTTGGTTATAGGGCTTAAAAGAGAAAAATTAACACAGGAAGCTAGAATTGTACCTGCATCAATGTAACCAAAATATTTGAAAAAAATAACATAAGTCATGAATGGTATTTATTATTGTTTAGCACTTTCTTAAATTATGACCCTACATAGTACTCCAGGCTTATCTTATAACTCTGCCCCCATCCTAGAATCAGCCATTTCTGCAAGTAATCCTACTACTTATTGTTGAAAAATTGCATTAGAAACCAAGATCTGATGGGCTATCACTTCTTTTATGCACTCTCATCTCACAGAACACCATATGTCTATATACAAATCTATGAATATTTCTATATTTAAATGTCTGTATCTATTTTAAACAAAGCACAAGTTAATACTAATTTTTCCAATGATCCATATGAATTATTCCAGATTCTTCCCCTTGCTTATCTGAAAAACCTACAACAGTGAGGAACCTAGTTCTCACCATATACCATTTATTTATTTATTTACTTGTTTAATATCAGTGAACATGTATAGTAATATCAGAATTATTAACTCATTAGGGACTAATGGGATAAACTTTAGCAACTAAAGTACAATAATGATTTGTAATTCTTTTGGCCTTCAGTCTTACAGACTTCGCTTACTTGAAAAGTTACTTTGGTCAGTAGTTCCCCCCGCCCTCTTCAAAAACTATTTCCTTTGTTCATAATACAGTTGCGGGTGCGCCCCCCCCCCCATACGCACACAGTCTGTATTTCTCCCTGCTATCCCAGGACCTGCCAAGTAATTTGTTTTTAATATAAAATAATTTTGCATTCATTGGAATTTTGAAATTCACTATTAGTGCAATAAAGTTGTTTAAGTATTGACAAATGTATAATGTCATTATCAATTACTGCAGTTATAAAAATAGTTTGAATACCCTAAAAATGCCCTATACTTTATTTACTCAACTCTATGTTCCAATCTGAACCCTTGGCAAACACTGGTCATTTTACTGTCTCTACAGTGTTACCTTTTCCAGAATGACTTATTGGAATTTCACAGTATAAGCCTTTACATACTGGCCTCTTTAACTTAAAAATATTTATTTAATTTATTCAATGTCTTTGTGTTGCTTAATCGTTCATTTCTTTTTATCATTGAATGACATTCCATTATATGAATGTACACATCTTGCTTATGCATTCACCTATGAAAGACTATTTTGGTTGCTTCCAGTATAGGGAAAATATGAAAAAAAGCTGCTTTAAATATTCATAATTTTCAAATTATTGGAAAACTACTATAGAACACAATTCTTGCATTGCATGATAAGACTGTTTAACTGTTTGAGAAATGACCATACTGTCTTCCAAAGTGGCTACAATATTTTATGTTTTCACCAGCAATGAAGGAGCACCTGTTGTTCCACATCCTCATTAGCATTTGGTATTGGTTTCTTTTTAAATTTTAGCTATTATAAGAGGTATAGAGTGGTATTTCAAAATATTTTCAGTTTGCAATTTCTCAAGACAAATTATGTTGAGCATCTTTATATTGTTATTTATCCATTTGTGTATATTATTCAGTGAGGTGTCTGTTTATAACCATATACATTTCTTAGTTTTCTTATTATTTATTTTTCTTTTAGTATTTTGAATAAAATTCCTCATATGTGGAATCTAATGAATAAACTGAACTACCAAGCAAAATAAAAGTTGCCTGGAGGGACTGAACAAAGAAGAAAAAATAAAGAACTCATGGGCAACTACAATAGTGTGGTGGCTGTAGGAAGGAGGGGGTGGGTAGGGGTGCAAGAGGATATGGAGAGATAAATAGTAATGGAAGAAATGAAATAAAATAGTGAAAAAAAGAGTACCTTTTAAAGACATTACAAGGAAATAAAATTATAGAGTAATGTCCCTGATGAATATAGGTGCTCCACAAGATATTAGCAAACCAGATGCAGCAATACATTAAAGAGATCATACACCATGATCAAGTGAAATTTATTCCAAGGAGGCAAGGTTGGTACAATAGCTGCAAATAAATAAATGTAATGCATCACATAAACAAAATGAAGGATAAACATCATATGACCATATCAATAGATGCAGAAAAAAATTTTGATAAAATCCAACACTCATTAATGATAGAAACTCTCAGCAGGGTGGGGATATAGAGAACATACTACTATGTAGTAAAGGCTGTATATGATAAACCCACAGCCAACATAATGCTCAACCAGCAAAAACTAAAAGTGTTTCCCTTAAGATCAGGAACAAGATAGGGACGTTTGCTTTTCCCAGTCTTATTCAACATAGTAGTAGAAGTCCTAGACACAACAATCAGAAAAGAAGAAGTGAGAGGCATCAAAATTGGAAAGGAAGAATTAAAACTCATTATTTTCAGAATACGTTACTGTATATAGAGAACACCGAAGGATTCCATCAAGAAAACTACTAGAATTAATAAATGAACTCAGGACACATAATAAACATTCAGAAATCAGTTGCATTTATACACACCAATAACAAACTTTCAGAAAAAAAAACACTAAGAAAACCATCCCATTTACAATAATATCAAAAAATAAAATAAAAT
The DNA here is from genome assembly GCA_004026545.1 of Mormoops blainvillei. Taxonomy (NCBI): domain Eukaryota; kingdom Metazoa; phylum Chordata; class Mammalia; order Chiroptera; family Mormoopidae; genus Mormoops; species Mormoops blainvillei. The sequence continues at coordinate 422,812 of PVJD01000438.1, forward strand.
TTCTAGGAACATATTTAATCAATGATATAAAAGACCTGTACTAGGAAAATATTATAATATACTGAAGAAAGAAATTGAAGAAGATATAAATAAGTGGAAGCTATTATGGTGTGCACAGATAGGAAGATTTAACATCTTTAAAATATCTTACTACCCACAAAGATCTGTAGATTCAATGCAATTTCTATCAAGATATCAATGGTGTATTTCACAGAACTAGAACAAATATTCTAAAAATTTATATAGAACCACAAAAGACCCAGAATAGCCACAACAATCTGGAGAAAGAACAATAAAGTTGGAGGACTACTACTATATTATAAGCCTATACTAATCAAAACAGCCTAGTATTGGCATAAGAACAGGCATATAGGTCACTGGAACAGAACAGAGAGCCCAGAAATAAAACCACAACTTTATGATCAGTTAATATTTTATAAAGGAGGCAAGAAAATAGGACGGGGTAAAGATAGTATATTAAATGTATGATATTGGGAAAATTGGACAGATACATACAAAAAATTGAAACTAGACTACCTTCTTTATTTTTATTGTTCAATTACAGTTCCCATTCTTTCCCATTATTCTCCCCTGCCCTACCCACTCACTTCTTTCCACATTTAACCCTCCAACCCCTTGTCTTTGTCCATGGGTTCTTTATACAAATTCCTTGATCTGACACTTCCCTTCCCTTTGTGCATTGTCCAACTCTCCTCTCTTCTCTGGTCACTGTGAATTTGTTCTTTATTTCCATGTCTCTGGTTCTATTTTGCTCGCTTGTTTTTGTTGATTTGGTTTGACTTATAGATGAGATCATATGGTATTTGTCTTTCACCACCTCACTTATTTCACTTAGCATAATGCTATCCAGATCCATCCATGCTGTTACAAAAGATAGGAGTTCTTTCTTTCTGCTGTGTAGTATTCCATTTTGTAAACATACCAGTTTTTTGATCCACTCATTTACTGATGGGCACTTAGGCTGTTTCTAGCACTTGGCTATTGTCAATAACGATGCTATGAACATTAGGATGCATAGGTTCTTTCAAATTAGTGTTTCAAGATTCTTAGGATATAATCCCAGCAGTGGAACTACTGTGTCAAAAGGCTGTTCCATTTTTAGTTTTTTGAGGAAATGCCATAGTTTTCTACATTGACTGCACCAGTCTGCATTCCCATAAATAGTATATTAGGGTGTCCTTTTCTCCACAACCTTGCCAGCACCTGTTGTTTGTTGATTTGTTTATGATGACCATTCTCATTGTTGTGAAGTGGTATGTCCTTGTGGTTTTAATTTGCATCTCTCTGATGGCTAGTGATGCTGAGCATCCTTTCATGTGTCTATGGTCCCTCTGTATGTCCTCCTTGGCAAAGTGTCTCTTCAGGTCCTTTGCCGATTTTTTAACTGGATTGTTTGTTTTACTGTTGTGGTCCTGTGAGATCTTTATACATTTTTGAGATCAAAACCTTGTCTGAGGTATCATTGGCAAATATATTTTCCCATATGGTTGTTTCCCTTTCCATTTTGATGATGTTTTCTTTAGCTGTGCAGAAGCTTTTTAATTTGATGTAGTCCCATTGGTTTATTCTTTCCTTTATATCCCTTGCTGTAGGGGATGTATTAGTGAAAATACTGCTCCATGGCATATCTGAGATTTTCCTGCCTATGTTCTCTTCTAGGACTTTTATGGTGTCACAACTTATATTTAAGTTTTTTATACATCTTGAGTTTATTTTTGTGTGTGGTATAAGATGGTGATCAAGTTTCATATTTTTACCTCTAGCTCTTCAGATCTCTGAACACAATTTGTTGAAGAGGCTATTTTTACTCCATTTTATGCTCCTGCCCCAGTGGATGTATATTAAATTACCATAGAGATATGAATTTATTTCTGGGTTGTCTGTTCCATTCCATTGATCTATGTGTTTGATCTTATCCCAGTATCAGACTGTTTTGATTACAGTGACTTTGTAATATAGTTTGATATCAGGTATTGTGGTACCTACTACTTTGTTCTTCTTTCTCAAAATTGCTGAAGCTATTCGAGGTTGTTTATGGTTACAAACTAACTTTTGAAATGTGAAATATGCCACATATGTCTCAATCTATGAAATATGTCATTGGTATTTTAATAGGGATTGCACAGAATCTATAGGTTGTTTTGAGTAGTGTGAACATTTTGGTGATGTTAATTCTACATTACCATGAACATGGTATGTGCTTCCATTTATTTGTGTTTTCATTAATTTCTTTCTTCAGGTATAGTTTTTCAGAGTACAGGTTCTTTACCTCCTTGGTAAGGTTTATTCCTGTGTACTTAACTTTTTTTTATTATTGTTGGTATAACAAATGGGATTTTTTTCCCTGATTTCTGTTTCTGATATTTCACTGTTATTGTACAAGAATGCCTTCGATTTCTGAATATTGACTTTGTATCCTGCTGTTTTGCCCAATTCTCTTATTAGGTTGAGCAGTTTTTTGGTAGAGTCTATAGGGTTTTCTACATACACTATCATGTCATCTGTAAACAATGACAGTTTTACTTCCTCATTTCTAATTTGGATGGCTTTTATTTATTTTCTTGTCTGATGGCTGTGGTTAGAACTTCCAATAAGATGTTGAGTAGAAGTGGTGAAAGCAGACACCCTTGTCTTGGTTCTGATCTTAGGGGAAAGTTTTTAGGTTTTGCCCCTTCCATATGATGTTGGCTGCTGGTTTCTCATATATGGCCCTTATATGTTGAGGGATTCTTCATCTACTCCCACTTTGCTGAGTGTTTTTATCATAAATGGGTGCTATACCTTATCAAATGCTTTTTCCACATCTATTGATATGATCATGTGATTTTTGCCTCTCCTTCTGTTTATGTGATGTATTACATTTATTGGTTAGTGAATATTGTACCATCCTTGCATCCCTGGGATGAATCCCACTTGATCATGGAGTATGATCTTTTTAATATGTTGCTGGATGCGGTTTGCAAATATTTTGTTGAGGATTTTAGTGTCTATGTTCATAAGTGATACTGGCCTGTAGTTTTCTTTCTTTGTTATGTCTTTATCTGTTTTTGGGGTTAGGATGATGCTGGCTTCATTGAAAGAGTTTGGGAGTCTCCCCTCTTCTTTGACTTTTTGGAATAGTCTGAGAAGGAAAGGTGTATCTCTACCTTAAATGTTTTGTAAAAGCCTCCTTTGAAACCATCCATTCCAGGGCTTTTGTGTGCTGGGTATTTTTTTATTACTTCTTGAATTTCAGTATCTGTTATTGGTCTGTTCAGGCTTTCTACTTCTTAGACCATCTTCTTACACTATACACAAGAATAAAATCAAAATGTATTAAAGGTTTAAACGTTAGACTTGAATTCCTAAAAATCCTAGATGAAAACATATGCAGTGACATCTCAGACATTTCTTGTAGCAGTATTTTTTCCGGTATACTTCCTAGGGCAAGGAATATAACAATGAAAAACAGGGATATTCAAATACGTCAAACTAAAAAAAGAAAAAATACACTGTTAAGGAAGCCATAGCCAAATGAAAAGACAACCTATTAAATGGAAGAGCATACTTTTCAATGATACATCTGATAAGAGGTTAATATACAAATTTATAAAGAACTTATAAATATCAATACCAAACTTAAAAAGAAAAAAAAAACCCAAACAATCCAATTAGATATTGGACAAAGGGCCTGAATAGACACCTCTCCAAAGAGGATACAAAGATGCCAATAAACATATGAAAAGATGCTCAACATCATTAATTATCAGATAAATGTATGTTAAAACCACAGTGAGATATCACCTCCCATCCATCAAAATGGCTATCATCAATAAAGCAACAAAGTGTTAGAACAGATGTGGAGAAAAGGAAACCCTCATATGTGCATTGTGGTGGGAATACACATTTGTTGCAACCTCTGTGAAAAACATTATGGAGAGTACTCCAAAAATTAAAAATGGAACTGCCTTCTGATCCAATGATTCCACACATGGTAATATAACCAAAGAAATCTGAAACACTTAATTGAAAGAATATATACATCCTTATGTTGTTTGCAGTGTTATTACAATAGCCAAGATTTGGAAGCAGCCCATGCCCATCAGTAAATATTGGATAAAAAAAAGCTGTGGTATTCTTATACAGTTGAATACTAAACAGCTGTTAAAAAAATAGGTAGGAAAACTACCTTTTGTGACAGCATGGGTGGACCTGGAGAGTATTATGCTAAATGAAATAAACCAGTGAGAAAAAGACAAATAGCATATGATTTCACTTATATGTGAAATTTAATGAGCAAAATTAACTAGCAAACAAAATAGAAACACTGTAGATACAGAGAACGGACAGCTTTCAGAGGGAAGGGAGATCATGGGGCTGGGTGATATAGCTGAAGGGTTTAGGCAAAAAAAAAAAAAATCCATAGACACAGAAAACAATATGGTGATTACAAGAGGGAATGGAAGCTGGAGAGAGGTAGAAGAGGGTAAAGGATGTATAAATGGTGATGGAAGATACTTGGAGTGATGAACACATTATAATATGTAGGTGATTATTATAGAAATGTACACCTGAGATCTATATAATTTTATTAACCAATGTCACTCCAATACATTTAATTTAAAATAAAGAAAAAAAAGTTTTTTTTCCAGAAAACTTTTAAAGTATAATAAAGTCTATTTTTTTCATAGATTATACCTTTGGTGTTTTATCAAACTACAAGTGACCAAACCCAAGGTCCCAGAAATTTTCTCCAAGGTTTCCTTTTAAACATTTCTCCATATTTCATAATATAATATAATATAATAAATATAATATAATATAATGATATAATATAACTATATATCATGAAATACTGATTATATACTAATATAAATATATATGTAATATAATATTGACTATATACAATATATAACTATATGTATTATACTTATATGTGATCTCTATGAGTCAATTTTTGTGATTTTGTAAGGTCTGTGTCTAGATTTTTGTTTTTGATATTTACATATGAACATCCAAGTATTTTAGCATAATTTGTTGAAAGAACTATCATTCTTTATTGAATTACCTTTGCACCTTTTTTCAGTGATCAGTTGATTATATTTTCAAGTGTATTACTAGGGTCTCTATTCTGTTCCATTTTCATATTCATATATTTTTACCAAATATAGACTGTCTTAATCTTGTTACCTTATAGTAAGTCTTGAAGTTTGACAATGTTATTTCTGCAAGTTTGTTCTTTTCATCCAATACCATGTTAGCTATGCAGGTCTTTTGCTTTTTCACATAAAATAAGGATCAGTTATTTGATATCTGCAAAATAACTTGCTAGGATCAATATTTTATTGCTTTCGAGTTCCTTGGCTGTGAACTTCACTGTTGTTTCCCAATTCCTCTCCAACACCCTAGTTGAAACAAGGGGGCTCTGTGTGTTCTGTAGCTGGATAATTCCTTCCAGGTAGGATCAGCCTCTGATAAAATCTCAGCTGTCACTAAGTAAGCCTTTGATGGGGAGAACAATGTGAGATCCTTTCTAAATGGTTTCTCTCCCCTCACTCCCTCCTCTCTCCTGCTTTCCTTATACTCACAACACCTTCCAGAAAGTAGATTTTTGTTTTCTGAACTCTTCTTCATGAAAACCAGGAGGAATCCTGGAGGGATTCCTGAAGGTGAATACCATGAAAGTGTGAATCCTCCCCTAAGTTGTTGGCCTCATTGGCCCCCAGGATTTTCTCATTCTCACGTTAGTCCATGCTCTGGTTCCAGCAATCAATCAAAGTTTCCATTTAAGCATTTATGGGAGTTTATGACTCCAGTGGCTTCTGCCTGTAGGTAAGTTGATCTGTATTTCTCTTTATTTGCCTGCCTTTTCAGATTTTTATGTGACAAATTGCCCTGCAACCTCAATCTCTGATGGACCCAAGTAAAGTAATAGATTTTTCATTATTTCCCCCCAGTTTTTTTCCAGTAAGAATGAGAGTTTAAAAGTTCTGATCTTCTTACCTGTTGGAACTAAAGTGAACGTTAGGTAGGCTTTTGAAATATTTGCTTACTGCATTTATTCACATGACTTCAATAATAATAATATCCACCCAGGAACAACTGTATTTAAATTATATTTTAATTGTTGATAGAAAACACAGAGCTGTGCTCTTCACACAATTTTATTACTTTCATCTCTTATTTTTCTGATAGAGCAAGTGTTGCTTTCACAACTTTCTAAGGGGCACATGCTTAAATAATTATTTTGGGGACACTTGTAAAGAACAACACCAATACACTACAGAGATATAAGAGACAACAATTTAACAAAATAAATCAGATACCGTATTTCCACCTTTGAATAACTCATAGAATGTAAACTATCTTCATATTTAATATGTATGTCTTGAACTAAAGTTTGACGAAATAAGATAAGGGTTCTCAAGTGCATTATGATTTTAAGTAATGGTCAATATTTACTAGTATTCATATGGTTTTGGATTTTAAATCTTACATGTGATTCTTAAGTATAATCATATATTTTCTCTTAAGCATTATCATTATTAACAAAAACCAATAAATACCTTTGATTCTTTTATGTTTTATGTTTTCTTATATGGTCTAAACACAATATTGATTAACTTAAAACATTTAATCCACATGCTTTGAAATTACCAATTAACAAATCCAGGCACTCCCCATTAATTTTAAAATAAAATTAAGGAGGTTCACCAGGAAAGTATAGCTTCTTCTGAATCCAATGCAGTTTTCTAACCTTTCTCTCAAAACTCAAGATGAAACTATTTATGTCCCTTGAACAGAGTGTGTTTTTTAGACAGATTTCTGGTGCTCTTTAGTTTTTAACAAAACCTTCATTATACAGATCAGCAGAAAGATATGGTAGAATTAAACCTTCACAAGAAAATGAAAAGGAAAATATGTAATAAACTGTGACATCACACATTTGTACAGAAAGTTAAAATATAAAAGCAGTCACAATTAGCTATCATAGCAGGAAATCTTACCTACTGAAAGAGTAGGAGATTTGAAAAACAGAGGAGATTAATATTTACTGAGCAATTTTTCTCTTCCATATACATACTTGCCTCACAAGACAACAAAAACATTTTGAGTAGTCTTTTCCTTTTCCAGATCAGAAAACAGGTTTAACCATGCTCTCTCCCTCTCTCTCTCTCTCTCTGTGTGTGTGTGTGTGTGTGTGTAGCCATTCTTAATATAACAAAAATGTTTTGTGTGACATGATGTAACCTGGCATCCAAGAGGGGTGGACTGGAATGAACATGTGTAAACAATGACTTCACTGTACTTGTCAGTGGGGCAGCAGACGCTGTTGAGTGACCATCTGTACTGTGTGGCCATCACATGCAAAATGACTTAGTGAGTAAAACAATGAATCTGCATCAAATTTTCTGCTAAGTTTGAACATTCCTTCACAGAAACTATTCGGATGATTCAGAAGGCCACAGCTATGAGCAACTGGTGATTGTGGCTTCATCACCAGAACGTGCCCACTCATGCCTCATGTCTTATGCAGAGTTTTTTGGTGAAACATCAAATCACCCAGGTGATTCAGCCCCGCTACAGCCCTGATTTGGTGCCTTGAAACTTGTGGCTTTTCCCCAAACTAAAATCACCTTTGAAACAGAAGAGATTTCAGACATTGATGAAATTCAGGAAAATATACCAGGGTAGTTGATGGTGATTGTGAGAACTGTGTTAGGTCCCAAGGTGTCTATTTTGAAAGAGACTGAGGAATAATTGTCCTATGTACAATGTTCCCTATATCTTGTATCTTCTTCAGTAGATGTCTCTATTTTTCATATTACGTACCTGGATACTTTCTGGACAGACCTGGTCATATAGCCTTGGATAACTGTGAAATCTTTGAATTGAAAACTGGGTATAAAATAAGAAGTTTGAAATTTCACACTAATTTTAATTTTCTGTGTCCAGTTAAATCAGACACAAGTAATCTTTACGAAAGTGACTTTTTATTAAAATGGTGTTGCCTTTCGTTATACTTACATTGCTTTAGAAAATGGACAAATGAGTGAAATGTTTCAATGATTAGTGCTTAAATGTTCTCTAAAGGAAGTACTTGGATTTAGCCCAATTAAATTTTTTCAGCAGTGACTTTCAAGTTTGAACACATATATATATCATTTGGAGATCATATTAAGTTACATTTTCAGATTAGATCTGGTAAGGTGTAGTGATTTGGCATCTCTAATCAGCTTGAAGGTGATACTGATGCTGCTCCTCCAGGGAGCCTCACTGGGAAAGCCTGGGCCAGGTCTCCTGAATAGACTTACGATGTCTAGGCATTTGGGACTTATTATCACTTGTCGGGCACATTTTCAGAAACTAGAATATTTGTTTTCAAACCTGGCTGAATATTGTTAACCAACCACAGACATTCAAGAAATATGAAATATTTTAAGTTTCATCAACTGACCATAGTACTATGGCTGAGAACTTGTAGCAGTAGTATAGCCAGTTTATACCCAGAATCTGCGAGTATACTTTTGTTTTTTTCTGCATGGTGTCATAAGTGAACTTATATGGTGCTCAACTTTTTCTGTCTGATTTATTTTGCTTAGAATGCTATTCTCAAGATCCACCCATGCTGTCACAAAGGGCACTATTTTATCTTGTCTTATTGCTGAGTAGTATTCTAATCATCTAGAGAAAAAACACTTTAGTGGTTTCCATATCTTGGACACCATGAATAATGCTGCAATGAACATAGAGTTTCACATATATAGCAAAAAAAATGTTTTCAAAATTTTGGGGTTGCTGTGTCATATGATAACTCCATTCTTAATTTTTTTGAGGAAGTACCATAGTATTTTTAATAGTGACTGTATCAATTTACATTCCCACCAGCAGACAATGAGAGTTTGTTTTTTCTTCACAACCTCTCCAATACTTGTTATGACCTGTCTTGATAATAATAGCCATCCTAACAGGTGTGAGATGGTATCTCAGTGTAATTTTGATTTACATTCTCCTAGTAATTAGTGAACTTGAGCATCTTTTCATATATCTATTGACCATTTGTGTGTCTTCTTGGGAGAAGCATCTGTTCAAGTCCTCTGCTAATTTTTTAAAGTGGACTGTTTATTTGTTTGGTGTTGAGTTTATGAGTTCTTCATATATTTTGGATATTAATCTCTGGTAGGGATGTTGTTTGCAAATAACTACTCCCATTTTATTGGTTGCCTTTCTGTTTTGTTGGTGGTATCTTTTGCTATACAGAAGGTTTTTAGTTTGATACAGTCTCATTTATTTATTATTGCATTTACTTACCTTGCTTTTGAGATCTAATTCGCAAAATCCTCTTTAAGACCAAGGTCCATAAGTTTAGTACCTATGTTTTCTTCTATGTAATTTATTGTTTCTAGTCTTATGGTAAATCATTGATTCATTCTATTTATCTTTATTTTTATTTTTAATTAAATTTATTGGGTGATGGTTAATAAGACTATAAAAGTTTTGGTTGTACAAATCAATGTATAAAAATCCACTGTATTCCTATATACTAACAATGACTTTTTTAAAAATGGAAAAAACAATTCTTTTGCAAATCACAACAAAAAGAATAAAATACCTAGAAATAAACTTAACAAAAGATGTGAAGAACCTATATACTAAACTACAAAGTGTTATTAAAAGAGATTGGAAAAGACACAATGAAATGGCAGGATCTTCTCTGTTCATGAATTGGAAGAATATACATAGTTAAAATGGCCATATTACCCAAAACAATATACAGATTTAATGCAATCCCCATCAAAATCCCAATGACATTTTTAAAAGAAATAGAACAAAAAATCATCAGACTTGTATAGTCTTTGATCAATTTTGAGTTAATTTTTCTATATGGGGGAAAATTTCTTCTTTATGCTTTACACACACATACACATATGTATGTATATATGTGCTGTCAAACTTGGAATGCAATTCTCTCTTGTTCTCTTGCTCTCACTCTTTCTCCCTATGAATGTGTGTGTGTGTGTATTTCTGTCTGTCTCAATCTCCCTCATTTCTTTAGGTATATTATCTATCCATGTGTCTATGTGTCTATCTGGGGACATGCAATATTCAAATTTTTTAAAGTCAGTGATTAGTAGACTAGTATGGTCTAAATATATGAGTTACTGGAATAACTTCATCCAAGTATACACTCAAGCTTTAATTTTTTCAGTGATTCAATACTCTAAGAACTGACTCTGTGCAAAATGACATTAAACATTTTTAATAGATTGTTATGGCTGTGTTTATGGGTTAACCTAAGAAGGACAGCTAGGGGCCAGAGTTTGAATCACCTGATGTGGGTTAAAGTGTAAGAGATTACTGGCTAGTACTCTTTCCCTTGTCCTTTCCTCTCTCTGCCTTCACTGACCTGATCTTGCTCCTCATCCTCTGGAAACTCATTTCACCTCAAAAGTCTCTGTTTTTATTTGCCTGGTTTGGCTGTGCATTTGTTCATTATTAAGGATCTATTAAGGATTATTAAGGTTATCAGCTAGGAGGCAGAATGGGGAAAATGGAGGAAATGGAGCAGGGATTCAGAAGCATAATTAGTATGTACAAAATAGACAGGGTGATGTTAAGAAAAGCATAGGAAATGGAGAAACCAAAGAACTTATATGCACAATTCATGGGCATGAATTAAGGGGATGATTACTGGAGGAAAGCTGGGTATTAGGTGGAGGTGAGGCCAAGGAGAAAAATTGGGGACAACTCTAATATTATAATCAATAAAATATACTTAAAAAAGAAAAAAATCTACATCATAAAAAAATCTACTGGTTGATTCTTTATTTTTATAGTATATTTTATACTGATTTATAACTTTGAATTTTAGCTTATGTACCCATATTTCCAAATCTAAATTTATTTACCTGTATCTATTTGTTTTTATGCTTCCGAAAATTTTAATCACTTTTGTGATTGTTTTAGCCTATTTTTAAAAAACATTCTTTCCCTTTGAACATTTTTTTAATGTAGCTTGCTGCTAACATTTTCTGTTTAATTTGATTGAATTTTTCCCCTAGTTGCTTTTTTTAGTTTCAAATTTTTACTTTGCACTTATGCATTATATTATATTAATTTTATACTTTTATGTTGAAATGTCTAATTTTTATTTCTTATGTGTTTATATATCTAACTATTTTGTTTATTTTGTTCTCCTTTCTTTTAACTTTTTATACTGGGATTTATATTTTGACATTTTAATTTTGAGTTTATTTGCATGCTATTTATTTATAGATTTTGAAATTTTTTCTTTAAATAATATGCTTCATTCTTTAGTAGTTTATTTTATAATGTCATAATGAGTCATGATCTTAGAAGTTTTAATATGGGAAAAGACCACATGATAAACAGTATAGTTTGAAGTTGTTTCATTTAGTTTTCTTTACAGCTAACCCTCCTCAGTTTCTATCAATAAAGAACTGACATTCATATTATAACATCTATCAAGGTATTCATGTATTAAACATATTTTTTCATGAAGTTAGTGTGTTTGAGGAGAATTGTTGGTGATTGGATGGAGTAGTAGAGAAATGAACTGGGTGATAGTCCATGAAATAATCCTGCAATGTAAATTAAGATGTATACACAGGATGGGTACTAAGTGAGTATAAAGGTGTGCCAAACAGTCTGCGAGACCAGAAAGACATATTTGGAAAAGCCGTGGATGAGCAGAACATTCCTGGCAGAGAATAGGAAGTACAAATGCCTAAAATAAGAAAGGGTTTTGTAACAATTCAAGAAATAGGAAGAAGATCACTATAGCTTGAAGATAATGATGCATAGGGGCAGGAGTGTGAGTAGTGTTTGGAGATTAGACCAAAGTTGATTCTCATTCTAGAGTTTTAGAACCCAAACCATGAAGAACTTTGTAGGTGACATTTGCTTTGTCAACTAATCACTGAGGTTCTTGAGTGGAGGAGTGGCTTAAAGAGACATGAGAGAAGAACAATTTCAAAGTGCTATCCTAGAGAGCTGAGAGTGACTTCCTCTGGGGTGATGTAAGTGTCAGTAACAAGAAGAGGGTGGGATTGGTAAAAAATAAGAAGCTTGAATCAGTAGGACTTGGTAATTGGTTAGCTGTGTTAATGGCGATGTAGCTTCTGGCTGAAATAGGGGTTATTGAAGAAGTAAGTTTGGGTCAAAGATCTACTAGTTTTGAATATGTTTAGTTTAAAATATGTGTGAAACATATGCATAGGATTTTAATTATGCAATTACAAATATGTGAGTTGACAAAAGAAGTTTGAAAGAGAAAGGGATATACATGTGGCTACCAACAGTACATTATTGGTATTTGAAACTATGAGAGTAGAAGAGACTTTTAAGAGAACAAAATGGTGCTCTAAGGTATGCAAGGTTATATAGAAGATGACAGACAAGAGAATAAATTTGATAAACACCAGCCAAAAATTTTAGTAGAAAATCCATAACAGTGTGTCACTAACACTAAAAAAATTATATTTGAAAACAGAAAGATGGGCCAAGCATGTTCACAGTTGCTATAGAACACAGTAAAGTTAGAGACTGAAAGTCCATTAGTTTAAGAGAAAAATATATATATTTTTTTACTTTTGACATAGTTGTTTCAAAGCTATTATTTGCCAGTTGAAGAGTGAATGACAGATGAGGTAAGAAAAGAGATGGGCAGAATCTGAAGGAGAATGTGCCATCCCAGGAGGGTTTTATAAGAGATGGGAATCTGGGTGGTGCATTACAATTATTCAAGCACCATTCTAAAATTAGTGAAATGTTTCTTTGTAGCCCTCCTTTTAAAGAATGAGTTGCATATTTTAATATCCATGTTTTTTAATCTTCATAACCATTGACATTCAGAAAAGTCATAGAGCTACGTCACTCCACAGAGGGAAAAAAAGAGCTTGGAGTTTTTGTGTATGCAAAGATTTCCTAAAAAACATGGTCAGCATTATAGAGGACATACTTAAGAGTTCCCCTTGTGGATAGGCTCGCTGAGAACCCAAATACAGATCTATCAGTGCCCAGCAACTTCTCCAAGATAGATGATGGGGGATCCTCCACTGCATCCAGCAGGTGAATAAATTTTATAATTAACTTCCATTAATATATTTCATTATATTTATTTTATTTCAGGCAGTACCTGTGTTTATGTAACACCTAACCCTATCTTTGTGCCATATATATTATACAACTCACATTTTACACATAGTAACTCACAGAAAGCTAATCACACACACATGCATTTATCTTTACTTATTCCCTGGTGCCCTTGCCTCTCCTCATCAAATGATAACCTAAAAAAAATTATGTCACATATTTTACCCTCACCACATTCTCTCCTTTATTACTTTGTTTTTCTAATCATACTATTCTTTACCATCAAATCAAAATGACATAAATAAACTCCAGGGAGTAAAAAGAATCCTCAAGAAAATGTGTCAGTCATACCTATTCTATTACATATTCTTTATGAAAATCAGTTTATGTTAAATTATATGCATTAATATTCTACTCTTCATATTATAATCAGCTAATTAGTAAAAGTTATATAGATTAAGTAACCCAAAATAGCTTTCTTATATTTGATAACCTGTTTGTAATCTTACTTAGGCCTCTGAACATTTAAATATTTAAATTTTTTTGAAAGAACACTTTGAAATTTTTTATAAATTATAGGTGTTTTTAATTAATACTGCCCAAAAATTAACTCTAAAGAGTCTGGTTGAATAAATGGTTTCATCTGAAATTTGTAAGGAAGGTCCATAATTTTTGTAGCAAATATAGATAGAATAACTCTCCCTCAAGGTATCAATATTATAATTCTTCAAACCTACAACTACATCATCTTACAATTTTATCGATGTAACTGAATTAACAGTTTTGTGATAGGAGACTATACAGGTAGTGAACTTATAAGGTGAATCCAATGAAACCACAAAGATCCTCGTAAGGGGGAGGGAGGAGAGTCAGAGGGAGAGAAGGAGATGTAACAAAGGAAGCAAAGACCAGAGTTAGAGAGAGAATTAAAGATTCTACTCTACTGGCTTGGAAGATAGAGGAAGGTGCCAAAAGCCAAGGAACACTTTTTAAATGTTTGATAAAGCAAGAAAATTTCAACACAACACACATTATTAGTGATTTCAGTATGTATTTACTTAGCTGTGGCCATTCATATTCAAATACTGAGGTACCCTGAGAAGGAAATAAAAAGTCCAACTCTGGTATCAATGAAAGGGGACTTAAAGAGGACAGGGAAAGTCAGTGGAAAAGACAGAACTGAATCTCTCCCCGCTCTGATGACTGAATATATCAAGAATATCTCCAGCCCAGCCAGTGGACCACTCTTAGTTATAGAACATTGTCATAGAGTAGCTCTGCTTACGGCAATTTAAGCTATACTCTATCCCCTAAAACATCTCATAAGAATTACCTACGTCTCTTGAAAAAAAGCCAACAATGAAGTAACTGAGAGAGAAATAAGGAAATGTATGTGACATTTGTTGCTGTTAACATGTTCATTTCTTTTTTTGCATGAGGCTTCTTGCCCTTATATGTGTCTTAAAAAATCCAGGCAGAAGTAGCCTCTTTCTCTCTAGGGGAAGTCCAATCATCTACCAGTCCTGACACAATTCACAAATCATTTTGAAAATATTTTACTGGTTGTGGAGCAATTTAATATTGTTTCCTTCAACTTAGCTGACTTAAAAAATAAAATTAAGGAAAATATTTTTAAAACTCAAGAAAAATACAAATACTATCAGAGTCCAAATTTAAATTGTCCTTTAACAAATAAAAAAAGTCATTGTTGTTTACTCTCTTTATCTGCATCTAAAGTTTGAATACATATGTTTTACAATAAAAATTCACCAAAACAGTGCCCCATATAAAAATGCAGAGCTATTGCATTTTTAGGTTAACTAGACAATCAAAATGATGACATTCTCTTGTTACATCAGAATACCCCATTAACATATGACAGCATGTTTTTACAGAATTATGAGAAAATAAATGTGATAAATCTTATTTAGCTGGCCCAATTCAACACTTGAAAAATATGTAAGTCATGCCATAAAGGCTGTACATAAAACACACAAAGAAAAAAGAATTATTTCCAGTGATAGTCATAAAGTAGTTGGGCTTGATGGCTTTTTAGCAGCTGCGTGCAAATCATTATATATCAATAGCCATGGGGAAACATTGTCAACATCTGGAGTTTTTATTAAGCAAATACCAACAGATACCATTTGATTGCTCTTCCCCAAAGCAGAGATTAAATAATAGTCCATCAAACACCTGCTGCATGAGATTCATCACAGCAGCCTGCCCTCTCCATCAAGCACAAAGTAGCATCTTTCCTGAATTCTTGGACACATAGAATGTGTTAGTGTTCATGTATGTGATTAAATCCAAAAAGGGAAGAAAAGAATACTGATTAGTGAGTAACACAATTTCTTCCTTATTTAAATGGGAATTTAAAAAAATTGAAAATGTAATCACTGCATCATAATATAGTCATGTATTTTCTATGAAATTTAGGTTTCACATGCTTTTTTATTATAACATTAATATGTTTTTGAAGATTATTCACACACCATAGGACCTGGAATGGATTATAATAAATGTCAAAGAGAGAAATGGTAGGCACCCATTAAAATAAAAACTATCAGAATTAGAGTAGTGAGAGCAGTTATTTGAAAAAGCTTTCCACCTAAGTTTAAGTATGTATCTGGGAAATCTGTCTCTTTAAGTATCTATGTGGGAAATTGGTCTGTGGATCTAAATATCAACTGAAACTTTACAAATGCTATGCAATGGTCACGCTAAATAGAAACATGGTTTTAAAGTAGCACATGGCAACACACTTGCCAAAGACAATTGCTCTCTCTCTTTTTGAAGAAGTACATGTATAACAATGTTGGAGCATTAGTTGACATTTTTCTGAGTCTATGTTACTGAAAATGTGGACCTCAGAACAGTAATATCAGGGTCAGCTGAAAGCTGCTTATAAATGTAAATCACTGGTCCCCATAACTAGACTTACTGGATCAATTTTTGAAATTGGTTTTAACAAGTTTTCCAAATAACCTGTATGCATGCTAAATTAGAGAATCACCAGTTAATGTGATTTAGGGGCATCAGTAATTTTGATTTATTTGTAAAATATTAAGGATATTTAAATTTAACAGAATCTCCTAATCATTAGTCATATATAATGACTTACAGTCTTTATGTATATGTAGTTTTCAAAATACCCCTCATATAAAATAATCCATCTTAAGTTTTATTTTTAAGAGTATTCAGATATATAAAACAGGGCTCATCAACTATTTTTCCAAAATCAGTTTTTAATGAAAAAATGCAAGTCTTAATATGCAGTGGAGTGGTCCATTTAAGATGAAATGTAAAATAATTAGCATAGAGAATGCCAAAGCTAAGGAAAAACTTTTTTGGTGATATAATGTTTGAAAATACTTTCTAGATTATAAACCTATAAAAATAACAGTTGAAGTAATATTTAGAAGTGAGAGTTGAATTGAAATTACCCTACCTATCATGGAATAGTCCTCTGTCATTAAGGTATTGTAAAGATAATTTGTACACTACTAAGTACATAATTTAGGTGTGTTTTCAAATTGAGTTAATGAAGTAAATCTGACTTAACAATGAGAGCTAATTATTTTCACATAACAAAAATGTATTGCCAGGAATGTTGCTGGAACAATATCATCAATTTGAAATTCTCTTGCTTTGCTTCCATGGTTACAATATATCAAGCCCAGGTTCAGAGGAAAATGGAAGGGGAGAAAGCACAGCAGAAGATCCATTTGTACCTTTAATCAGGAAAGAAAATCTTTCATTGAAACCCCCCAAGTGGCAGTGGATTAAGGCTCATGGACACATGAAGCCACCTTTAATGGGAGATGGTACCATTGCAAGGGTGGTAATGACCTCTGCTCTCTCTGTCTTGCCAAGTGTCTGAATAGCCAGTTCAGGACTACTTTGGATATCTGGACAAGTACGTAATCCAGGCATCTTTTCTGATCAATGATTCTATAATTAATACACATTGATTTAGTGACTAATGTGAATTACCAACATGTTCTTGCAATAAGCTAGTTGTGTTAACCCTATAAATGTGCTTCAAGATGAACATCTGTTTATAGGCTCTTTGTCTCTGAGGATTCTAATGTGTTGAATATATGTAATAGGAAGAGCTTAAGCAGTCTTTCTTCATCTCCTATCTCCAACAAGATGCGCTAATATAAAACAGATGTTCCTACCCTACCTCCACACTAACCTAGAAAGATGCACTGCATGGCCATCCTTGGTGACCTTTTCTGGGATCTCTATGCATATTACCTCAAGGATGCTGGCCCAGGACATCGAACTTCATCAAGTACAGCTCTATCAGCAGCAGGGAGCTGAACTCAATGAACTTTCAAGGTCTCTTTTAAAGCTATTATCAGATTTGCCTGCCTGTGTAGTCTCAGAACTTGTTTATATCCACATGAGGTCAAAGCTTCCTCCCTCCTATTAATTTTCTTGCCATCTGTGCTGCCAGATGTAGTGAGAACAGGAGAGGCACTCCACCCTGGGGAAGAAAAGGCAGCTCCACCCAGCTACTCTGCCCTGCCTCACAATTGATTCCTCCCTTTGTTCCAAGAGAGTTGTAACTCTCATTTAGCAACAGCATAGGTCCGAGTGCAAAACAAACTTGAAAATAACAATCCATTTAGAGCAGAAATGATTCAGGATGAATGGATAATATTACACATATTTCTTGACTTTTGGTATTTATGAACAATACTAGAATTTATTTGCTAGCTACAGATATGCTGGAGTATAGCATAGTTTTATTAAATGCTTAAGCAAAGTTAATTGACATAAGATTAACTCAGAAAAGAAATTAAAAGAAGCATAAGTAAGGAAGGCCAGGGCCTGAGATCATTCTGTGATAGAGATAAAAAAGGCATAAGTTTCTGCTTCCACTCCTGAAGCAAACGTAAATTTTTCCAAAAATATGAGATGTACCAAAACAGGGAAATTATCCACTGATGATGATCTTTATTACTTTTGGCTGCTTAATGTTTTATTTTTAATTCATTTTGCACACTTGTATCACAGCGCTGATAATGTGGCTTTGGGAAAAATTATTCCTTAGTTTTGAGTACCTTTTGCAAGCTGAAAAGGATTTACAAGATCACCCATCTATTTTATTTCATTTTACAGATCCAGCAATTGGGGCAGGCAGAGATGAGCTGACACTGTTAGGTCATTAGTGATGGAGAACTATGTGTAATAGAGTAAATAGCTCATTCTTGTAGCAATTCAATGATGTGTTTTGGCATGTTAAAATTTTAGTTACTTTTCACACAACTATCTGCAAATTTTATCAACTGAACTTTATACACATTGAGTGAAAAAAAACACTACTCTGTATATCATATGAATACTGACAGCTTTTAAGAATAAGTTTAAATTAGGGTTGGACCATTCCTAATGCTCTTATAATATTCACAAATATGAGATGTTGGACTGAGTTAAACAGGAAATGATAATATAATAATAATAATAGCAAAAATAATAGAAACTATAAGTTCAGTCTCTCCAAGTTTTGCCTTTTACTCTGATAGGTATCTTAACCTGCCAGGACTTCAGTTACCATAAATTGAGATCATTAGTCAAGAAGATAATCTGTTAAACATATAAACTTTGTCCTTTGTGGCAGAAAATTGCGTATTTTAGTTTTACTAAATTTTTAAGGTAGTTTTATAAAAAGTTATCTATTTTAAAATATTGTCATATTCTAAAACCATATTTGAAACTGAATGAAGAAGATGAAGAATGCCTGAACAGACTGATAACAGCTGGTGAAATTAATGTAGTAATCAAAAAACTCCAAGCACACAAAAGCCCTGGAACAGAAGTTTTCACAGGAGAATTTTACAAAACGTTAAAGGAAGAGCTAACCCCTATCCTTCTCAGATGACACCAAATAATCCAAGTAGAGGGAAGACTCCCAAACTCTTTTTATGAGGCCAGAATTATCCTAATCCCAAAGCCAGATAAAGACACAACAAAGAAAGAAAACTACAGTCCAATATCGCTGATTAACATGGATGTCAAAATCCTCAACAAGATATTGGCAAACAGCATTCATCAACACATTAAAAAGTTCATATACCATAATCAAGTGGGATTCATCCCAGGGATTCCAGGATGGTACAATATTTGCAAATCAAAAAACATAATATATTGCATAAACAAAAGGAAAGACAAAATTGACATGATCATATCAATAGATGCAGAAAAAGCATTTGTAAGGTACAGAACCCATTTATGATGAAAACACACAGCAAAGAGGGAATAAAAGGGGTATACCTCAACATAATAAAGGCTGTATACAAGAAACCTACATCCCACATTATACTGAATGGGCAAATACTAAATGTTTTCACACTAATATTAGTAACAAGACCAGGATGTCCACTTTCACCACTTCTATTGAGCATAGTATTACACATCCTAATCAGAGCCAAAAGGCAAGAAAAAGAAATAAAATGCATCCAAATTGAAAAGGAAGAAGTAAAACTGTCATTGTTTGCAGATGCCATTATAGTGTACATAGAAAACCCTATAGATTCCACCAAAAAACTACATGAATTAATAAGTGAATTTGGTAAAACAGCAAGATACAAAGTCAATATTCAGAAACTGAAGGTATTTTTTGTACACCAACAATAAATATCAGAATCAGAAATCAGTGGAAAAAACCCATACACTATAGTATCAAAAAATATAAAGTACTTAGGAATATACTTAACCAAGGAGGTAAAAGGCTGATACTCAGAAATCTACACAACACTGAAGAAACAAATTAAGGAAGACACGAATAAATGGAAGCATATTCCATGTTCATGGATTGGAAGAATTAACATCATCGAAATGTCCATACTACCCAAAGCAATTTATAGATTAAATCCAATCCCTATTAAATTATCAATGACATATTCAGATATAGAACAAACATTTCAAAAATTTATATAGAACTATAAATCACCCCAATAGCTGCAGCAATTTCGAGAAAAAAGAACAAGGCAGGAGGGATCACAATGCCTGACATCAAATTAAATTATAAGGCCACTGTAATCAAACAGTCTGGGTCCTGGGATAAGAACAGGCACATAGATCAATGGAACAGAATAGAGAGCCCAGAAATAAACCCATGTCTCTATGGTCAATTAATATTTGACAAAGGGGGCAGAAGCATAAAATTGATTAAAAATAGCTGCTTCAACAAATGGTGTTGGGAGATCTGTACATCTACATGCAAAAGAATGAAGTTCGACCACCAATTTACACCACACAC